>JABXJD010000004.1:8820000-9190000 GCA_013375575.1 Percina caprodes
TACTGTACATTAGGAAGGAGAAAAGGGTGTCTGGGGACGGAAGAGGCCCTGCTTATCCTTGGGGGTGCAGGTGTTGTCAACAGAGGCCCCTCTAGCAGGCTGTTAGCCTGGGTGAGTGGGTGGGTGTCACACAAAGAAAACAGACTTTCACTGAAACACAGCAGCCAGAGGAAAACGGAGAGGAAGACAAACTGGCACCACCTGTGCCTCACAGAAAGCTGTACCTCTGTTGCTGCTAATAAAACAGGAATAAATAAAGACAGCGTGAACAAAATCTAATTTTCCACAAATTCACCAGTGCAATTTCTTGATTTTCTGTCTCTGTAACAAACATTGGCCAGTGTGCTCACCAAAGCTACATTAAAAATCACATCAAACAAACCTTTGTTTACTATTGGTGTGAAGGGGTTGACAAAGAATATCTGACTGAGGTCCACCACCATGCTCACAACCACAGTTCTGTGTAGCCCCAAAGCTTAGAGCTTTAGAGTATACTGGCTACTTTTTAAAGAAATTCTTTAACTGGAAAATTATCGTATCTCCAGGATTGTGTTGCTAAATGCTACACAACAATTTTATTTAGCTTAATGTGCTTAACAATGGCCATCATTTATGAAATGTGCGTACGACCTAAAACAGCCGTAGGACGGGCGTACGTCGATTCCTAAGCAAAGCTCTGCATTTATTAATTTAAATGTGAGCGTAGGCTGCGAAAAAATCTCACGTCTGGTCTGACCTCGCGTACGCAAGTTTTCAAGTCAGTGTGGACTTGCGGTGCAGCATGTAACAGGAGAAGGAGAAGTCATCCGTTATCACTTATCGTCAATGGCTGATCTGGCTCTTTTAGAAGACCTCTATGAGCTGAGCAACAGTACACACGTAGCCTACACACACGACCCACGATGGAAGGGGGGCGGGGGGGGGGAACCCTTCTATACACGCCAGAAAAAGTCTGCAACATTGTTTTAGCCTGTGGGGTTCTACACAACATCATGCAGGAAAACAAGGTGTCATAAATGTAGTGACGGAGCCGCTGACCCAATGCCCAGAGATCAGTGTCCAGCACAGCCCCACATGGGGCTATATGAAGGAGACAGGATAGTACTCCTCGCTTTTAAAAGGTATAGTGTTATGTTTGGCAATGATATTCAATACAAGAAACGACAATGCACAACATTTTTATTTATTCTTCAGGTTTTCGCTTGTCTTTCAAAGTGCCGTTAATGGCCACAAGTGAACAATTTCTTTCTGCCATTGACCGACATATTTCCGCTTGATTTCCCAGCCCCTCTACTGTCAGGAGACAGGGTTGGGGTGATGGTCCAGCACAGGAAGGGCGAAGGACACACTCTCCCTCACAGCTGTTGCCAGGCTCTGCCTCACGAAAAAAAACACTGCATAAGCTCAGCTACCATGTGTTTATTTAAATATAGGTACACCTATATGTAGGCCTAAGAGATTGCAATATAAGCCTATATATTACTATTAGGGGTATAGCATACATATGTCAAAAATGTATAAATTAAATAAACTTCAGCTGGAGTCCGATTTAATACGGCAACACTGTTGACCGCATCAGTGATGTCTTTCTAGTCCGCATTCATCCTACAGCCCAATACCAGTTTATAGGCTGCCAAATAGGACACACGTTACTGCAAATTAAACTGAGATGTCAGGGTTTCAATCTCCACCTCTGAAAAGTGCAGTTTCTTAGCCGCATTACGTCTGGCCATATCGTAAATAGTAGGGGCGAAGCCTCAAAACCAAGAATGTATTGGGGAGTGATATTTAAATTACGATCGTTTCCAGCCGCTGCATTTATCAATGTACGATCATTCTTATGCTCTGATTGGTGTTATTAGAACGTTTCATGAATCCCACGTAAGAGGATTTCTGCGCTCATATCTGCGCTGGTTTCTACGTTAGGTTGATAAATGAGGGCCAATGTCACCAGCAAGCTAGCTTTGCTCTCACTAAAGCTTGTGCAAGTTAGGGTTACCACTAAGTCATTGTATCTAAGCAGTTAAAAACATGTTACTTTTGTGGTTGTTGGGACTCTAGTATGATAATCATACTCATATAACCTGCCTACCTTTTTAGAGCTATAAAACTAGTTCCTTTAAAATATCTAAGCTAATATGTTAGGGTGAGTGAGGAGGAGGTGTGGTTAAATGAAGGTTGTCAAGATTAAACCACAGATGTAACAACCAATTCCACAGGACTACTATAAGTAGGATATGTACTGCAAGGTCAACATTCAGAAAGGACAACTTATACTTAATCTGTTTGCCTGGTTTAGTAAAGGACACATGTTATGTGTAACATCATACACATAAAAGTTACAGACCCGGGCAGTCAAACACAGAGACGCCCAGAGCTGATTTACACACATCCAGCAAATAATAAAAGACAGAACAAGAATTTTATCTTTTGCTTCCAATGCAAACAGCATGAAATAATGATGTGTGTATGTGTGTGTGTGTGTGTGTGTGTGTGTGTGTGGTTTGTGTTTGTAATAAGATTTTAAAAAGTACAATGAGAGCTAAATTAAATCAGTGCAGAAGGAAGAGTCTGGGCGGTCAGGGGAAGAGCGGTTAACACTAGACAGTAAACAGGTATTGGTGATTGATGCTATCAGCAGCCATAGCCAGCTAAGTGTTCACTGAAGGACCTGTTGACAGTGTGTGTGTGTGTGTGTGTGTGTGTGTGTGTGTGTGTGTGTGTGTGTGTGTGTGTGTGTGTGTGTGTGTGTGTGTGTGTGTGTGTGTGAGGGGCGAAAAAAAATCGATACAGCATAGTATTGCGCTATTTTTAGTGGAAATACTGTATCGATACACAGGCGCCAAGTACCAATCTTTAATTATATATGTGTTGGTCAGTTTGTCTGCTTGAAAATCCCATTTTTTCAGCAAAAAAACTGAAGTGATATATAAAGAATTTTTGTTTTTATTGAGATATGTTTAAAATCCCAATAATATTATATTGTGGCATAAGTATTGGGATGATATTGCATCGGAAGGCGTCTGGTGATTCTGGTGAAAAGCACTATGGGCACATTTCTCGGTCAACGTTACACATGAGACGAAGAGACTCAAGCATCTGTCTCAATATACACATACTGCCCACAGTATGGAGTTATGGAGTGCCAGACAGTCCCTCCTACAGACATACGTCCCGTCTAACAGAACTGGGAGCTGGGTTTGTCATCCAAGCTGTTCTCTGCATCCATCTCTCCATCACTGTCTGCTATCCAACCCCCAGATGGGTCGCACGCACGCACGCACGCACGCACGCACGAGCTGACTTTGAACTGCATTAACAGAACAATTAAAGACAGGCTGAGTTGTTTAAAACTATAATGCTGGACGTTCAGGCTTTGATTCAAACATCCAGTACCGCACTGAATGACTGATCAATTCATTAACACATCGATATATTGATTTAACAAAATATTCAACTGTATGGTCACTTACTCTGCCTGGAAACCGCCTTCATTAAACAGAGTAAATGCTTTACAACTCTCCAATGTGCTTTAACAGGCTTCTGAAGAGCTGTAATTATAATCTCTGCACAGTTTCAAC
This sequence comes from Percina caprodes, assembly GCA_013375575.1. NCBI lineage: Eukaryota > Metazoa > Chordata > Actinopteri > Perciformes > Percidae > Percina > Percina caprodes. The sequence goes on from JABXJD010000004.1 coordinate 8,823,582, forward strand.
GGGAACCAACACAAATCTGCAACTAAAAAGCGTTTAATTGTGGTCCCATCAATGCCATTGCTCTTACCTCCTTCTGTTAATGCTGACCTCCTTCACTTAGGCATCTCCCCCTCTGTGCTAATGTTAAACCCCTCCAGCAAGGGTCGCACTTCCACTAATAGGAGCCTCGCCCAGTTATTCCCTTGGTTTTCCCTCTCCTGCTCTGGGAAGAACCGAGGGATAGACACACAAACACACTACACAATAGGGTTGCACGATATTAACAAAATATGAAATAGCAATATTGATTAGGAATACTGCAATATCAATATTAATTTCAATATTGTATATGGTGTTTTTTAAGATGCGAAAATAGGTATGTTGTATTTACCTTTTGCGCGGTTTACCACCATTTGACACGTTTTGCATAGAGCATTAGCATGTGCAACATCTCTTGGCTTAAAAGCAAAGTATTTTCAAGCTACCGAGGAGGCATTACTTTTGGCCACTAAAGTTTCCTCTTCAATCTCTGTTATTTCGTCTTCTCCCTGAGCAACACTCATTTTCTTACTTTTGTGTCCTTTCTTCTGTTCAACTGACTTACCTTCACTTTCTCTTTAGGTCCATTATTTTCTTTCGCTTATCCGATTCGTTTTTCTTCACTTACATTGTCACTCTGTCAAAATATGCACACACGTCACGTGGTAGGCTACATAGTGTTTGCAACGTAACGTGCAAGTGGCACGGTAATTGGCCAATGTAACATGATCATTATAGTGTTTAACGGGCTCTACATCAAACACAACTAAGCCGGGGTGATCTCTAGCTCAGCCAGTAAGAGCGTGCACCCCATGTAGGCTGAGGCCTTTGCAGTAGCCCAGGTTCAAATCCAACCTGCGGCCCTTTGCTGCATGTCATCCCCCATCTCTCTCCCCCCTTTCCTGTCTATACACTGTCACTCTGAATAAAAGGGAAAAAAGCCCCAAAAAAATAACCTTTAAAAAAAAAAAACACTACTAAGCCACACAGTCAGCGGACGGGATGAATCACTCCATAAAACAAACAACACTTTTGATATAATATTGCACAACATGATATTGCAATAACAATATCAAGTCAATATACAGTATCATGCACCCCTACTAGAGAACGCAACACACACACACCTTGTAATCAATTGGTTTAGTGGAATTGGCCAGAGAGGCGCCTATTGGTTGAGCCAGGCGGCAGGAAGAGAGGTGGTGGGTGATAAGAGGGACACACATCAGCATTCCTCTTGGGAGCTTACATTTTATATGGGTGACAACCAAAGCCATTTGTTATCAGGGTGTCATGAATCTAAAAGCAAAAAAACAAGTGTAAAAAGTACATCTTGCGACTAAAGAATTCAGTTGGGAGCATTTGTCCTTTTGATTGCTTATTACAGAAAAACGGGATAAGGCAGCTCCAAAATGGTGGTTTGTGTCTTGGGTTATTTGGCTAAAGACCTGCGGATGGACTGGTGGTATCTGCTAATGTCTACTGCTCTACCCTCGTGATTGATATGAATTATACTAGGCACACACAGTTACACAAGCTGTTGTCCACACACCAGAAATATTGTGGGTTCAGTTGATCATATTAACCTAAATTCCAAGTTGTGCAGATCAGGCAAACTAAAAGAGGGAAACTGACAGCACACGACAACAACATTCCTCATGAAAGAAAAAACTCATTCCACTCCATCTCTGTCAAGATATGAATTGCACAAGCAGTAGTCAGATGATATATGGGTATAAATTGCGTATACACACAAGCACAGGTGTGCAACAGTTCATCCAAAACACCAGCAAAACACAGTTGTGTAAGAGAGAGAGTGCTGAACAGACAGCAGAGTGCAGTAGGTCTGGCTGACAGGCGACAAGCAGAACACCGGAGCAGAACCTTATTTAGCTGCAACAATGCCATCACAAGGCCCAGAGCAGGAGACACTGGAAAGAGGACGCAACAGCCAAGGAATGCCAAATATTAGTTGGGTTGGACGTCATTCTGCCTGGTGATACACACACACAATCACATGCGTCATAAGAGACTAGTTCACTAGCTCATTGTCTATATTAAGGAAGAGCTATGGGTGCTACTCAGTGTCATCTTCAATATATATTAGGAGGCAAAAATAATAGAAGCAGATGTTCCGATTTGAGAATTAGTTGGCATTAACAAAATAGGCAGATAAATTATAACAGCCTACTATCCCCTACTATAAGATGAAGGGTCAACCTAAAGGCAGAATATGGCTGTGTTTCATTTGTTTCTACAATGGCTCATTTGACACGCATTTTAAATATGAAACTTAATCCAGCTTTAGTGAATATTTTAAACTTTACAAGCTAAAATGTAAGAGTGTGTATTTGTTAATCTCTTCTGTTGTTTCCTCTGTTCCTTAAGCCCCTGACACATCAACCAGAAGGCTGACTGGTTGATGTGTCTTATCAGTCTCCCCAAGTTGGTCAAAAAAAGTGCCTCGGAACACACCAAAGCGACAAGACATAATACATCACCATAACAGCAGAAATGAAAAACTGGCAGCTGATTGGACAAACACGTCACGTGGGTCTGGTTTTTCTGGAAATTCAAAAGGTAGACTCTCATGGCGGCTTGTTTAGAATACAATCTCACAGTTTACCATATTTTACTCACCAAAACGTGTTTCTGAAAACATTATAAGGAAGAAATAGGTTATGCAGTTGCTGAATCTGTCTTCATTTCAGATCGACAAAGGTCAGTTTAAAATATTTGTCAGATTTTGAGAGAATCTGGATGAACAACGGCCGAGTCACCAAACTCGCCAGACTGTCAAACGGCCAATTATCGGGTTGGTGTGTCATAGACCTTTCACTCTGTCCAGACTTAAAAATTACAGTGTTCATGCATTACAGACATCTGACCTTACAACAAATGGTATGACCTGTCCTGCAGCTATGACCAAAAGCAACTCTTGTATGGCTGACATAATTGCATGACCTTAAGCAAACAAGCTGGCGCAATTTTCATAATTTACCATTTAAGACCTACAACAATTCATAAAATGTGGTGTTGCCAGTACTTACCAGACAGGACAGCACCTATACGCTATGAGAATGCCAAACATGAAAGTTTCTAGACGTCATCTTCAGATGGCATTTTTTCTGACATTTTAAGATCAAACTAGCAGTTGAATAATCATTAAAGAAGTTAGCAGAGTAATCAAAAATTTAAATTCTTAGTTGCAGCCCAAATTTAAGTCACCGTCTTCATCTCCAAGTGACACACGACTAATTCTCACAAACACACACCCACACAAACACACACACACACACACACACACAGACACAAACACAGCAGCTTGCAATAAACACATATGTCCATGAAGCCCAAACTGTCCAGGAGAAAAACAGAGGAGAGTTAGAGTTATAGTCACTAAGCTGTCACAAATTACAGATAAAAACTGCCCCTTGTACAAACAAAAAAACTGAAATTCACACTTTTGCCAACAACACAAGAGCTCTGGACAAACATGTTTTAACCAATCACATGGGGAGTAACTCAGATGCGCACCAATCACAGGCACACACACTGCCGGGGTGGCCATCTTTAGTAACAGGAGCCAGGGCTGACAAGTTTGGTCTATCATTTTGAGGCCCAGAAATTCCTACATGTCTGCATACCACAGTGCAAAGGGAAGAAAGAGGGAGAGAGAGAGAGAGAGAGAGCGCACAAAGCAAAGGAACAGAGGGACAGAAAGGAAAAAAGGAGAGGGGAGGGAATGCAGAGGGAGGATCTTTCACATAAGGTCGGAGCAACAGGGAAGAGATAGAAAAAGAGAGAAAAGAAAGAGACAGGAAAGACCATATTTTTTTTTCTTTTTTATCACACTGTTTCAGCCGTGTCTGATGCTTTTTGCAGGTGTTTCTACACATGACAAGCTGACTAGACATGCCAACCATATTGGTGAAATTATTAACTGCATTAATTCCTCATCAAGGCAGCAAAGCCATCAAAGTGTAGTGAGGAGAGCTGGTGAAGTGCAGGGAATGCATACTATGACTGCAGTCGTGTCCTGTGCTACAATTTTCTACTACTGTTCAATAAAGATGCTGTACAGCAAGAGAGATAGCAGCAGCCCTTTTTACTGCAGTCTTATAACTCTGTCACCACAATGTTATTATCATGGTACGCATTTAGGCAAAGAGAAAAAGATTATAATAGCATTTCATATCTGTCTTGCAAATATATACAGCCACTCAAGCAATCAGGAGGAAAGTGGAGATGGCATAGGCAGTAGAGGGACTTTATAGGCCTTAATGTTTTTACAACATCACTTAGGCGTGATCCGGACAGATGACTGGAGAGAGGCAGAAAAAAACAACTCTACAATGTTTTAAGACAGCAGCAGGAGTGAGGCAGGGTGTTCAAATGAAGCAATAACTGATTGGAAAGAAAGAAAAACATTTTAGCAAAGGAAGGAGGTGGAGAAAGCTTTCTCAACCTCATGCTGTGACCTCCACGCACCCTTAGTCTAATACCTAAACCAGGGTTCATATCTTCATGTCCTGTGTGACACCCAAAAATGCCAGTGGCACCAAGCTTTATCTGGTTTTATCTGACAAGTTACATCCACTCATATGTGAACGTCACCCTGTGTCATACATTTGTTTACGCTTCTGTGTAAACATTTCTAATCAGATTAGTTTCACTCTAGATTCAACAGATTTCTTCTACCAGCTCTTGAGTTATGCTACAATTCTCAACACAAATGCCACAACCAGTAGTACACGGTGCAGGTCAGAGGAAACTACCTGTTTCGCAAATGGGAGCTATGCCAGTCTGTGTACTTATGCCAACAGTGTAGTGGTGACACAGCCACTATCCATTCCGCATGACAAAGAGATTTAGAACAAACTGGCTTCTGTAATAACAAAATGACACCATTTCCTTACTAGATGAGATACTAGATTTCTGAAAGATCTCTTACCACAATATATAATGCCAAAACTTTCCCCAGGTGGTCCAGCCTGGGGAGGCACCAAAAAGAAAAAAATATATTTACACTCAATCAAAACTTGACAGCTAGCCAGACTATAAGAACTCTTTACCGGCGAGAATCAAGTTTTAAATCTGTTCAGACCTGGAAGATAGTAAACCAGACATTTATACTATTTCATAATTATTATCCTCACTAGTTATGATTTTGTGTCTAGATGTCAGCAGTAGGACAGGTGAGCAAGTTAGTAGGGATATGAAGAGGAGGAAGAGGGAACATTACTTCTCCCTGTGTGTCCTTGTTGCTAGGCAAAAAAACTATGAACACACACACACACACACACACACACACACACACACACACACACACACACACACACACACACACACACACACACACACACACACACACACACACACACACACACACACACACACACACACACACACACACACACACACACACACACACACACACACACACACACACACACACACACACGTCCCTGATTGGCACTTCCCGTCTTTGAGAGCCCATGTATGTGTCCGTGTAATTATGGCCAACAAATGGCCCGCTGGTTTGTGACCCGTCTTCTCTCGCCATCCTCTATTTGCTCACCTCTGACCTGGATGGGTCAACGCATCCACCCCTTCTCCCAATAATGCAACCCACATCTGTCCACCCCAGTCCTTCCCACCCTCCCCCCACAAATATTGCCTTAAATAGACAGAAGTCTCTGGACTGCACCATTATTGACTGCACAGGAGTGGTGGTCACCATCAAAGCGCTATTTACTGAGAATTATGCTCCTTTCCCAGACACTTAACACGTTCTGGGTAGGCCCTGACTTTGATTTTTTTTTTTTCGTTAAGAGAAACCTATTAAATGGTTTGCGGGGAAAAAGAAACATTTCTTGAAAGCCAAGGACATGACATTCAGCGAAGTGAGCTGCGTCTAGACAGAACTACCCGGAAAGACTTGGGTTTAGAATGAACTTCAAGGTTGGGGAGGTCATATGAGGAAAAAGTTTAGAAAATCAAAGTTGATTTCCAGCAATGACATCTGAGACCTTCCTTTAGTACATGCATGTTTTCCAGATTAGATTCAACCAACTGTCACTGTTACCATACACATACACGTGGTAAAAACATAAATAATTATTAGAAAGCATACTTTCTCATTTTCCTTTGTTAGGTGTCAGATAAGCATGAACTCCATAACCAGCACAAATACAGTCTCAACCTGTGGGAAACTCTGTGGGAAATCAAAATTCTTGAGAATTTTATGTCCAAACATCTCTCCCAACCCCTTTAGCTGAGCCAGTGTACCACCTCAAAGCCACCCATGAAATTCCAAGTATTTGATAGGGCATAAGCATCACATATTCCAAATACAGTACATACAAGTAGCTGTGGTTACAGACCTGAATCTGTTAAGCCTCAAACACGCGGTTCTGAAATCATGTATCCATGAACATACACAGAGCTTCCTTGCTCCACTGAAGCAGCAGTGTTGTTCCCTTTACAGTGAGTTAATGATGTACAGGTCAGGTAGGGACAGTGTGTGCACTGACTGAGAAAACACTTTACTCTGAGCTGATGTGTGTTTATGGTAGGGCTGCTCGATTATGGAAAAAATAATAATCACGATTATTTTAGTCAATATTGAAATCACAATCATTTAACACGATTACTCATTACCCTTTGGATATAATGGATAGTGTACAGGGTATAATCTTTTAGTGTCCTTTATCTCACAGAAAGAGTCTTTGGATCAGAAGAAAATCTGTTTCACTACTGTGAGTCCGTCCGTTCAGCATTTACAAATTTCACATAACTTTACACAGCTAATGAACAATTCCAGATACATTACACAATATTGCATCACACGTCACATTTTCACTCACTATGACCACTACTAGCCTACTGTCATTACCAAACATTGTGCTAAAATATGAACAATAATGTTGCCCTCAGTGGGCTTATTTATTTATTTTATTTTAGCTACCTAAGGAAAAATCCAGCACATGGACAGTACCTTAGAACGTTAAGTGGCTCATGCTGACTCATTTTACATACAGTTTAACAAAAAAAACTAAATGCTGAGGGAACATTACTAGGTTTTTTTTCATGTTAGTTTTGAGCGGTAGGCCTATGCACCCAGCAATAGGCCTACCTGAGGAAACTGGAACTAGAAAAAAAGTAAGTGACTTTAATACCCACTGTAAGCATATCTGAAAAACAATGTATTAATCATGTTTTTTTATCTCTCTCTCTCCCAAGCTTAAAGCTGACAAGTAACAGCGTCAATATAACAAGATTAAGAAGCATTGTGGCGTTCCCTGTGTGATGAATGTACTACACTATGTAGGGCAAGTTATTGATCCAGTCATGTGAGACTAAAATTGAGAAGGCTATGAAACCAAACTGCATTGATTGTCCCACTGAATCTCTGGTGCCAGTGCAACCATTTCTAACCAACATCTAAACAACTGCAATAGTAGGATTTAAATCAAACTTGTGACAGCAATAGTGACAAGTAATGCATGTTAATGTGCAACCAAGTCCAGGCTTAATTTATCCAGGATAACTTGAATATCCCGTCTTAATCACTTATGTTTTTGTGGAATAGTCCCCTGATCTGGCCTTCTCTCAACCAGAGATAGGGTTGTGTTCTTTTCTTCGCTCACACACAAACACTTTATGCAATTCCTTACCACCTCTCATCTCAGCTGCTTGTATTCTTATTTCTGACAAACTGATTGACATTTTTGCATTTGCTTGATGTTTGCAAAGCAAATAATCATTTGCAGCACTGTCAGAGCTTGGCATTTCTCTTTCAGGGTTGCAGATCTAGAAATAACTGGGATACATTTATTTAATTTTCTTTTCTTTCATTTTCTCTCACATATAAATAATATCCCCTCCCCAACACACTCTTCGTCCGCCAGCCTTCCCCCAGGGCCCAGTTGTACAGCTCCGCAGTAGGAAGTGATTTGGACAAAGGCAGGAAGTAATGAGGAAGTCCTTTCAGACAGCTCAGGCTGTAACAACCACTTGCCTGCCAACATGCTTTCCTGTACAGCTCACACACCAAGTCTCACATCAAACCACTTTTGCACAGAGCGAATCATTACCCTCATTAGGAAGGTATATCAGTTGTCTTCTCAACACCCCTTTGTGCTATGTTAACATAAGTGACATGTTTATTCTTAAAAAGTGCAGAAGAAGGTATTAAGGGATAGGAATAAGTCTCTCCTTCTTGACAGTGCAGTAGCCACACATCTTGTTCCAGCATGCCGTTATCCTCGGAAGCCCCCATCCTCTCCACACTATAGGCTACTAACATACAGTATATGCCAATCCCATGCTATAATATTGGGCAGTAGTGTCAGCGTGCTCCATTTAGCCTGGTGTATACGTTTGTGCTCCACTTGGCCCTGTGTGCAAGTGTGTATTTGTTGTGCGTACGTGTATAACTGTGTATACACATGTGCATACACATGTGCGCTTTGTGTGTGTGTGTTTAGAGCAGGATGTGGAAGTGCTAGTCCATTGATGAGCTGGAAGAAAGAGGAGAGAGAGTTTTCCAGATCTCCTGGGGCGCTCGGCTAGCACTGGCTGCTACTGCACTCACTGCACAAATGGAGCGGGTAGAGGGAAACACACACACACACACACACACACACACACACACACACACACACACACACACACACACACACACACACACACACAATCTTATCAAAGTTAATTTGGATTTGTTAACAAGGATGCAAGCTGCCAGGAAGGAAAACACAAGAGCACGATTACTAACTCTCCCTCTCCATCTGTCTGCTTCTATCCTTCCTTCCCTATTCTCTTCCCTTCTCATCGTTTTTGTGTCCTCATCTCACTCATTGACCCTTATAAGATATTCATGGTAATTCAAACACCAGTGAGTGAGTGAGTGTTAATGTAAGGCAAGCCACCACGGAAAAGCTTTAACTATCACAAACGGACAGCATCAAAGAGGAGCTTGTCTGTTGTCTATAGCAATAAATGAGAGAGAAGGGGGTGGGGGTGGGGGAGAGAGCGCGAGCGCGAGAGAGAGCGAGAGAGCGAGAGAGAGAGAGAGAAGATGACAGCAAGTGTATGCAGCTCTCTCTTGTGTTCAACAGTCTATCGCTATCAGGATCACATCACTTGTAATTTACTTCAGATCTGGAACAGAGAAGGAAATCGGAAACAAATGTATTGTTTTTGGTATCAGTTCTAAAACTCAAGTATCATACCAGCGTTTGTCTTAAATAATGTCAAATCATACCCAGTCTTTCTTAACGACACAAAGATTATTAAGTTATTAGAGAAGTCTTTTTGGTCATTTTGTTTCCCTTTAAAGTAATGCAAAATTGGTAATGTGTCATTATTGGTTATAAACGAGCCATCACTTTTTTAATATACACAGTAATCCCTTACGTAAAACGCCACTCACACAAAGCGTAACACTTCTGCACTATCAGGCAGTCTGTCCCTTTGTGTTTATGGCCGTGTGTTCACTGTCACGGAGGACTAAATGGCTAATTAAGAACAGCCACTTCAGAAAAACTCTTTCCGTTACCTTTCATTAGAAACTGGTGAAACTGAACCAAAGAAAGATAGTAGAGACGAAGAAATGGAGAGGGAAGTGTGGAAGCAGCCTGAGCGGAGACACTTTCACACCCCAATTAAGAGGCCAGGCTGGCTAAGTATTTTTGTTTGGTTGTGGGCCAACAGCACGCTTCATTGAGTGCCTCCATCCTTAATGCTGTCATTTTCTTTCTCTCTTAGGGCCTGTTTTGACCTGGTTTTAACATCTGTCCTGGGTGATCCGATCACAAGTGGACAGCTCTAGGTGCGCGTGTATCCCGTCTGTAGAATGTGTTTCCAAATGCGTCCTCAGTGACCACTTGTTATCAGATCTCACTTACCCGCTCTATATGCAAATAAACACGTCTATAATTTTTGTTTGCATATAGGCTGGCTGTGTGTATGATGTCAGTTGTTACTTTGACATAGATCAAATGAAAATTGTAAAAGTGCTGCCCACAGTCGGTCTGTGTGCCGACCACAGACTGTAAAAAAGATGTTGAGAAAAGGAGAAATACTGACGGGCAACGGGACCTGTGCAGGAGAGACAGGTTTTTTTCAGGTTTCTGTGTTGAGCTCTCAGAAGGTTTGTTGCTTCTAATGGAATCTCTGTGGTTCAAAGTTAAGCTTATGCTTTATTTTACATTTCATGTTCGCTAGGAGTCGCGTTACGTTACTGCCAATGAAGACCCAACATTTTGCTGACATTTTGCTTATTGACACAGCCGCTGCTTTGACCACTCAGTTAACAGTCAACTCCAGACAGCGCTGTCTGGTAATGCAAGACTATTTGATAACAGGAGACGCCATAAAAGCAGGAAGTTCTATAATAATGCCCTACATATTGGCGAATTTGGGGACGTTTTATAAAACTAAAAGTAACGTTATTTTCAAGGCAACGAGACAGCTGGGGATATAGGAGCAAGCAGCTAGCAGGGACAAAAACACTGACACATCACTAACAGAATATGATAATAACATCCAGAACACACGATTCACTCTCAGTGGCTTCTGTGACATTAAAAATACTTTGAATGAGTAAGTAGCTCACTCACAAGTGAAAGGCAGTCTTTAATGTGGACACAGGACACATTCCCATTTTCACTGCTATTAGAATGTGGACAACTCCAAATGTGTCTTTTGCGATCCAATCTCAATGCATCCTGTAATGCATCCTGAGAGAGTTTTCACCTGCGCTTAGAGCTGTCCACTTGTGATCCGATCACTCAAGACTGATGTTAATGCCAGTTCAGAACGGTGTCTTAGCCTCCTTTAGCTTGGCCACTTGGCAAAAGTGTGTGTGTGTTTTTTGAGTGTGTGTCTGCATGTGTACCTGGGACCCACACTTGAAACTTGACTTGTTTGTTTTGCTCTGTTTATTTAACTTTGCCCACTGCTTCTCCCCTTCCCCCTGCTGGCCTTCTCATCGGGCCCTCAGCTTATCCACACTGACTGTCCAGTTTAATTTGATAGCATGAGAAATAAAACTATAATGGAAATGTCCAGCTGAGTATTAGGTTATGTTAACAACGTGGTGATACTGTTTAATGGCAACATACTGTATAGGTATTAAAGGAATAGTTTAACAATTATGAAGCTATAACCAGGACCTTTAGCTTAGCATAACGACTGAAAACGGGATAACAAAATATAAACTGCAAAAGAAAATTAAGTGTAAAAACAACAATTTGAAGACGGGTTATGTCAATCTTTTAAATATAGAATTTCTTTATGTCTCAACAGACTTTGTTCCCATTCTGAGGATATGTCCTGGTACTTTCATGTAAATCTGTTGACGGGACATAACTATAAAATAAACCAATAAATCTTCTTGTCTTTTGAATGTGTTCATGGTTATTTACACTTTCATAGACTGCCGTCACAGGTTAATCATCGCTCACAGAGTACAGCAGTGGCTCCATAGAAAGTAAGTTCCAGTTCCTGAGAATTACATTCAGTACTGTCAACACCATAAAGTTTTGCTTTCAATTTTTCTCACTCTCTCTTTCTCTTGCTCAACCCTTGTGAGCTCTCAGTCTCTTGTTTTCTTCCAAAGCTTGGAAGTTAGTTGAATGTCTTTTAAACGTACTAATAACTACATTAAATGTAGAGATCTGGGCAGCCCTACCAGTGTTCAACTCTGGTCAGTAGGAGGGTCATAAAAGCCATGCCAGATGACGCACATTGACCCATTTAGATCGGCCACCAGCGCAGGTTTAACGTGTGTGACTGTGACGGTCTGAAAATGGTACGTGTAATGGAGAGAAGGCATTTTCCTACTGTGGCTTTTGACAGTGGGAGATGAAGCTGTGCCTCTGTGTGCTGGTGTGTGTGTGAGAGCCTGAAAACAATTGCTGCAAACAACAAAGCACGTAGGCACAGGCTAAGTGAACTTTGACCTGAAAAGCTTTCGCTCCTCCTGCTTGTGTGTGTGTATATATATATATATATATATATATATATATATATATATATATATATATATATATATATATATATATATATATATATATATATATATATATATATATATATATATATATATATATATATATATGTGTGTGTGTATGTGTGTGTGTGTGTGTGTGTGTGTGTGTGTGTGTGTGTGTGTGTGTGTGTGTGTGTGTGTGTACACAGTGGTGGCTGGTGTCTGTGAGGCTGAACACAGTGTGCCATGCCTCAGCAACAGACAGAACCTTATCTAAACAGGAGATTGACTGTTTGCTCCCATTCCCTCATCTGTGAATATTACCCCAGCTTCCTTTTAAATCTGTAATTTTATCTGTCTTTACTTCTCATTTGTTAATCGAGTCCTCAGTCTTGTGTGCTTGCTTTCAAACTAGCAATCTGCCTTTGCATGCGTTGGCTATCCATCTGTCCCTCTTCTTATTAAGTAGAGGACAGTTTTGCCGTCTATGAATTCAACTTTCTTGCTTCTTTTTTTATTAATTATAAAGAAAATTGCAAATTTAACAAACTCTCCTTGGAAATGGGTTTCATTTTAACACCAGTTAAAAATGTCCCATCGACAAAACAAACCTTCATCCTTAAATTGAAAGGCCATTTATTGTGCATAACAGATATGAGGTGAACTACTACCTTCATCTAAAAACCAAACCAATAAGTCCAAAGACAACAAAAAGTCAAAGATAGAAAGCTACTGATTTCCATCATGTTAACCAAACCAGTCCTACCGATGCCATTTTACTCATCCTTATTGCATCATGTGCAAACATGTGGGTGCAGAGGATGTATGCCACATGCCTACACATCCTGTCAGTCCCATTTAAAGCAGGTGTTGGTGATCCATGAACCTCACTGATCTCAGACCTGACAACCTTCCCCTTCTCTTTAGACATGTTCCCTTTCTTGCCAATCTGGTATTTCAACAACAGTAGCAAACCTTTATTTATACATTTGATTTTTAACTAAGAAACAATTCTTTTCATTTTCTGTTTTCCATAGGGACATCCATGTGCAGGATCAGCTGCAGAATGGCACGTGTAGGACTGGTTGGAATTCAATGCTCAAAGACATTGCAACGGATTCAGTCCAGATATGTCCACATACACAAACTTACTTGTGATTGAAGACTTCCAATGCATTGGGGCTTTTCTAAGATGCCTGCATAAAGCATGATCGAATTGCACTCTACCGTTACCCAGAGAAAAAAAGCGAGCAACCACCATTCAATCAGGCAATAAAGCCACAGTGACTGGTGACAAAACCTATGTAGGGCTGCACAATTAATAGAATTGTAATCACGATCACGATTTTGGCTTCCCACGATCACATTTGCGTAATCGAGCGATATTTTAAATGAGTCATTCCGTTAATAGAACGCTCCGGGATTTTTTGCAAAGCCAATCTACCACTCCGTAAACCACTGTCTGATCATGTGCCAGTCAGAGTTGTTCCCTGCACCGCGCAGCTTAGTTTCTAGATGTACAACAGATAGCAGTCAGTCATACGTCGGTCACAAGGTTTACCAGTTTACCTGTAAACACAACATTTTGTCCCGTCTGTGTTGTTTTTCAGACAACAGCAGTGACCAGTGCTAGTTAGTGTCTGTTAGCTCACAGGGCTCTAGGTTGGGACTAACATTTTTCCTCTAGTTTGCACCGGTGCACCTAACCTGGATAATGAGTTAGCTGTCACTCTGTGAATAGGCCTAGCATACGTCCATTGCACACCCTCTCTGTCCCTAGCTCTTTTAATCAGTTATTGTTGAAAACAAGTGAAGGAGCTTTCTCAGAGATACATTTTTTTTTTTTTTTTTTTTTAAATATATCCTTGGCTATTTATTTCAGATAATTTTCTAATGTGTTGCAGCTTTATGTACAGTATGTACAACATACAGCTTTAACATAAGAGGAATGCAGCATAATATGGATGTGAGAGCAGTTATAAATAGCCTATGTGACAATAAAATTGGTTTTGGTTAAAATCAACAAATTATAGTGATAATTAATTGTGATCTCAATATTGATCAAAATAATCATGATTATCATTTTGGCCATAATCGTGCAGCCCTATTACTATGTAACTGACGTCCACATCCTAGATACCAACACATTTACAGATGTATACCTCTAAATATACAGATGGCAAATACACATGAAATACATGTGGGCAATGAATTTCAGATCTTATACACTGTCCAGGTTGTTTGGATTGCCAAAAAGATACTTAAGGGCCCAGCACAGTTCAACCTGACATGTCTTGGTTATCACTCACTCACTCACTCACACACAGGTTTTCCTGCCCTGCTTGTAAGGAGCATGTGTAAGATCAGAGGAATGCAGGCTCTCCCTTGGCTCTTACCTAAGGCAACTGGATCTCTGTAAAAACACAACACAAACAACCCCACAGTTTCCACTCACACATAAACTTTAATGCCCCATCTAATGTTCCTCCACCCTGCACACGTGTGTATGTGTGCAGCTAAGTTTGTAAATTGTGAGTTTTATTCACAGAAGCTCTAATTAAAGATCCTACAGTTTCCTCGCACCACCACCCAGCATGTGTTTCACTGTATATCACTGCAAAAGCACCCAAGGGAAACAACACATTTTTCTTTCTTGAGGTTCACATCTCACATCCTTTTATCTCATGTGGGGTTGAAACATGCCTGCATAGCAATAAGACGCAGTATTAAACTGTTTATACTTATTTATGTATATTATTCTGATCTATAACAGTACTGATTTGAGAAAAGCAATAAAGTTTGGCTGCTGTCGGTATAAAACATCTGTGGAAATGTGGAGCTGTAGCTCTCCGTTCCAGTGGGGATATGCACTTATCAAACACACACGGTCACTCACAAGCATTTACAGTAAGTGTACACATATCATCCCTATGTGTAGCCTCCACACACTCCCCCTGCCGCAGGGGTAGACAGCCATTGCATCATGTTCTAGAAATGGCTCCTGCTTTGACACACCACTCTTGACTAAACTGGAGCCTGTCATGTGACACAGAGCACAGCGTCATACCTGATCCGCCTGCCTATCCGAAGCAAAGGAGACATGAACGCACACGTACAACAGGTTGTTTGGCGTCCGTGGACCTATTTCTGTTTATCAGCCTACCTTCTTTTTTTTCCCCAATGGTCAGGGCATTTGTCTTTGAAATCAAGTCCAGGGCTTGTATTTGTCAAACTTTTCCAAATGACACTTATGAATGCTTAACATAGGAGTAAAAATGTTCTCGGAGGAGAATTTATCACATTGGCAAGAACCCACAGTGAATATGCATGGAAAATGGAAAAAAGGGGGAAAGTGGTGTAACATCCTATCAAATTTTCTAATCAAATGTAAATAATATCCTAAAATGACCACCACTTCTTAATTACACATATTGCTTCAGCTAATGTATAATTTATCATGACCAACGGAATGTTGTACAACCATTCCAAACCATGTCCCAGACAGATGCGTGTTCACCTCTGATTCTGCACTGCATTCATCTAAATTCTACCCTTAACCAACTTAAAAATTTTAGTAAGAAGTTTTGATGAATAGCTTATATTCTCAAGTTTGTGAGCAAGAGTAAAAGTGAAGAATTTGTACTTTAATTGTCTAAAACTTTGTTTTTGTGTTTTTGATAAATACAGGCTCAGGACTTTCCTTTTTGTTCACCTTACATTTGTGTGTGTGTGTGTGTGTGTGTGTGTGTGTGTGTGTGTGTGTGTGTGTGTGTGTGTGTGTGTGTGTGTGTGTGTGTCAAAAGACTGAGACACAATAAGAGACATTTCCTGTACTACTTTCCTGACAGTGAAACCTGGCAGAAAACCGAGGAGCCAGCATTTTATGTGGGCTGCAACAGTCAATGTTAAAAGTATAAACATGGTCATTTTGCTTTGAACGCTAACCTTTCTGTCAGACACAGAGACAGAAGAGAAAAAACAACACAAGCTATAATCGCCTTCAAAAAATAATAAGCATTCTCTCTGTGTGTCTTACAATAGAAGCTATTCTTTATGTTTATGGTAGGATGGGAAAGACTGACTGACTAACTGGCAGCAGCACCAAGCAAACCTACAGTTCTTCTCTACTAAAAGGAGAGAAAAGCTGTACAATGTTTAACAAACAAGTGTACTATCAACTGTCGCTCTAAACCGCTTTCTGTCATGGCTTTGTTTCCCATAATGCCTACCTTTGAGATTGCAGTTCCCTTACCACTGAGTCATTTTACAGATCAAGCAGATGCCAAGTCTATAATTACAGATCACTTGCCACAATGTTCCTGTCAATGAATGCTAATCAGAGGTAGTCCACAACCCCTGGCTGCTGATATTAGGAACAACCCTCCTTATCGTAGAAATCATTATATGAACCATTTGGAATGAAAACATCAGTCATCTCAATTGATTTCTGGGAGGAAAGAAATCTCCAGTGCATGTTCTCATTATGTGTCTCAATGGACCACTTTACATTGAGCATACTATCATGTGCAGACAAAACAGGCATTCAATATGGAGATTTTTCCACTGCTTCTTTTTGTAGGGAAAATCAAATATCATAATGTTCTTGACCAAATACCGATACTGCAACAATATTGTATGATTGACTATTGTTGCTTTAACAAAATGTTATTTACGCAATGACATTTTTGATAAATACTCTCCAGAAATTATTTAATGACTTCGTGGGTAAAGGTAAATAATAGAACAGCTAGAACAGTCTGGTAAGTTCAGAAAATTACATCACTGTGAAACCAGGTAAAAACAACACTTACCACATTACAATATTACAATATACCCAAAATCTAAGACGATATCTGGTCTCATATCGCAATATCGATACATCGATATATTGCCCAGCCCTACTTTTAATTCCGTTACATTTTGACAAATTGAAACCATTAAAAGTATGCCAAATCAGGTATTAGCAGTTTCTGTTTGCAATGTACTCATGGATATATTAAATACTTTATCACTGGGTTACTTTGATAGCAAAGAAAACTTAAAAACATGTATCTTTGGCAAGTTCTGGAGCAAGTTCAGTTTTTTCTATTCCTTCAAAGCAGATTCAAGGATAATGATGAATTGAATGAAAAAAAACAACGGAATAAGCTCTCCACTGTTGGACGCACATAAAAACACATATACTTACTTCTCTGGCAATGGTTCTGTGACCAGCATCGTCCCCTGAAGTGTCCGTTGATGGTGTTCTGTGGGCAGATGGTCTGACCTTGGGCCGTGCCGGGACACACATCTCCACACTCTCTGTCATTCTTATTGGCTACGATGAAGTTGTCCTCCACCGTATCCAGGATCTTGGACCAGTCCAGGGTGGCCAGGTAACACAGGTCTGGATTCTTCTCGATCCTCACTGCACCCCGGGTGATATTCATGAGGCTGTGGAGACCCACCTCCTTCAGCTGCAGCATCTCGTAAATCACAAGAGCGTAGTTGAAGAAGAGGTTGTTTCCGCGGATCACCGTCAGGTTGGGGAAGAGATCACTGAGGGTCTCGAGGCCGTAGACTCTGAACAGCAGCACATAGTCAGTCACCACTCGCAGCTTTGGGTAGCTGAGACCCCGGAAGTCCTCGGTCTTGGTCTTAAACATGAGCAGAATCTTCAGGTGGCCCTCGATGATGGTGCAGTTCTCCAACAACTGGAGGTTGGTCACATTGTTCCGGATGTCCTTGTTCTGGCAGACTGGAAGGATAAGGATGGAGGGAGATGTGAGAAACAGTAATACAACACAAGTCTTTTAAAATAATGAAACCAAGTATTTTTGATGTAAAATACTTTTACATTTGAAACCTTGTTCCGGAGACCAGAGCGGATCAGCAAAATGTTTATTTACATTCAGCTGTAAGTTTATTCGGAACTCCTCCCGAAAACAAATGCAATTTAATAAAAAAAGCCCTGAAATATATCCCACCGTCAAGAATGTAAAAAAAAAAAAAAGTTCAGATTTTGATGTGGTGTTATTTAAACCTTTTTCCATTAATCAATAACATGTTAAGAAATAGTGAAAATGCCCATAGCAACTTCCTAAAGCTCAGGATGATGCCAGTAAATTCAATTTCAAAGTAAAGCAGCAAATCCACAGAATTGAGAAACTGGAATTAGCATATCATTAGTAGTTCTTCTTGAAAAATAACTTGATTAACCGATTTCTGAAAGAGTAGGAAAAAAAAATTCTATTAATAGACTAGTTAATTCATCAACTTTCAGCATCAGTATCAGAAAGGGCTTTATTGCCAAGTACGATTTTTATACATACAAGGAATTTGTCATGGTATTGGTGCATGGCACACATTCTCTAAATATAAGAAGGATAAAGAGAATATAAACAATATATATTAGGTATAAACATATTCACACAGTATTTATTAATAAAGATAAAATTAAATGTAAAATAAATAATAAAATAAGTTAAACAGTAATAATCAGGTAGAGACAGTGTATTATCATTGACAAGCCCACATCACAGTATAGATAGTCATCTTTCCCCATTTAAGACATGAAACCACTGGTGATTTGCATTAACTAGAGCAGAGCCATTCATGAAACAGCCTCACTAAAGTCCCCTTTACAATCTGACTGGCAGCAACCGCTCTCGCTCCAGAGAGGACATTACTGTATGGCACTGTGTAATCTGAATGAAGCACACATGAAAGGGTTAACAGAAATGAAGCCTGGAAGCAAAATGCTTATCCATGCTCATTCATACTCTTTAGCTGCTGCACGCTGGCACACACACAAGCCTACATTTGGACCAGCAAATGCACGCATGCATACACGCACACACGCATTTTGATGTTGCTTGCTACAAATAAGTTGCACACTTCCAATGTATTCTTCAGAATTAGAAAGAAAAAAGATGTGCTGAATGATTCATAGTTTAAATAATATTCAACAGGTTAAGCAATGACATTATGATATTATATTCTTAGGAAGCTAAATGAATTTAATCTTGTACAAAAAAAAAAAAATTAGGTATACAAAGTTACCAAGAGAACACAAGCGACTATATTGCTCACGTGACCTATTGTCAAAGCCTTGCAACCATTTTCCTCCAAATTTCAGCTTTCTTAGAATTTTAACAAAGATGGTCAGGGATGGTCATACAGGTGGAATATTTTTTGTACCAGATCACCCAGGCTTGTCCGTCAACATCTAAATCATACACAGTGTCAGCTCATGCAAACATATTTGCTGTTTAAAGTGGAAGAGATGATTAACTGGTTGATAAGGTGACGCGACGAGATGTTTGAACACAGTGTTAAAATGAGAGGATACATTTCCATAGATTCTGCAGTGTTGAACATACTCATTAACAACACTGGTAGTGGTGAGACATAATACTAATTTGACTTAACCATGCATGGATGATGTCAACCATAATACCAGCCATAACGGCCAAAAACATGGATATGGTCAATAACCCAGATGTGAGAAGATTGGATTTAAATGCAATTTGTTATGGAAACGTAACAGGCTTGTTTCCACTACGAGAAACAAACATTAGGCTACTTTGTTTGCATGAGAGCGAGAACGACAAAATAATTCCTCGTACAAAACTAATCACATTTGTCATTAGACCCATTTTGTTAACCAAATGTGAACATCTGTCATGGATAAAAGTTCAATTTGTAAAAACTACAATACTGAAAAGGGGCCTGGTGATTTATGGTGAAATTAGCATCTTATCACAGAAGCAATCCAATGGTCTCCATCTAGTCTGCTGCTTTCATATAGATGATACAGACACACACCTGCTAATCACACTGTGTCTTCCATGCATCTAAAATAGTGTGAACCCCATCTGCTCACCACCTTTTGCTATGTTCCCCATTTTTAGCTAAATTCCCCACTACCACTTTACACAAAAAAATTTTTTAAATGACACTACAACATGCATCTTAAAATAGAAGCAAAAGTCTAAATTCATTGCAGTGGACTACTTGGTTCCATTGAGTTGTTATTGACCGTCATTATTTCTCAGGTGTGAGCTACCTATTAACTTCCCATTCTGTTAATGGTTAGTGAGACAAACATGTCAACAGTCAAGGTACAAACTCTGACCGGCAGCACATCAATGTCTTATAATGGAAAGGAGCCAATAAAGCCTGGTACACTGCCAAATAAAACCATTCTGTTTACTACAACAGCATGTTAGCATATAGGGGTGGGTTATTCAGGCCAGTCAGAATGTATTTTGCTAAGTACCAACTGGTGGCCTTTTGTTATTATCTTAGAGAAAATGTCTGGATCAGATTAAAGAAAAAAAAAAAAGTCAAATTTAAATTTCCATGCAATGTAGTGTAATGTTATTTCAGTCATGAGTATGTGTAAATGAGTTCTTGATTTTTTTTTTGAAGTGAATATGTCTGACGAAGTAAAATAAATCAAAAAGAATAAGATTTTTATTTTTTTACAGATTCAGAATTCCAAAAAACATTTTTACTGAAGAGAAATATACACGTTAGCAAGACTGAATGTCTGCTGTAGGACACATAACAAGATTAATGAAACATAAGCAGGTATGTTGATAACAGTTATCTTATTTGACATGGTGACAAAACCTTTAAGATAAAAGGAATTATGCAG
Organism: Percina caprodes; assembly: GCA_013375575.1. Taxonomy (NCBI): domain Eukaryota; kingdom Metazoa; phylum Chordata; class Actinopteri; order Perciformes; family Percidae; genus Percina; species Percina caprodes. The sequence goes on from JABXJD010000004.1 coordinate 8,844,239, forward strand.
TTGAGATATTAAACAGTAGCTATCAACTTTGCTCCTCCCCGCACTAGTGCAACACCCATCCTGTTACTGTCAGTTTTACACCAGTGGCTGACTGGATGTGTAAAACATGGTTCTGTGCACAGAACCATCTGAGAAGCCATCACTGGAAACTGTTTGAAAAAGGGCAGGCACTTTAAAAAAAAATGTCTCTCAAACTCTTGACTATGTGAGTTCGGAGAAGAGCGAAAAAATACTTTCCATCGAGAGAAGCCTTCAGTGCAGTTCTTTGTACTCTCCAGTTCTGCTATAACTGATGGAATTGCAGCATCTATGCCAGGGGTGGTCAAACTTTTTGACTCTTTGACGCCACACTGAGCTCTCAAATTTGACAGGTGGGCCAGGCAGCAAAGCAAACAATGCATTTATTTCCTAAAAGAAACTCACGTTACATTTCAGTAGAAACAATGTTTTTTGCCAGTGCATCAAAGTCTGGGGTTAGTTTTGTTGTGGCAATTCTCAAAATGGATCTGAGGTGCTGGTCAGTTAACTTTGTGACGGTTTTGTTGATGTTCATGACGCTGAATGTCTGCTCACACAAGTAAGTCAAGCCAAACGACGCCAGTATCTTTTGTGCCGTCCTCTGAGGGTTTGGAAACGTGGCTTTGTTGAGTGAAGCATAAAAGCCATTCAGTTTAAGAGAGTTAAACTTCTCCTTCAAGATGGAGTCAGACTGAAAAATCGATCAATCAGTTCCAGTTGTGATTGGCTGTTGTTCTTTGCGTTTCGGGTGGCCTCTTTGTACGTGGCTAGTGTGGGGAAATGAAAGATTCATTTGAAATTTTTCTGGACAATAGAGTCAGCTTGAATTTGAAGGCTCTCAGATTTGTGTACATCTTTCCCCTGTAGCTTCACGTTCAGCTCATTCTTGTGGGAAAATATGTCCACAGCAAATGCAACCAAACCTGGACTGACAGGGTGTCAGTCTTCTCCCCGTGTCTTTCCTTTCAGGGACTCCATGGTTAAAATCTCCTCAGTTATCTCAAAACCTTTGTTAATCCCTTAAATAAAAATTAGGATCTGAGCAGTGTCTTTTACATCGTTACTTTCATCCAGTGCTAATGAATATAATGTAAAGGACTCTGCATTTTTGTTTAATTTACTGGCAATATCTTAATCAATCAGTTCCACACGGCGAGTCACTGTACATCGCAATAAACTGATATTTTCAAACTTGCCTTTGACAACTCATCCAGACATAAGAGACCTGCTGTCTCTATTATGCAGTCTTTCAAAAACTCTCAATGGCTCAATGTGCGTGCGACGTGTGAAAAAGTGATTCCACGGCAATTGCAGGGAAGTCAAAATGAATGTAATTTAATAATATAGTGTGAGATAATTTATGCGGGCTGGATTAAAAACCCTAATGAGTTGTACATGGCCCGCGGGCCATAGTTTGCCTATGTCTGATCTATGCTAACCTCTTTATGAGCTGCCATTGTTGCTGCTGCCTGTAGGTCCTCGATCCACGCTGATTGGCCGGACGATTCTGGCCCTGGCACAAATGCTTTGCTTGAATCCTGACAAGATGGATTTACGTGATATATGTGATCCTGCAATGCTCACAGGATTTTGTAATTTTGCGGAGAATCCACCTGCCGTGCAAGGTAAGATACAATAATACATCCCCACAACTGGACACGGCTACATAAAAAGGCAACAGCTGACTATAGCAATGTCTTAGCAGTACACACAAACTTCACCACGAAGACACTCAACAAGATTTTCAAAACTGAATGAAAGTGTATCACAATATTTACAAAGAAACAATTATTGATACAAGACTTTCCTTGACACAGGTCCCTGAGTCAGTGCCCCCAAATTGACTGAAAGCGTTTGTATCCCATATTCCAAAACAATGCAGCAAAGTTTTCAATGAGCAAGCGTAATCAGCCAATATCTTTCTAAAACAGAAGGAGTTCTGTAATCAAGTGATACAATGATTTATAATTACAGTCTAATATCAAATAAAGCCCTTCTCACTTCTAGCTACTCTGACAATCTATTTTTGACACAAACATGAAAAGTTAACATATTCATCCATTCATTGACTAGGTCAGACAGCAACAAGTGGGCACAAGATCATTATTGTCTATCGTTCACCGTGTAATGAAATTACTTCCATCAATACAAAACATTTAAATGAGAGTCTTTGAATGTATCCACATTAGTGTGAACATTAGGGGTGTGAAAAAAAAACAAAAAAATATCTATCTATCTATCTATCTATCTATCTATCTATCTATCTATCTATCTATATATATATCACAATACAAGCTCTACAGATTCAAAATCATTCATTTCCAGTATTTTTTCCTCTCTTTTTTTGTAATGTAGTGTACACTACCACATGGGAAAAGTAACTACACTTACATACTGTGAATCGTTATTTTAATTACAAATCTTTTTTGAATTAAAAAAACAACAAAAAAAAACGATTTTGAATTGAATCTTGAGCCTAAAAATCTATATCAAATCACAACATTTTCTGAATCGTGCACCACTAGTGAACATGGCCAAAGCCAGTTCAACTTTACACACGTACGCCTGCAGTCAAACGCAACTCATAAAATGATAAATCAATTTCAGTTGTTGTACATCTCATCAGATAAGGCAGAGTGTGAAACAACAACAGCTACAACAGCTTTGGAGGTGGCAGTAGCTCTGTCAGCAGGGAGTTGGGTTGGGAACCGGAGGGGCACTGGTGGTTTCAGTTCACCTCCTGGGTACTGCCAAGGTGCTCTTGAGCAAGGCACCAAACCCCCAACTGCTCGGGGCAGCCGCCTCACTCTGACATCTCTCCATTTAGTGCATGTAGAGGTACTGAGCATGTGTGTGTAATTCAGTCCGGTGTGTGAAAACATTACAATTTCCCATTATAGGATTAATAAAGTGTACATTATTATTATTACTTATTCACACAAGCTAACTTTGCCCTGGCACCCTCTTTATTAGGCACTATCAGAAACCAAAACACTTATTTCTCCACTATGTGGCAGTTGGTGTTATTACCAGTGATAACAGCAACCTTACACTCCTCTGCCCTCCGGCCTTATCTCCTGGACACATCACACAGGCCTACATGCCACCCACTCGTTGTCAGCCTGCAGCACTAACCGGATACCTATTGTGCAACACGACAACATAACAAACTACGTTATGCAACATCAACAAGGCCATGGTGCAACTAACCTCTGCCCATAATGATCTTGAAGAAAACATCAAGAGGACACACACATGAACTTTTCACATAGATGTATTTTTATAACTGCAGGTAAGAAATATGTTATGGTGTCTTTTTACACACACACACACACACACACACACACACACACACACACCCCCCACCCCCAGAGAAGCTTTATTGATACAAAGAAATGTTAGTGGGCCATGAGGGTAAGCAGTACACAGTGCTGTTGGGAGCTCCCTCTGCAAAATGGAGTCTTGTTTTCGACTGACAGGAACGAGAGAGAGAAGGGGAAGGAGTGAGGGGTGGGGGCACGGGTCATCAGGGGCAGATGGGGAAGAGGGGAGGAGAAGGAAGGAGAGTAAAGGAGTGGAGGAAGGGTTGTGATGTATTCAGGGGTTGGCTGAAAGAGCCACAGTGTCTTTAAAATAAAGAGCTATCTCCTCCCTCTCTCCTCCCAGGTTTAGAAGCATGGGGATACAGGAAAGGCAAAGAGCGCAAATAGGGAGATTGAGTCAGAGGGAGATGGGTCGCGGGCAAAAGAAGGGGAAGAAGAAGAACGGGTGAAGGGGGCAGGGAAATGATGGGAGGGGAGTGAGAGGGGTGAAAGTGTAACCTGAGCCCAAGCAGGAACGCAGGGTGACGTAAGGGACTTACAGGACGGTTGGTGATCACATGCACAAATGGTGGACCGCTATGGACCACTGTTACATGACAAAACACACACACACACACACACGAAAGGAGGGGGGGAGAATTTGCTTCCTACTGCCCAAACAACAGTTGTGTTCAACTACAACATAAAACACTCAACAACCTGAGGTTATGACTGGATGTGTGAAAGGAGAACATGAGACAAAAACAAGGAAAGAGAAACGGCAAGAAAGAGGAAGACACCTGCTGCACATTTTCTTTTTTTGTGATCTAAAGAAAGAAAAAAAATACACTAAGACTATACTGTGAACTGCTGTTTTAATTTACTTTTTGAAAAAACAAAAAAAAACTGTCAGACTTTGTGTGGGTGGGGGTTATGGGGGACAATGACCGTGACCCCCTTAAAGCCCACCCTCCCACTGAGGACCACCCATAAGCAGGCAGCTTGGTGCTCTCACTGGATGTACAGGAGCTCTTAATTACAATAACAACCCAATCAGCCAGTAATGAACCGGGGAGGGGGGGGGGGGGCTTGCTCTGTATCGGAGCAGAGAATGGAATAAGAGAGCACCGACTGGAACGTACTGTACCATATTGTTGATCTTTATAGGAGAAATGTGGGCCATCCACCCGCCTTCTCTGTCCGTTTGACACTTAATTTGGCAGCAGGAATGAGAAGAGGAGGAGGGAGGGAGGTATATAGGGGTGGCAGACAATCAGAAACAGCAGAGGAAAAAGCTTGGAGATGGAGCAAGGTGAATAAGTTTAAGTCCACGGAAGGAGATTAACAAATTAATTTTCAAAACTTTCAACGGACATTTTGAGCAAATGTATCTTCAGAAATGTCCCTTCTCTTGTTAACACCTCTAAAGAGATACCATCTAGACATTTGTCCCTATGTGTGCTGCTTGAATAGTTATGAGGTCTTCTTTTCACACATTCGTGCTGGAACAGTAACTGAATAAATTGCCCAAATGGTTACAGTGAAGGCCAGAGCTTCTGCTGTTCAAACAAGCAATGCCTGCATGTTATTTTACACTTGGCATGCTTGAATGTTATTATATTATGATATGTACCATTCAAACATCACCATCAATACTAGTCCTTCCACCATACACAGAAAATAGAGCATAATCCAAAATGCCAAGACAGGATAGCACTTAATGACACTGATATTTATATTAGTATGCATTAAAAATCAGTTTTTGCTCCAAAACTCCTCAATTTTTTAAAGCCAAAATAATTGTTAATATCTAATAAGGTTTTTTCCCACAAACAATTCTTCTTTTGAGTATTTTTCACACATTAAAAGTCACCAAACTCTACATTTGACCGATGACTGTGATTGCTCTTTTGTTGTGCAGGATGAATGCATGTGAAATCATTTACCCATTTGTAATTAAATGAGGTCAAATTGTGTTATTTATTAAAAGGAACTGAATGTTTACTTTTAGAATTGGTCAAGAAAAGTGAATTTAGATTTTTCATTTTCTATCAAGCAGTAAAATGGTTCCTTAGTTTACGATGGTGAGTCTAACTTGCCTTATTACATTGCAATGTACTCATGTGACTACATCACGTGTACACTGCAAGGTTACAAGGTTGATGCTGAAACGATATATTGTTTAGCCCTAAATTGAAGGCATGCATTAATGTCACCACATCTTATAGAGTCCAGTTGCTGTAACTGACATGGACTATGATATTGTGGCATAAGCTCCTCGTTCACACAACTCTTAATAGTGATAGTATAGACTGCATATGTAAAAAAAAAAAAAGTGTGAGTACTATAGTGACACAGTATAATAATGTCAAAATTACTCAAATTTTACTCCGATTTTAGACTCCACTACACAGCAAATCACAGCTTTGCGGAATGGAAGCGTATTATACAGTGTGATCATCCGTGTAACCTCCCTCCTTTTACTTTCCTTGCAGATATTGCTTAGGTCGTAAGAATACGGGCCAGGATGGTTCCTAATCATAAGTATTATTTGCAATTAGAGTGATCAAAAAAGCAAATTTCTTTTCTCCAATTTTCACTAATTCTATGTTACTCTGAAGAAAGCAGAAATATTAGCAAATTTAACTCCAACTCCCTGCCATTTTAGCACGTCATCATCTGTCTCTTTTTCACATCTTTACTCCCTCTCCTTGTCAAAAACGAAGTGGAATTAGCTCACAGAATAAGCTCGCCATAAGTGCAGCTCAAGAATTACTTGAGTATGACCAGTGCAACTGGGGTCATACCAATGTTAGTGGCTATCTCTGATGGAAACTGCTATCTCCACTATTCAGTGAGCAACCACAGCTGCTATTGCAGCCTCAATTTCAGACAGACTCTTCTTTTATTTTTAGAGTTGTGCTCCCTGCAGAGAATTTAATATGCATTAACTAACAGTAGCTGGCTGGTTAGCCCAGTGCTTGCTGGCAGTGAGAAAGTTGATCACACTGGCAGTTTTAGAAGGTGAGAGTGAAGCCCTCTGTGGCACAGGGACAAGCCTGCCTCTGCCTTTGACTGTAGCAGAGGGCAGCCACATGTTAGCTTAGCGTGAAACCAGACCTGTCCAGCATTAAACCAGGTGGCAGCTAACTCTGGACTGTGAGAAGTTTCCCCTCTCTGTCAGCTTAGACGCATGTTGCCCCTGATGAGGTGATCTGCTGATTATAGATTTGTCAACAGCTCAGTTGCTGAACAAACCCCAGAAGAGAGAATATGCGGTCACGGTGCCAAGTGGATTGCAAGTGGAAAAATGCATTTGTTTGTTAATATAGTTGTGGAAAGTCCTGAGAGGTAAAGCCAGCTCCCTGTGTGCCCACTGCCAAGCTGAGGCTTCAACAGTGAAAAATGATCTTGAGAAATTGCATGAAAGGCATTTTGATTAACATGTACCAACTTGTACCTCCAAAACAAAGAGAGTTGAAGACCAACATTGCAGGGAAAGACAAAGAGAGGGGCAGTTTGAAGAGTGGAAATAATCTCAAAATCAAACCACACAGGAAATATGTTTAAGAAGAAATCTTCTGGTAACACTAAGGACAGACAATGACCAAGTCATAGTACAAGTGAGGGTAGCGAACAATTGTGACTGACCTGTACTTCCACATTTGAGGGCATTAGATAAAGGTGGGGGTGCTTGGGAAGGGAAATGGAGCAGAGAGAGAGGGAGTGTGTGGGTCGGAGCACCTGTTCCTCCATTGCCTCAGTTTCCTATTGAGGAGCATGGCAAGGGGAGCTGGCCTAGCCTATTTATATACAACGCTGGGTCCTGTTACAGCTGTGGCACAGGGCCAGGCTGTGGCAGATTGAAGCGGGTAGAAAAACATGCAGGCCCTGCGCTGTCAGATGGCTGGCCAAGAAATGGGAAGCCTAAATCAGATCACACTGGTGACTTTGGCTTGCCTCCTATCTACCTTCCGGAACTGGCAAAGGAGAGAGGAAGGGAGGGATGGAGGGAGAAAGGCAATGATGGCTTAGACAGAGGGAGACAAAGAGAATATAAACAGAGAGAAAGAATGAGGAAGAGAAAAATAAGTGAGTGTGTGTGTGTGTGTGGGGGTCACTGTCACTTGTTTTAAAAAACAATGACTCACTATTTTCTACTTCCGCCAAGTTTGGTTCAACCTTGGACTCAAGCTGCTAAGAAAGAGAAGAGGAACAGACAGGTGTAGGAGCAAAGTGAAGAAAAAGAGTTGAAGAAACAAGAGCAGAATGTGTGTGGACGGCCCTGTTTGAAATCTTAGATTCTTCTTAGAGTGACAGAGTACCTGATAGGAACTGATCCCTGGAGCCAATGTCCACCAACCTAAACACCAAATATCCACTGCTTAGACATGCGTAGTCTGATAGTGAAAAATGACTACGTTATTTTCAGGCGCCCATTTTCACAATCAAAAAATGTGCCCCCATATTTTACAAGATAATACAAATACATTTTATCTAGCAACCTTGCAGATTGCTAGCCTTTCTCTATATCTCCAGTGTACTGTTGCACCCCTGCTCTGACTACTACTACATACTCAAAACCAGCAAACAAAGGCCAAGAATTTAAAATCATCAATCCATATGTCAAGCAGATAAGATGTTTATTGTCTTTGTATGTGATGTTTTTCCTTATTGCCCAGTTCGTCATTCTATTTCCAGCATTTTTTCCTTCTCTCTGCCTTATATGCTTCTGCAGCACAGCATAGTAAAATTTAACCTTTTGAAAGGAAAGTCACATGCAACTACAAGGAACACACAATAACACAGCTCTATAGCTCTTTCCACTTAAAGGAATATTTCTGAATATATCTTTAAATTGGGTCACTTATATAGTACAAATGTGACATTGCAGGCTAAGGTGCTGGTCTCTGTAGCAGGCAATGCTTGCATAGCGTTGAGTATTTCGTCTGTAATAAAGGTCCCTATAAATTCTCCGATCTGTACTTATGTATCCCGGTGGTACACATGTGCAGTAGTTTTAATGCACATAATTGTTGTAAAAATGTGCTGCTGAAAAGAGAGAGCTGTAGTTTAGCGCCACAATGGCTGACACTCAACTCGCTTCGGCACGCTTCGGGTAAAGCGTCCAACTCCCTATGGGTGGGATGAAAACGTGGAATTTGCTGGCTTGTAGTCCACAGCCGCTGGGCAAAAATGCCTCTGATGACACTAAATGATAATTTTTGCATCATCAGACGTTTTTTTTCTAGAATAATCTGGTCTCAGGGGGACATGAGGGAGGGAAGCACGGTCATTCGAAAATACTACCGGGTTTCTACTGATACAAAGCTTAATGCTAATCTGTGAAGTATCCCTTTAATTCCATAACACCAACATGTTCCCCATCTAAAAAATGATTGGACAGCTGGTAACCAAGGAAAGAAAAATCTGAGAAATTCTGACCACGCCTTACAAAACAGCTAAACCAGGTGGTGCTCCAAACAAATAAAAGCATGTTGGGGGAGCAGCATTCCTGACATAGTCAAAGCATTTGGGAACAGACAGAGGAGGAAATAAGAGCAGACACACACACACACACACACACACACACACACACACACACACAAAAATGAGTAATACAAAAAACATCTGATGTTCCTTTTTATCTTCCCACGTTAGTGAGTAGAGCAGTGTCTTGGTGTGGTGAGCTTCTGCCTGAGAAGGAGGCAGCCGGGGCTCGGTTCCCCTGCTTGACTTGCAGCCACACGGCAGCAGCTGCAGGGCCCGGCCCCACCAACGCTCTAACCCACAAACCAGATCTACACATGAGGCTGGACAAGCTACGCCTGCCTGATGGATCTGCCAAATAGGCTTCTTCGATCTATGTATGGCTTTCTTTCTTCTTCCAAATTGAAGCTACATTGACAAATCCTAACCCGCATCCTGTAGTACTGCAGTTTGTGCCATTCAGCATTCAGACTTAAACATAAAAAGAAGAAAGGGAAAGTACAAGAGCTTTGATGGGACAGCTGCCCAGGCTGTAGCTCAACATGCTAACTCTTTTTTTGACACTGAGTAGTTTTAACCTCCAGCTAAAACTGTTTAGGGGTTTAGTGGAAGGATTCCCTGTGTGGTGAATGGACTAGTGAGCTCATCCCAAGCATGGCAAATCCTATTGATTTGACTGGATTGCAGCAAGGCTGCCAACCCCAAGTTAGAGCAGATTCCAAAATTTGATGCAAATGACAAAAAACACCCAGAGGAGGAAATAATTTGATTCTAACTCCCTTGAAATGAGACTCTGATTGTTTGTGTATATATATGAGAATGTGTGTGTGTGTGTGTGTGTGTGTGTGTGTGTGTGTGTGTGTGTGTGTGTGTGTGTGTGTGTGTGAGGACTAAAAAGAGGAGTGAGAAGACACAATAACAAGCACAGGAGATGGGAAAGCATAAAAGAAAGAATAGGAAAAAAACAAGGCGGAACATGAGTGATTGAGAAAGCAGTGGTACGGGAGCAAACAGAGAAACGGAGAAAGATAAGACAAACCAAGACAGAAAGGCAGGAGATCAGAGGTGAGGCTGGCGGGATGGAGAGCAGAGAGACCAGGTCAGTTTAATAGCCCGTTTGTCTGACCACCAGCTCTTACTTGCTGCTGCAGGAAAACCACGCATGTACGCACGCACGCACACATATCCTGTCTCTCTGCTACCTTTCCCATTGCTCAGGTCTATGCCTAAAGCTTCATTTAAAGTTCAACTGGAATTAAATTGAATTTTTGTTTGTTACAGCATAGATATCTGCTCTGTAAATCACTGGTCCTGTGTCGTTCTTTTCAAAAAAGAAATCTGATATTTAACAGGAGAAATGTATTTTAATATTTTTTGGTTCTTCCTAGTTTTGCATTCATCTGACAGAATAATGTGAATTATTTGTCTACATAGACATATATATCTTGCTTGGATACAGCCAATCTAAATCTGTTTTTGTTGCTCTCTGCCTTGAAACACCACTTTCTTACTGACTTGATATCATTACACGTGAAGCAGCAAAGCACTGTTCACATTATCTATAAACATTTAGTTGTAGGTTTTTGATTGTGGGCAAATATCCCCACCACCTGCTGTTTGTTTTTTAACCCCCAAAACCTCTTTGCAGATTCCCAAAGACATTCAATCATTGCTGTCCTCCTTTTGGTTTTCCTGTACAGGATATCCACGGGCATGCTAGGCATGGACGGAATACTGACGTCATCTTAACGTTCAAAGGGCCCCCCAGCCAACAAATCATCTGCTGTTCCTAGTCTCTGACAGACAAGTCCCTGGAGGGGAGGGCCTGTGGCCACAGTGGTATTGTAAAATGACTTCCATTCATTACGCTGTCATTTAACAGCAAGGCATGATTCAATATGGGCTCCCTTTAACTGTAAGTGAATTAGGAATGCTTGATACAGACTCGTAAACTAGGCGCAAGCTCTATATCTCTCCGTCCCTTTTTACTCTGTCTTGGCATGAATCCGCCCAGTGTTTTCTCCCAGATGGAGGCTAGAGTATCAGCGTTGCCACAATGGGACACTCCTTTCACTCCAGTCTGTCCTTAAGTGTCTGCTTTCCTCACTTTCTTCAAGAGCAAGACAGTTAAACATTGTTACAGCAACAAAAGGCACGTGATGCACACACACACACACACACACACACACAAGTGTCAACAACTATACAATGACATTAAAGAGAAAAAAATAGGTCTGACCTGAATGCTTCAAAGCCTAATGTTTTGCAATAACTGATGCTTGTCACTACTCAAAGGCTATGTTGATTTCTTCCCCAGAACACACACACTTAGTTGTTGATTTCTTCCCCAGAACACACACACACACACACACACACACACACAAAAAGTAAGGGTAGACATTGCACTCAACGTGCTTTTGCTCAACAGAAAACGGGGACAGCATATTTAAGATTAACCCGCACCCCTTTCAGTTTAAATTTTTTGTAGAATATTGCTGATAATTGTTAAATATTGTTTCAACCTGTAAATCAGTGCACATGAACTTTAATCTGCCATGAAGTACAGACATTTTCTAATTTGCTTGACTGAGAATATTTGTCGATCCACTGTAGACTTTGATCTTTGCTAATGATTTCCCAAACGGTAAATTGCATTGGAGCTGTTTCAGAAAAACAATGTATATTTCTGGTAACCTATCTATCAAAATCAGTTTGTCAATTGTGAAATGGTTAATTGGTCAAACACAAATTTGAGTGAGCTTAACTCAATGGATTCGCACTAAATGTTTCCCAGTTTTAACAAAAACTGAGCCTGAGAGATGTATTCTGGTGGGTGCAAGGCTATTAGTGGATTCATTATTGCATGTATCACTGACAAGGATTAAATAAAAGCTATTGACAATAGATACATCTCCAAAAACGCAAAAATAAACCAGTTAATAAAAATCAGTTAACAGTTAATAAAAAATAAAAAAAACAAAATTCTTACAACCATACATTCTGTAATGAAAAGATTGTATGTATTCCTTCCCCAGTGGCTTTGTGAGGCACGGCCAGATTCTTACCCATCATGACTACAGTGGGTGAATTGGTGCAGAGGTGGAAGGAGCCATACAGTGGGCACGGAAATTAATTGAGAAGGAAGATGCATTGTATACCCTTTTTCTTTTTTAACAGGTGGTTTCTATCCCCCCCCCATAACGTTGCTGCGGATACCATGAAGACTTTTGCAGCCTGTGGAGTGCAGTGTTGCTAGAGACAATCAACACTGCAGTTTGTCAGTCTTGTGCAGGACTTGTGCGGAAGGCTGTGATCAGTAAGCACTGGCCATGCAAAATTGACGAGTGAATCACAAATATTATGGATCACTTTAAACACTTTTATAACTTATTGTAGCGAGTGTGTGACCCAAACAGGACTAACTCTCATAAGTTATTGACAGACTGAGATTCAGCAAGTTACTCCCACATAGCACAGGACACATACTGATTGGCGAGATACCCTGATTTGATTATAGGTGTTGGGAGTGAATTGTTGAAACAAGAAGGGTACAGCGCTCAGGTGGTTGAGAGAGGGAAAAATTAGCCATGACTGTATCGCCACTGGCAACATTCAAAATCACACAGCAGCACCTCCATAATCTGCCACGAAAGACAAAATGACTATCCAACTTTCTATGATCACACACACAGTTAAATGCAGCCAGGCTAGAAGTGTATTTACAGGGGAGGAGGGGGGAGTACAGTACTGCAAGAACAGCTAGTGCTGTCACCATAGTAACCCATCTCAAGCTAGTTCATCAGGACAAAAACAGACCCCCCCACCCCCCAACACACACCTCCACTGAACACATTACAAATACAAGCATGAGTGCTCATAAAAGGACACAGATGCAGCAAACACAGTCTAATCGGAAAGGTCCATGTGACAGTGTGCAGGTGTAGGCTACATGTTAAGCATCACTTAGAAGCAAGCAGGCCTAATAAGAGAGGAGAAAGCAAAAACCAAGGGGGGGGTGTCAAATGGATGGTGTTCACACTTTTAAGAGGTTTGAAAGAGGAGGCTTTCCCACCCCATACAGAAAGGATTAGCAAGAGAGTGTGTGTGTGCATGTGTGTGTGTGTGTGTGTGCGCATGTGTGAGACAGGCCCGCAGGCTATGCGCATCTGCAGTGTGAAAGAACAACAAATCAGTGGATGAGAGTGAACCCTCTAGCCCCTGAACATAAACGCAAACGAATGTAGGGAGGGAGAATGAGAGACGGATATGGGAGGGAGCGAGGGATTGAAGGAGGAAATATGGGAGGAAAGCGAGCTCCAGCATAAAGAGTGGAGAGATACACAGCTGGAAGGAAAAGAGGGTGTTGTTGTGATGCAAAAAACTTCTATTGATTCAGATTTTACTGATCAAAATTGTTGCATTTTCTACATGTACAGATCACATACCAATCATATACAGCACCTGATGAAGGATTGATGAATGAAAGTTTAAGAACAAAAATATAGATAAGATACAAAAGGCAAAATGCATATGCCTAATGCTTAAGTTGGGGGGGGGGGGTAATTAACTGCTAAGAGACTCACTGAGTTGTGTGAAAAACGACCACTTCTTAGTCATATGACAGTCCTAAAAAATAAATTTAACCCATCAGGTTCAGTTACACAGTCACTCCAGCACACACACAGCTATCCAAACAATTGCAAAAATTACATTAAATGTTTTTGATGCAAACAACCAATTTTTATGAAGTTCATAAAATTACCAGCTTATACGTGTTCAAAAGGAAGAATAAACACAATTTTAAATGCTTATCATTAGAAAGTTAGAAAGTATCAAATAAAATATAAATCATTGACAGAACTAAGCCTGGAACAGTTGATACGCATTAGCTCTTTTAAATTAAACTTTATTATATTCATAAATGTACCTTGTATTACTTCAGAGTAAAGTATTGTAAAGATCTCAGAGTTGTAGCTCAACAAATTGGGGGTGTTTAAAAAAAACTGTACATGCAGACTTACTATGAGTCAAGACTCTTTAAGCCCACCACAGGAAGCTGTTTCAAACTTACATACATATAAGCTTTCGTCAGTAAGGTCAGGCTTGGAAACGACTACAAGATCAGTATCCAACAGAGATGGACACATTATCTGCTGTGAGTGTGACCCTCAAATTACAGGATGGTTTTCATAAACTGTAATCACCAGACCCCACATACAAGTTCCCATGTGACACAAACAATTTAGCCTTCCTCTCTCACACTAATGTAGATAAATCTGGAAACACTGTTTAAAATGTAAATTTCTACACAATGGTTTACATACAAAGTCTGCTGTCCACTGAACTTCTTCACTAAGCAGTGAAAAATGAACACTGCAGTAATGTGTCATTTTGGATGTGGAGCTAAGGCCTGGATCAACATTTTCAAAAAGTGGAATTTTTCCTCCATTAAAAAAAAAATCAAGACATGTTCAGCCTTATCAGCTTTTGACAGCATCTTCGCCTGAAGAACAAACATTTAGGATGGTCAAAAACCCCAGACCACTCACATTAGGACAAGGACATGACCTCTGCCAGTGTCTGGTCCTGCCTGCAAAAGGCCCCCAAAAGATCCCATTACTGATCCCCATATTACAGGGCCAGCTCAACTTGGATTTTACTGTGTGAAGTCACCAACAGTTAAAATAGGGCAGATCCAAACAGCAACAAGGACTATCAAATCAGATAGTTGCAGCATGGCGTAACGGCGCGTGTATGCGTGTGTATGTGTGTGTGTTTCCCGCACACCATCCATCCCCTCCCGACTCAACCACATTTCTGTGCAGTGAGCAGATGTTTACATAAACAGTTACAGTTCTCCATCTAGGAATGGGACTCAGGAGAGGGTATCAGCTAAGCTCCATTTTGAAAACAAAAACAAACAAAAAACAGCCCAAGACTAATGCAGATATTTCAGCCTCACATGATCCAGTGTTGCATATGAAGAATTAATTTGATCACTGTGTTCTCAAATAAACTGAGTAGCTTGAATCAATTAATTGTCGAGTCTGGGTTAATTTGGCAAAGTTTTTGTAATATGAATGCATAAACTACAAGTCACTGGCTGGAGGTCTCCATTGGCGAGTGGGTGACTGTCCGAAAGAAGCGTAGCGGTAGCTTCAAAGTGGGGAGTGCACACGGCTGCGGCCGCTCCAAATCGGAGCCTATGGCTGGCCGGCAATATCTTCAACTTTCTAACAGTTTTTCCCCACTCAGTAACACACCGGTTGAGAAGCCAACTCTGGTAATTGGGAGCTCGATACTGCGGAACATGAAGTTGGCGGCTCCAGCGGCCGCGGTTGTGTGTCCCCCAGGGGCCAGAGTGGGCGATAAAGAATCACACCTATAGCTGCTGGCTAAAGATAACCATAAATGCAGTAAGATCATACTTCATGTAGGTGGTAATGATACCCAATTGCGCAAATCGGAGAGAACAAATGTTGAGTCACTTTGTGCATATGCATAAACAATGTCGGACTCATTAGTTTTCATTGGAGCCCTGCCAAACCTGATCAGCAATGACATGTACAGCCGCATGTCATCCAAATTGTGGACTATTAAATATTAGATCTCTGTCTTCTAAAGCAGTATTAGTACAACAATTTGATATCAGATAATCAAATTGATCTATTCTGCTTTCCTGAAACATGGCTGGGCCATGAATAATGTTAGTCTAAATGAAGCCACTCCTCCCAGTCAAAATAATACTCAAAATTCCTAGAGGCTCAGGCTGAAAGGGGGGGTTACAAATATTCTAGTTTCTTCAGAGTAGCCACCCTTTGCTTTTTTGATAGCGCTGCAAACCCTTGGTGTTCTCTCATTGAGCTTCATGAGGTAGTCACCTGAAATGGTTTTCACTTCACAGGTGTGCCCTGTCAGGGTTAATTAGTGGAATTTCTTGCCTTATTAATGGGGTTGGGACCATCAGTTGTGTTGTGCAGAAGTCAGGTTGATACACAGCCGACAGCCCTATTGGACAACTGTTAGAATTCATATTATGGCAAGAACCAATCAGCTAAGTAAATAGAAACAAGTTGCCATTATTACTTTAAGAAATGATGGTCAGTCAGTCCCGAAAATTAGCAAAAACTTTGAATGGGTCCCCAAGTGCAGTCAAAAAAATCATCAAGTGCTATAAAAAGGAAACTGGCTCACGAGGACCGCCCCAGGAAAGGAAGACCAAGAGTCACCTCTGCTGCTGAGAATAAGTTAATCTGAGTCACCAGCCTCAGAAATCGCAAGTTAACAGCAGTTCAGATTAGAGACCAGATGAATACCACACAGAGTTCTAGCAGCAGACACATCTCTACAACTGTTAAGAGGAGACTGCGCGAATCGGGCCTTCATGGTCAAATAGCGGCTAGGAAACTACTGCTAAGGAGAGGCAAGTTTGAGATCTTTGGTTCCAACCGCCGTGTCTTTGCACGACGGAGAAAAGGTGACCGGATGGATTCTACATGCCTGGTTCCAACCGTGAAGCATGGAGAAGGAGGTGTGATGGTGTGGGGGTGCTTTGCTGGTGACAATGTTGGGGATTTAAACCAAACTGAAAGCATACTGAACCAGCATGGCTACCACAGCATCCTGCAGCGGCATGCCATCCCATCCAGTTTGCTTTCATTGGACCATCATTTATTTTTCAACAGGACAATGACCCCAAACACACCTCCAGGCTGTGTAAGGGCTATTTGACCAAGAAGGAGAGTGATGGAGTGCTGCGCCTCCACAGTCACCAGACCTGAACCCAATCGATATGGTTTGGGTAGAGCTGGACCGCAGAGTGAAAGCAAAAGGGCCAACAAGTGCTAAGCATCTCTGGGAACTCCTTCAAGACTGTTGGGAAACCATTTCAGGTGACTACCTCTTGAAGCTCATCAAAAGAGTTTGCAGAGCCAAGAGTTTGCAAAGCAGTAATCAGAGCAAAGGGTGGCTACTTTGAAGAAACTAGAATATAAGACATGTTTTCAGTTATTTCACACTTTTTTGTTAAGTACATAATTCCATATGTGTTCATTCATAGTTTTGATGCCTTCAGTGATAATCTACAATGTAAATAGTAATGAAAATAAAGAAAATGCATTGAATAAGAAGGTGGTTCCAAACTTTTGGCCTGTACTATATCCAACCTTCCTTTTCTCTCAAAGATCCTTGAGAAGGTAGTCGCTAATCAGTTATGTGATTTTCTACATTGCAATAGTTTACTTTATTTAGAAAGCATTATAGAACAGAGACGCCCCTGGTGAAAATTGCTAATGACCTTCTCACTGCTGCAGATAAAGCACTTGTCTCTGTACTTGTTTTACTAGATCTCAGTGCTGCATTCGACACGCACTGACCATACCATCCTGTTACAGAGACTGGAACACTTAGTTGGCATTAAAAGAGTTGCACTAAGCTGGTTTAAGTCATATTTATCCAATCAATCTCAATTTGTTAATGTTAACAATAAATCCTCCAAGTACACTAAAGTTAGCCATGGCATTCCACAAGGCTCAGTGCTTGGACCAATTCTATTCTTATATATGCTTTCTCTGGGCAATAGACTCTACAGCTGATCCAGAATGCTGCAGCGCGTCTTCTGACAAGAACTAAGAAAAGAGATCATATTTCTCTTGTATTAGCTTGTCTGCATTCATGTTAAATCCAGGATTGAATTTAAAATCCTTCTCCTGACCTACAAAGCTCTAAATGGTCAAGCACCATCTTATCTTGAACAGCTCATAGTGCCTTATTGTCCCAGTAGAGCACTGCATTCACAGAATTCAGAGTTACTTGTAGTTCCTAGAGTCTCTAAACGTAGGTTGGGAGCAAGAGCCTTCAGCTATCTGTCTCCTCTCCTGAAGAATCAGCTTCCGGTCTAGGTTCAGGAGGCAATTTAAAACTCTCCTCTTTGATAAAGATTATAGTTAGGGAGTGATGAGTCACAGCGTCCGCCTATCCAGCCCACCTGCTTCTCGTCATAGTCGGCAGATCTATCTACTATATAATCAAAAATATAATAAAACTAGAGGGAGGCAGAGCAGTACAGCCCGACCAGGCTCTTCTCTTTACCCTGTCTCTCTTAGTTATGCTGTAATAGCTTTAGACGGCCAGGGGACGTCCGTTGACACACTGAGCTTCTCTCTCCTTTATCTTTTCATTTGTGTGCATCCATGTCCCAGAAATGCCTGTTACTAACCTAGCTCTAGGGAGTCATTCCCCAAAGTCCTTTTGCCCCTGCATGATTCCTTGTATCAGGGAGGCAACAAAATCATGGTTGCAGCTGTCGCCGTGGTCCTGCTACACGTCCTGCGATGCCCTGTTACATCCTGCTATGCTCTGCGGTGCAGTACCCTGCTATGCCATGAACTACTACGAACTACTATTTTAGTCACTGTTCCATTATCTTTAAAGTGACTATTATTGCCACTATTCATTTAAACCCCAACCGGCCTGTCAGACACCGCCTACCAAGAGCCTGGGTCTGTCCGAAGTTTCTTCCTAAAAGGGAGTTTTTCCTTGCCACTGTCACACGGTTGCTTGCTCTGGAGGGAACTACTAGAACTGTTAGGTCCTTATAAATTATAGAGTGTGGTCTAGACCTACTCTATCTGTAAAGTGTCTCGCGATAACTCTTGTTTTGAACTGATACTATAAACAAAATTGAATTGAAATTGAAGACTGCCAGAAAAAACACACACACACACACACACACACACACAAAAACTAAACGACAAAAAATCTATTGGCAAGTTAGGATAAGTTGTAAGGGATACTTGGAAAGATGAGAGCAGAGGAGGAAGCACTTAGGAAAGGCACCCCAACAGTTAATATTCTTTAGCAGTGCATATTTCCTTCTTGGCCAACACTCAAAACACAGCACACAGCTGGTAGAGTCCTCAGTTCATGACCACCATTGAACATGGACTACCCAAACGTGCAATGGCAATCTGCGATCAAGGCTACAGCTGCATTGTGAATGCATACAGTAAAAGGGAATACCTGATTCTAATAAACTTTTAGAAATTAATAATTTAAATACAGATTCTCTTTTCTGTTTATTGGCCATGGCATACGCACAATAAAGCCCTTTGAGGTCTCTTAGAATAAAGTATAAAAAGCTTCTATATAGGAATGGTCACCCTGCTTTACATTGTGATATTCCTTGCCTCTTCCTGATTCATTGTTTTTATGTATCAGGCACCTTGTCATACATTAACGCTTCACTAATTTCCTAACACGTATCACACAATTTGTCCAATTGATGAATTGGATGTGTGTTGGGACAAGTGGGCCACTCAGGGCACACAGGAGCCTGACACTCTGGTAGAAACAGTTCTTATGTATGACCAGCTCCTCCTGACACACACAAAAAATTAAAAATTAACTATTCAACTGTAATTCCTGAATAAATGTAACTGGACATTTAATTCAATTTGTCAGGGTGGGGGGTTCTTTAAGCTTTACAGTCAGTGTGACAGACTTGGCTAAGAAGCATACAGACTGTGAAAAGCATACATAACAACACATACATTACACACTGCCCCTTTCCAACAGAGCTGTGCTTACAAGCCTGAGAGGAACAAGAAGGGGGCAAGGCTCCCGGTTGCACAACTTGTTTTTCACGTGTTAGACCAGGAGACAGCTCCTTACTTTAAAAAACTGATAAGCATGACAAGGATCCCAATCAAAATCAACTAACAACAGTCTGTAAAAAAGCTTTTTTATATTCTCTAGAGAGCATTCAGCAGATCGCAGCCGCAGCATGGTTTATATACCCATACTACTTCCTCTTTCCCATGGCTGAGATGGAGATGTCAGGCAGCATGTGGATTTAGAATAAAGTATTCTAAGTATTTTGATTGTTTCCCCCAGGCATAAACATCTCAAGAGTGCCAAATATGGTCACTTCCCAAAGAATTAAGTAAATCAGGAACCAGAAATATCCAATGACATGGACCCCACTCTGAGTGAGAGCGAGAGGTAAAGAAAAAGGAGAAAGGAGGGGTACCAGCAGCCCTGTCTCATAAGACCCCTTTCAGGGGCCTCTGTTCTGTCTGCATACATGACCTGTGTGAGGTAGCCAGAACATTTCCTTTGACCCTGGCCACTGGGAGACATGTTTAATACAGCTCAAAGTTTGAAAAGCGTTTAAATGTGACTAAAGTTTGAATGTGACTAAATTAAATAAACGAAACAAACACTATTTTATTAACGGTTTAATTAAACTGATCAGTTCCCTAATTTTAAATTGATGTAAAGGTTCACTTGCTCTATTCACATGCACTAGGTTCTAGTACTGAAAAACTGTGGACTTGTGCAACATATCTAAAAACACTGAACACAAACCTCAAAAGTACAAATGTAGGCCATAGGTTAAACCAATGATAAACAAGTAAAAATGTGCTTCAACTCATTTCAGTGCACTTGTAATCAAGCTATTCTTTAGCTACAATGAGGTTTCCATTCATTCATACTGAGTTACCACATGGTCAAATGTATCATCTACTTTAAGTAACAAGATCTGTTTTTCTCATTTAATTATATCCACTGTCAATTTAACCATGAATATAAAATGCAATTTGCTGGAAAATTAGTTATGAGTCAAGTCAGTGTATTTCTATAACTTGGGTCAATCTAATAGTCCTTACTTAAACGTTTAATATCGCATTTAACCCCAAAAAATTTCAGGCTAGATTGGATGAACTTATATTGGCTTTTCCTCCATTATATGAATGCTTTAATGCAACAGCAGAATGCAGCAAAAAATAATCGTATTAATTTAAAACAAAATAATGAAAATTATCATCCCACTGATATTATTATTAAGGTGAGGTCAAGCGGGATTGCTATCTCCAGCACTCCCTCTAAAACATCACGGCACTGTTTGTATTACTCACTGTTATATTATTAGGCTACAATCAAAATCCCAATTCATTGATGAAATACACCACACATAATACACATGCTCCGTACTTTGGAGCGATCTGCTAAAGAGAAATGTAGGCTAATCCACCACCTATAAAGAGACTTCTTAGCGTCGGTGGCTAATTTGTTTACGTTTAGGCTGCTGCAGCGCTGTGTGTGTGTGTGTGTGTGTGTGTGTGTGTGTGTGTGTGTGTGTGTGTGTGTGTGTCTGTCGCCATGAGAGGCCTAGCTGCGCTCACAGGGCCAATCCTGCTACTCCCAGTTTAGACTCGCTGCAGCAGACCACACTCGTCCAGTTATAGCGACTAATCTGGCCCTGGGGCTGGCGCATTCAACACAGGCCGCTAAAATATGTACCTTTAAGAGACGGAGCGAGGGGGCGGGGATATTACTCAATCAATTTACCCAGGAATATTAATTATTAGTGCACCGCTACGCATAAGAAACACCTTAAATTACTAGCCCCCTTAATTAGCCACTCTACGAAACTTTACGCATGCGTCAGAATGAAGGTGAGAGTCTCGTGACTACAATCCTAATTTATCAAATAAATATAATAAAAACAATAAAGAAACCGTTTTAGTGATAAGCCAAACTTTCTTAAATGTGTTAATATTTAAACAATAATATTCCTATTGTAATAACCGCTCTCTATTTAGAGCTCTTTGGTATGTTTATGGTGTCGTTATCATACTTAGTAGTGGTAGTCTATCCCCGTTGTGATACAATTATCTTACCCAAATGTGGATATGACACGTAATATCTACTGCATTGTGGTAGTTACTTAACCTAAACAAATGTGTAAATTCAATTTTTTTTTTTACTTCTGTATACGTGTACAAACTAACAAATGTATTTACATTAAATATAAAAAGTAAAAAAAAAACATTTTAAAAAATGTGTCAAACCTACAACCACATGGATAGGAACATTTTGAAAAGCAATACTTACTTTCTCCATGTATTAGTCCGCACTGGCATATGATGCAGGTGCCAATGATAAAAAACACAATTTGTGCTCGCAGCTTTAGCGTCCACCGTCTCATTTTGACTTGAAGTTAAGTTGTGCTCTCCTCTTGCAGTTTCTTGAAAAATCTTGAGGGAGAAACGTTTATTTCAAAATGCGTTGGAATATCAAAAGTATTGAACAAATTCTTTAAAAAAATGAAGGTCCAAAATAGCCAACTGATACGTTGCCCCCCGTAAACCGGGGGGACTAATACATTTATGAGTATATTCCCAGCCAAGTTTGTAATGTATGCGAGCCCTGGAAAAAAATACAGACCATTAAACAACGTGATCTTGGGTTCTGGCAACACATGTGCGAGTAAAGATCTTCATTTTCCATAAGTGAAGGCGACAGTCCGCGTCCATCTGTTTAATTGTGGTGCTCCACTGAATCAATAGAGAATTTACAGTATTTTTATTAATATCCCACACGCAAGAGGGCTAGTTTGGAGGTTCCCGAAGGAGGTCCACTGGAACCGGGCTCATTTCTCTGTAATGCACTGCTCCAAAAAGGGACGAAACACTTAAAAAAAACAACTGGTAAGAAGTATTTTCCCTATGCACAGCGATAACAAAAAAAAAACTGCCTCCTCTTCTGTTGCTCCAGCACACACGAGCTAAAGTTGTGGATATCGCTAAATACAGAGCCAAGAGCGGGAGATGGCAGGGTTTCCGTTCTCTCCTTTGAAGTCCACAGGTCTTTATATTACCCCTGTTTGCTAGTATCTTCTCAGAAGCTCGTCCTTTAAACCAGATGGCAGCACATCCCAGGAAACTCCTCCGAGCAGCTACGTGCAGTAAAAACGTGCAGCGATACAGCTTCCCTACTACGACCTTCCTCTGAACTCCTTCATTCCCGTTGACCACCACGCCGCAAACGAATGAGCACCCACAAAACGACAAAACGGGAGAAAGAAAACGAAAAACCTCAGGGGGTAAACGTTACTTCTTTCCTGTTAACTGTGGAGGAAAAAAAATGACAAAAATAACATTTCCGTTTAACCTGCACGTTGCTATGAAGTGAGAAAACTCCACCACGCCGCCCGTTTCTTTCTCTCAGACTAACGTTAGCTGATAGGGGAAAAACAGCTAACGTTAGCTAGCTAATCCAAAACAAACCAGGTTTCAGTCTCGGCGATGGGGTTTACATTACAAAAATAAAACACACATAAACAAAGTCAGTATCCCGTCTGCGATAGTCAAAACACAATGAGGTAAACAAACATAAAAAGACTTAAAAAGACGGGTCAAGTGTAAAAACTTGGATTCCCGTTCCGTTTAGCGGTTGCTCTCCCTCAGGTTCCCCCTCTTTCCGTCTCTCTTTCTGCAAAGCTCTCCACCAGTAAACAAGTCCTGCCAGTCACCTCAGCTGGGCCACACATGGTCTGCGGGAAAACACGGAGCGGATTCCCGGTTTCCCAACCGAAAGGGTCCGGAACTGGACTGTCTGTTGGTGTCAAAACATCGCTGCTCTTTGTCGGGGGGAGGGGGGGTGACTACAAATCCACACCTTTTTAAAAACGAATTTAGAGTAAAATATTATTGGATAATGTGTAAATAGAACTAAATAGGTCAAGCAGAAGATCCCCTTTCTGATATCATGTATGTCTGTTCAAATGGAAAATCACCTGTTAAATTATCAAGTAACGCTTTATTTTTTAATATTTTGGAACCAATCCTATAAGATAAATTCCTATTAAACTCCTATTGGAGTCTATCCTATAGGATTTATATATGATTACCACTACGTCTTATAAAATGTTGTAATCATGATAAAGGGCAATTTCAACTTTTTCAATTTGCTTTCTTTAATACAGATTGTGGAGGATAAATGAGTAGTAGTAGCCTTGCAATAGTTAGTTTTAGTTAATTCATTAGTTTTAAGGCTGCCGCTGACAAATACTTTCATTATGATTAATCTGCTGATAAATATATTCATATATTAAAATGTATGAATAAATTGTTATGTTTTTCCAAAAGACCGACAGTCCACAACTCAAAGATTTTCAGTTTACTATCATGTAGTATGACATTGAAAAGCAAACAACAACTGGAATTTGATTGCTAGTTTTTGCTTGAATAATGACTGAAACTATTAATAAAAAATAGTTGCAGGTTAATTTCCTTGATGAATCAACTAAATCTTCTCAGATCTAACAATACAGATCTAATATTTTCACCGGATTTTCTTTTTCACATTGGCAAAGAGCAGTGAGATTTGTTGCTAAAACAAATTTGCTTTGTGCTATAGACCAGTGTAAACATTACACACTGCTTTGGCCTTGCAGCCAGGAAGTAAAATACCTGCTTGCAGTAGGGAAGGTACAATTAAATTTGCATAGCAAATACCCTTGTAATGCAACCTGTCTTATTGCTGGAACCTAACTGCACGCCCTACCTGGACGTTTTTCCTACCAACACTCACAGGATGGGTGAATCTGGCCACAGTTCTCCCTTTAAGAGAATAGAGAATAAAGTAGAAGATTGGTCTCTTGTTTATCACATGGGGGTGCAGTTTGTGTGCTTAGATGGCTACATGCAGGTCTACTCTGCTAAGAGCTTGTGGAGCAAGCTTGTTAATCTGAGGAATGTTGTTACCCAGTGAACAGAGTAAATGAGGTCTTAGTGAGATTAAATGTCACAGGTCTGAAGGACTAAGGGCTGTGGAATCTAGTCAAAACAGATCTCTTTGTGGTAGTCACGCTGTCTGACGCCAACTGGAGGCACACACATGAAGTCTCTCTTCTTCTCTTCACACACTTGTCTCGTTTCCACTGCTGTACATAACACCAATTTCTTTAATTTTTCAGTGGGAGTAGAGGAAGTCAAGTGAATGGCTTTTTACCTCACTAACCTACCTAGAGTGCTGTTATGAGTCTACACATGCAGCACTTGTGCAGCACTACAGCCGTTGTACTACGACTTCATTTCAGTAGGTGGCACTAAAAATAACTCCAGTAAATTCACTTACTCCAAATGTCAAACCAGAACAAAGGGATACAATGTTGTGAATAAATAGGATTAAATCTGACCAGAGAGGAAAGTGTAGGGAGCTTTAGGCTATGTCAAATAAACATAATGTAATATTGTCAGAATACATACAGTGCTGTGAGGTTGTAAGGACTCACTGGGAATGGATACTTTATATTATGACTGCAAATGAAAAATGAAAAAATATAAAAGTTTTTTAAAGATCTAAAGAAAAAGATCTAAACATGTTATTTTCTCTTGTTCTGTCACTCATAAAGGCAGTATTCCTCACTGGGAACATGGATACCACAAAGCCGTAGTGCCTGTCATGAACATGTTGACACTTCTCTTTTTATCACAAGCTCTGGGGCAAAATTGGGACATTTCCACTTGGTATCTGGTAGATTATTCAGACTGGAGGATATGCAGAGAATTTGAATGACACAAAGATGGTTGGCGGTTGAAGAAAAGCTGCAGGGTCAGCACTCATCACATCAGTGAAAGCTGTTCCTCAAGCCCTCTGTATGTCTTTCTGGTTTCTGGCAAAACAGCATATATCCACGTATCAATTGTCAGCAGTAGCTCAATAAATATATGCCTGTCCTTTCACCAAGGTCTCTTCTGTTCCTTTAAGGTCCACCAAGGTATTAAACTTATAAACATATAGCAAGTGAAAAAGTGGACATAAAAACATAATGAATACAGATGCTTCTATTCAGGGAACAAGGGGTCATTGAATGACATGATTAGGGATGCAATTATCTGCTTTTTCTCCCCTGTTTCCGTTTCCAATACCTCCACCAAGGTCCAAAAGAATATCTTGATTCGACATCTGCCTCATAATCCTTGGAGAGAAGCAGCATTTATTAGCAGAACTGGAATTCACACATAAAAGTTAATGTATTATAAATGCATACATTTGCATTTCCCTCCCCTGTCTCAACTGTCACAACATAAACTTCTGCAACATTAACTTCCATACATTCTGACTATTTTTCTCACATTCATACACAGATGCAGAAAGCAAAACCAACCCCTGCTCGTTCTCTCTGCAGTCGCCTCTGATGCAGCCAATAAATGAAGGGATTAATATGTTTGAATGGAGAGAGTCTCTTTCCTTTGTTGGTATGGAAGGCTCAGTAATTAGCTGCCTGGGGAGCCAGGAAGCAGGAGTCTCCACTCTGCCTGTGTGTATGCATGAGGGCATCTGTGTGTGTTTATGTGTGTGAGCTGTCCACAAACGAGAGGGTCAGGAGTTTAAACAGACAAAGCAATCCTGGATTATAATCGAGATTTACACTTTTAGCACTTGCTGTTCCTTCACTTGAGTCCGTGTAGCCTACAGCTGGGATAAACGACTGCATCCCTCTCCTTGATTCCCTTATTGTGTCTCAATCACACAATGCAGTCACACTACTGTATGCCGTCATTTAAACAAGAGGGTCCACACCTATTCCTCTCATTTGGAGGAATTGCAGACTCTGCAGCCTCTGCACACGTAACATTGGAAAAAGGAGTTTACAGAAGCATACACAACAGGATACATGGGTGATACACTGCATACACATTAACTGTGGTAGAGGGAAGTTGTGTATTTTGGTACATCTGCAGAAAATATATTCATTTAGAATCAATGCATTCCTTCTGTAAATTTCATTCATTACTTAGTAAATACTGTAAGTAAATAAGAAAATTCTTCTTGTACAGGTGCAGTGGGTCTGGGGGCTTATGACAGGCGTTGGTATTTTGTGGCTCTCATTCAAAATGTATTCAGACTTCATCATCATCATGATTAAATAAATAGCCAATTGATATTACATTAAACTTGTACAGGCTATATATATATATATATATATATATATATATATATATATATATATATATATATATATATATATATATATATATATATATATTCATTGTGTCTTTATTGTAACATTTTTTTTTTTACATCATAATATAACCAGAACCTGGTGCTTTCATTAGTGCAAGCAGCTAATGACACTCCCATAAGTCTCATACTCTTGCTAAATGCTAACACGTTAGCATGCTAAATGCTAAACTAAGCTGTGATAAACGCTATATCTGCCAAGCATCACTGTCGTGTCTTGTGAGCATGGAAGATGAGGGACCTGCTGACTATAACAGTAGATGTTAGACTAAGCCATTGATGTGGAAGCTTTATAGAAAGAACACCGTGGCCAGCTCAACACTGCGATTATGTGCCCTATGATGCATTCAGTGATCCGATAAATCTCACACACAGACCAAACAACTCAAGTTGATAATCCATGTTGAAAACAGCTGCCTTTCAGGTTGTTGGATTGATCCGTGGAGCTTCAGTTTGTCTGTCTGTCTTTGTTTGATCCATCACCTCCTCCACTAATGAAAGTTATGAAATTGTGACCCAGGGTACACACCGTGTCATCTACAAAGGGTGTTATGCATTACTGAGGATTTTTGAATAATAGAGTACATACTGTATGACAATCAGCCTTCCAGACTCTGAGAGTCTCCTTGGGTGCACAGCTTACCCAAGTCACGCATGCACAAGATATTTAAAAAAAGATATTTTAATATTTTAACATTTTCTCCTTCTACATTCATGCTCCTCTAGGCTTACCATTCATTGCTTTGTTAGCATGTTAGGAAGAGCTGATGAAAAACTCACTGGAAAACTTACATAGATACATGTAGGCTACTCCAGGAGTTATATTGACATTACATTTTAAATAAAATTCACTTTTTACTCACTTTTAGGCAATTTTTGGGGCATTTTCTGCCTTTAATTATAACAGGACAGCTGAATACATGAAAGGGGAGAGAGAGGGGAATGACATGCAGCAAAGGGTCGCAGGTCGGAGTCGGACCCTGGCACACTTCGTGGAGGAGTAAACCTCTATATATGGGCAGCCGCTCTACGAAGCATGGTCACCCTTTTTACTCACTTTTATATGGGCCAGTGCTGGCCACTGGCCCATATAAAAGTGAGTAAAAAGGGTGACTAGTGTCTGTAGTAAGTTCCAGTCCAATGCAAAAACATTTTAAAGTACTGGTGCTTTTTTGATTAGTCAATTAACAAAAACAAATCATCTGTAACAATTTTATAATCAATTCATTGTTTATGTAATTTCTCTAGTTCTGGCTTTTTACATGTGAATATTTACTGGTGAATTGAATAGGTTATGGTTTTGGACTATTAGTATGACCACATCATCAATGATAAAAAATAATCAGCTTTGTTGCAGCTTTATTTAACGTTATTTTCATATCTGTATCAAGCAGGGAGCTGTTGCTAATGGTAAGAGGCTGTTACATAACATAATATTTTGAAGTGAAGTCAATAACGCAAGCGTGACAAAAGCCACTATTTGAACACATAACCTTGTTCTTAGCATCTAACTTCCTTTGGTTCTATATGTCACTCTGACCAAGTGAATTCCCCAACCACTTTGAAGATAAAGTGAGACATATAGCAGTTTATTTTCTAACAGAAATGTTTTGACTTCCTCTGTCAGACTCTATCTCTGTCCCCAATGTCCTGAACTATAAGACCCTTCAGTAAACCTGGACCTCCGCCCCTGTTGCCCTCCACTTCATCATGTCCGCTATGTGTCCCTGTGAGTTCCCCCCATGATCTTTATGAAGACACTTAACCTTGGGTCTCACACACACACACACACACACACACACACACACACACACACACACACACACATATCCCAGAGAGCCTTGTTTTTCCCACACATGGAACACAACACACTTATCTATAAACAGATTAGGCTGTCAAGCTCACCTCTGCTGCCCTCTCCTCTCTTTCTGTGCGCAAAGTCTCATCACCTGCTCTTTTTCTTCACACTCGAAAACATGAATCCACCTTCTCCATTTTTGACATTCTTCTTTTTCTCCTTTTTTCCACCCAATTTTTTCCCTTTCCTGACCTCTGTGTCTTCTCCTCATTCTCTCTCCCTCCTTTTTCTCCTCCGCTCTGTTTGTCCTTTTTTCTCACACTGATAGGCGTTTTAGGGGGCCGTGTGCCGGGCCAAAGGAATTAGCTTTATCATTGATAACGACCCAGGGAAAAGCGTAACATGGCAGGCTTGAACCAGAATGCCCTTCCTGAGAGGATGTGTCAGTGACAGCTTTATCCACATATTGTAAAGAGTGACAGCGAGAGCAACACGTCCAGAGAGAGAGGCACAGCAAATACAGGACAGTTAAGGTCAGGTCAGTGTCACAGCTCACAGAGCAGCGATGGGTCAGGGGGAAAAGATGTGTTGGCTTTAGGAAGATAGCGTGTGCTGCACAACATCAAAGTATGGCTCTCACACTTCCCCTCACACCGGGAGGAGGAAGATTTGGGGAACACGCTGTTGTTTTGTTGCTTCCTTGCACACGTAAATGTGTACAGGTGTACAGTGTGTGCACAGTTCTTGAAACAGAAACTTCTGGGTTCTGTTCCAGAAGTAAGAAAACCTGATTCTGTACATATGTACATATACAGTATGTATTTATAAACTTATGGCATTATATTATTTATTATTAACTATATATATATATATATATATATATATATATATATATATATATATATATATAAGTAATATCTGTACATAATAGTCCAATTTATTCTGCTTTGTTTGTTGTTTTTAGGGGAATGTCTATTTCTGCGTATGTGCTTCAAGAGCAACAAAACGCTGGAATCATATTCCCAATATGTGTTCACACTTACTAAAGCGGATTCTGATTCTGATTCATTGTACTATAGCTCATAACTAAACCCAGCCTCAGAACAGAGCAGTATGTCATGTTTTGTGTGTTTTTGTATGAACACCAGACATTCACGGGCTAAACATTGGCTCTACAGAAGAGGTCCGTGAGTGAGTTGAGGGGTCGCGGCGAGCTCAGACATGTCTGTGATAACAGCAGGACGTTGTGTTGTGGGTTTTTTGTAGCTGTTGTGCTTGTAGTCCCCCTCCCGTGCTTTAATAGTAAACCTAAGGCTTTAATGTAGGAGCTGCTGGAGTGGATGCAGATTTGTCTTAGAAGATGGAAAGTAAACCCAAGAAACACATCTCATATTTTTCAATAACAAAAAAAAAGATGAAAGAAATGCTGAATGAGAATTTGCATTGAGTTACAAAAGCTAGTGAAAGACTGGGAAGACATGACTATGGCTTGTTATTGTTTTAATAAAATCTCATTTTAGGATTCTAGTAATTGACCAAATCATTTAAGGATTTTTTTGCATTGTGGTACTATTATCTTGGTGACCATGATGATCATGTATAACAAGTAGATTAATGATTAGAGATGGATGCCATTTGCTATAGATGCATTTGTGTCGTTATGTAAAATGTCTCATTTATCGGTTTGATTGTCAGCCTATTTCTTTAACTGAACGTGAAACCATCCACAGGGTGACTTGTGAGTGCAGATCAGAGCGGGGATAAAAATTCCCAGGATTCCAGTGACACAGGGACCTGACAATGACCCTTTGTGTCCTCTCTGAATGGATATATCCACCCCTCTAAGGATTTAAATAACCATCAAAGGACCCCGTACCCAAATGTTTTAATGAGTGATAAGAAAAGTGCAGGAAATTGTCTGAAAATATATGTATCTGCAATTGAAATGTATTTGCTCATACTGTAACAGCAACCTATACATGGTGCATACCAGAGATGCGTCTTAAAGGGGTAAAAGTAAATAAAAAAATATATTTACCTTACAAAAATAAACCTGAGATGCAGGTCAGAGTGCAGAACTAATTTTCTCACTGGCACACAGATCGACTAAGACTAAATAAGAGACAGAGGAAACACCTAATTGCTTCCTGAGAGCAAGGCATGGCTGTGGGACAGATGCAGCAGCATGGCATTAGTGTTTACGGAGGAAACACCACATCCAAGGTAAGAACTACTTCTTCTGAGAGGATTAAAGACTGCAGCGCTCATGACACCATCAGTTACTAACTGCTATTCTTCAGAAAGTAACCAGGCCCAAAATTAGTAGCAACATGGCTGTCAAATAAAATCATTGATTAGTTTCCTCTTCGGTCTGCTTTTACTATTGTTTTTGACCCTGTGGAATGATGCCTAAGTACTCGCCCCCAAGCACCTGTCAGTTGTTTGACAGAGAGGTTTGAGTGTGTGTGTGTTTGTGTGTGGTCTGTTCTTTTCCGCCCCGGAGGAGCAGAAGTGGGGAAGCCAGGCTCTTAACTATTCGATCTTCCCGAGTACTATTTCCAGCCCCAGCCCTGAGGCAAGCTACTTCAACATCCGGCGACCTAGGCCTGACTGACCACAGCACTGCTCTGTGACCCCCGGGGGCCACGCTCTGCACGCTGAGAATAGGAGAAACCATGTGTGTATGTGTATGTGTGTGTGTGTGTGTGTGTGTGTGTATGTGTGTGGTGGGGGGGCAAAAATAAAAACAGTGTTTGTTTAGGTTCTCACAAGGAGAGGGATGGGGAAGTTGGAGCGATCAGGGAAGTAGGATGAGTGTAAAAGTTCAGCGAGGGGTCTGGGAGTCAACAAACAAACTGTTGCTTAGAATTACACAAGATGGAATTATTGTAATGTAATGACATTTACTTGACAGAGTGCAAGCTGTGTGTGTGTGTGTGTGTGTGTGTGTGTGTGTGTGTGTGTGTGTGTGTGTGTGTGTGTGTGATGAGATTGCATGCCTGAAGGAGGCCGGCTGTGTAAGAGTACAATGTGTCTAGTCACTATAAATAAACACCAGTTTGAAAACATGAGAGAAAAATAACCCAAATTAGGACATAAATATTCAGAGTGTGTGCAAAAATAAGCACTCCCATCAAGCATGCAGGCTAAGATTAGACAGGTGATGACTGGGGACATGTTGTAACTATATCAGCGGGACATGTCACTCGATTTATTAAATGTTGTGTACTTCATTTTTTTGTAGGTGGTGGTCACAGGGGAAACTTAAGTCATGGCAGTTTGGGCTTTCTGCAACAGTACTTTTTCTGTGACAGAATGATTGTTACAAAACAAAATAAATATGGTTTCTTTTATACATTTTTGATGGTCAAAAATATACATAAAACTACTACTGTGTATTGTAAGTAATACTGGGGACATAGTTGTAAAATGTCATTAACTGTATGTCTCTGAACTTCCTGTCAGTGGTTGTGATTTACTAGTTAATAATTTTTCTGTGCTTGTATAACTAGGGCTCGTTTGACTGCATGCATTATAATTGAGCCACAATCATCACAATGAAAGTCAGAAGAGCTCAGTGCAGATCTGATCTGAGTGCATAATCAGGATAAGTCAGGATTGACACGTGTGGCCATGTCACAAGATCATCAGGGCAAACAACCGTGTACCGGGAACAGTGGTCTCTTTGCTAAGGTCGGGATGAAAACCCAAACAGTCCCACTTTGCTGATAGACTGTTGATGGTCAGATGTAATCCAAGTCTCACCATAAAAACAAGTCTGATGTAGAAGGTACACAGGTACACAGGTACACACATGCAGTCAAGGGAGTTCTACGACAAACAAACAAGATTACGAGTGTACAGCCATGCTTACGGCTCTGTGAGCCTGTACTTAGCTAGTCTATATCCACGACGTTCCACTACGGGGCTTGTTCTGGTGCTGGATGTCCGTTAACTTCTGCTTTCTTTGCGTTGTCATTTTAAACCCACTGGATTTATGAAGACTATGGTTATGACTATGGTTTGAACGTACACACTTTCTACCAAAACAAGTTCCTTCCCGAGGCTATTTTGCAGTGGCATCGTGGCTCTGTCTGGTTCTCAGCACCGCCCAAAACAATTGTGATTGGTTTAAAGAAATACCAATAAACTAGAGAACGCTTTTCTCTAGCCAGACCTTTCTCCGCAGCGCTGTGAAGGAAGGTCTGGCAATGCAAGTAGTACTTAGTTAAATTCTAACAGTTGTGTTTAACAGGAATAATGTTTGCCATGTTCACTACCTTTGTTTATTGTGTTAGCATTTCCAATTTTAGCATTTAGCACCAAACACGTAGTTAGTTAATAGGTATTTGGACATGAACCAGGTATTGGACAAATTACAATTCTGACCTGGTGATGGTGCTTTAAGAAAAGCAGGGGATCACCAAAGTCATATCTGGGGATCATGAATGTCTGTACAAAATGTCATGGCAATCCATCAAATAGTTTAGTAAGAGTAATAGGTATTTCAGTCTGGACCAAAATGGACTGACCAACATGGCCATTCCTAAAGCCAGCCTGCTAGTGTCGCTGAAACATGTCAGCTGACTCTTGAAAGTTAAGGACTACACCCCTTTTATTTGTTGCGTCTATGCTTTTTCAGATTTATTCCTTATCTGTCTTGTAATGGGGTGGACCGACCGTCCAACATCTTATTTGTTCTAATAATTAAAACCATTCTGAAAGAGAGTTTTGTTTGTCAGATGTAACAAAGATGGAGTTATTTGGCCACAATGACAGGAGGTATGTTTGGAGGAGGAAGGGTGAGGTATTCAACCCTGAGGACACTGTAGCTTCTGTCAAGCATGTTGGTGGTGGCTGTGTTGCTGCCAGTGGAGTAGGAAGATTACCTCAGAATTCTTCAAGGCAAAATCAAACCATTAGCTAGAAAGTTGGATGCAAGTGAGTAGTTTTAGGATTGCTAAACCAAGCTAACTTTATGCTTTTGGAGTCGTATTCATAAATGAACTCAACCACACAGAAAATATGTGGACTGCCCTAACAAAGACGAGTCCATACAAGAAAACCAACACATGTGGTTGAACTGCACCAATTCTGCCAACAATTTAGCCAGAAGGGGCATGCAACCAAATATCGTTTATTTTGGAACTTATTATGAAAGAAATTATTATAAAAATATAAATAATCCCAACACTGTCATAGCACACATGTCCCTTACAAGCATATATGTAAACTTTTGACTGTACTCTTCAACTCTCTTTAAGCTTGTGTCTTCTATCATGTTCAGCCATGTTGGATTTCATGTGTGTTTGGAGTTGTTTTGCTGAAAAGGAGTGTTGCTGATCAATAGCTCTGCCAGACAGTCTTCTTCAATGCCCTATCACCTGCCTGCCGCTCAGACAACAGGGAGATACGAGCTTTAACTCGTCAGCATCAATTACAGATATGTTAAACACATCACAAGTCACAGAATGAAAACATTCCAGAAGATTCAAAAGTAGAGCAGATTTTGTCTTCTTATTTGCAGCATAACAACGGGAAATCTAGAAGACAATAAAAAGTTGCTCAATACAAAATCTATTTCTCAGTGTTATTTAGCAACAGCACAGTTTGTGCCTAAATTATTCCACTGACTTGCAGCAGCTATGGAGAGGGTTTAGCCAAAAGATGTCTGAGCTACAAAGTTGTAAAAAATAATAATAATAATAATAAATTATTTTTAATAATAACATTAATAACTCTAACACTTTTGTTAATCATTGCAACTGCAGGTCAAGGTTTCTCACAACCTTTCTCTCTGGTGCTGTGATGTTTTATTCAGCTACACGTTTTTTTTCTTGTCATGCTGCAGTGTGAGAAGGATCAAGGCAGAGTGAGGGAGAGGAGAGGGTGAAGGAGGACAGGAAGAGGTGAAATTGGGAAAGAAATGAAATGAAAGAGAATACTATAACAGTGTCTGTTACTATATCAGTACTATATCAGTAACAGCAGCAGTTGCCAATGTGACATTTACTAAAAAGTGTAATTTTTTCACCAGGCTGTGCAAAAAACCCTAAAGACTCTGCAAAGCATCCAAACCTGCTAATGCCACCTGATCAGCTGTTGAACTAGTGTCAGGAGTTTGTCATAGCGGTGTGTTATCCATCAGCAGCAGTGGAAGAGGTATTCTGATATTTTTCTTATGCAATAGTTTAAAAAATACTGCAGTCATATCATACTTGATACAGTATTATCAGCGACATGTACCTAAGGTATCAAAACAGTATTTGTATTACTATGTTTTAAAGGTAAAATCTTAATCTGCAAAATATGTAATAAATGAAGCAGAGTAAAAAGTACTGAAATGTAAGTATAAAGTACCTCAAAACTGCACTTAAATACAGCACTTGAGTAAATGTACTTAGTTACATTCATGTCCATCAGCCCTTCTCGGCTATTGTGTAAATGTCCTCTTTACTCTTCTACAGTTTTATGCTACAGTCATATTTCAGGGGTTTCCAATAATACAACATATTTTTGCAGCCAAATGTATCCTGTAAGTCAAACATCCACATCCTGCAGGAGGAGCCTGTAACAAAAAAAAAACATCTATTCCATACATCCTACTTATCCGATTTTGTCTCACTGGTTTTCAGTGCTCTCTATTGGAAGTATCTTCGCCCCATCTTCCCCTAACAAGGCCGAAGAAACAGAGAAAGAAAAGAATCAATAGTTAAGTGCAAAGAGCTGGAGTCTGACAACCAAACAAGCAGCATCACTATTAATCTGGATTGGTGAGAACATGATGGATTCAAGAGGACAGCATTGTCTACTCCACTTTTACCAATGTCGGGGAAGGATTATTGCACACACAAAATGGATATAAAATATGATATGATATGTTACATTTACAAAGTATAGTCAATAGACTGCAACAGAGTAAGTAATGTCAAGGTATTGAAATACAAACGTTCTTTATTTGGGCTGCATTTTCTCAGAGGTTACAATGAGAAAGCAACATGTTGCTAGAAACCTTGGAGAACATTTGCTTTTACCAAAATGTAACACTTTTGTATTTGTAATTAATCAAGGTCCATTTGGTTGGCCTTGACATATCAACTAAGTGGACAAAACATGTGATGAATGATGTTGAAACTACCCTTGAAAAAAACCTTGGTCTCAAACATCTGCACAAATAATAACTTAGCCAAGGGTCCAGTCCTTTTATCAACACAGTATTGTGCACGTACACACACACGCACGCACACGCGCACACACACACACACACACACACGCATACACACACACACACACATACACACCACTAATCTGCTACCCTGAGGAGCCTCCCTTGTTCTAGGAGGGGCCTTGCACCTGCTGTGGCAGCTTGGGGCCTCCTGGGGGAGAACATTGAGGAGGCCGAGGAGAGGTGTGCCTGGTTCCAACTTATCACTTTTGTTTAACAAGACATTACCCCACACCCTTTATCCCCCATCCTCCAGGACACAACCAAGTCTTGGCTCCAGCAACAGGCGGAGCCCAAAGCCCAACTGCTCCCGCTTTAAACTGTCCACAGCACCTTTACAATAGCCTATGTCCTTGACAGTTTGTACCTCAAGGCCTTGTCCTTGTCTGAGCAACAATTCCCAGCCCAAGGCTCAGTCTATTGAGAAAAACAAGTGCTGCATCCAAGACACCTGCGCCTTCTTGTCTCAGTCACAATTCTAGTTTTAAACACCAGGCAGGAATAGTTGGATATTTTAGGAAATAGGTTTCACACAAAACACAAGGCAATGTCTTCGGATGATTTAGTTTTGTCCAAACAACAGTTCAAAACCCCCAACTATTTAGTTTTGTATACTATAAAGTAGACAAGAGCAGCAAATCCTGACATGTGAGAAGCTGGAGCCAGGGAATGTGTGTGTGGAATTAATGTTTGAAATAACCAGTTAATTGATTATCAAAAATAGTTGCTAGTTCTTTTTCTGATCATTGCAGCTCTAAAGTGTAAAATTTAGATTATGTGGCAAACTATTTCTTGGTTTAAGAGAATGAACTTCCTGGAGTCTCTGCTGCCTTGCAAAAATCTTAAAATGCTAAATTGTCACAATTACACAACAAACGAGACAAAATATGTTAATCAGGGAGTTTTAGAGACAGAGCCCGGCTAGCTTGTCACTACCCGATGCTAGTCGAGTGCAGATGTAAGTCTCACGGATGCGTCACTTTGCGCCAAGCAGCCTACAAGATGATAACGAGAGACTTCTGTAATGTCAATACAGTAAAAATGGACCTACTTAGTGAAGTTTTTATTCACTGCTGACTACAAGTTAGCATCAAACACAACAAAGGCTGTCACTAGAATGGCGTTTTGAGCTAACATTAGCACTCAATCATAGATAGAACGTTTTTGAAATGATTTCCATCTTCTGTTATTGTTTATAATGAGAAAAGTTTATTGTTTTTCTGGATATCACAAATTTCAATATGACACGTTATGCCATTTAAATGAGCATGTGCAACTCACATCCGCACTCGACTCACATCGGGTAGTGACGTAGCTGTTTCCTCTTGTATTCAGTCTTTGAACTAAACTGAGATATCTGGCTCCAGCTAAATATTTACTGTACAGGCATCAAATGTTATATTTCCCCCAAATGTCGAACACTATTCCTCTAAGTCTGCTGTCCTTTGCTCAAGAAAGAGACAGACAAGCTTTGCTTCTCAATATCAAGCCACAAAGCTTCCTGTAGTACCAACAACAGCCGCTGTCTTCATACCCGGCCGCTGGGAGATCCTGAATCACTAAAAGGTGAAGGAGCAACAAAAAAAACAATAAATTAAGCCTCTCAGCAGCAGCACTACCTGGGCTCTTTACATCAAAGAGCTGAGCAGAAAACAGCAGGAAGGTTTTTTTCTTTCACTGGGGACTCTTTCAGACAAATAGGCTGAAAGGTTCAGTGCATTAACCCACATGTTGACACTAAGCTGCGAGTCATAAGGGGGCAATAGGGGGCTGCAGAGAATGACATATGGCTCAGGTCTTTGGGGTACAATAAACATACATGCATGCACAGGCAAAAACACACAGGCATCTACAGATGCAAGCACACAGCAAAGGAAGTGCTATTATGGCTGCTTGGTTTGTCTCTACTTCTGGGTTGATTTTCTCTGAAATCAACCTGGATCCTCAGCTGTCACAGATATCGTAGGTGAAAGTGATCCTTCTAGGTGCTTTAGCTATACTTTAACGCTCCAGTCAGAGAGCTGCCACAGCACAGCTGTACATATGTGTGTGTGAGAGAGCTATGACATTAGCCCTCATTTGACTGAGGAAGAGCCACAGACACAACACAACCACAAAGACAGACAGAGATACTGAAACAGTCTCACACACACAGGGAGGTGGGTCCTGTTGAGGGAAACTGTAACGGCAAAATGAAAACAGAGAAACTTCCACAGCACCTGTGTAGACCAAAGAGATTACGAGATTGAGATCAACAGTGGTGCAACTCTGATCAGAAGACACAGAGTCCTCCACTGAAATCATCGCTGAAGCCTGCACAAAAGTTTTACTGTTTTAATTAGGGTTGCACAATATTGACACAACGTGATATTGCAATATCAAATTAAGAATGTTGCAATATAAATAATAATTTTTAAATAAAGTTCAAGTTCAAAAGTTCAAAGTCTTTTAACCATCCATTAACCTTTATCTGGATGTAGACAGGATTTTTGTTTAACCTAAGAAAAACTGGAAACTAAGAACTGAAAATCGGAAAATTAAACTATAAAGCAGCCAGTCAATAAAATAAAATCGAGGAGTGTATTGACTCATTGGGATTTAAGTGTACGTTGTATCAATTCTGAGCAATTCTAAACAATGCCTCAGTGACAGAGAAAAGACAGACGCAAATTAGGTCTGTTTTCCATGAATCGGAGTGTGTGTGTGTGTGTGTGTGTGTGTGTGTGTGTGTGTGTGTGTGTGTGTGAGAGATAGTGAATCACATTATAAGTGCAGCCTTTTTTGCTCCCATTAGGTCATTTACATTACAGCACATTTAAAACTTTGGCAGGAAAAAAGAAAAGCCCTCTTTACCCTTTTGCTCCCTGAAGGAAGCACATGGAAAAAAAAGAGAGAAAGGAAAATCTCCTTCATCTCTGTAGGCAACCTAAATCCTCACTGTAGCTGCAGCCAAAAACTAAATTAAAAAGACTGGAGTGTTAGTGTTAAACAGGCCCAGCGCTGCGCTGAGAGGGGATGGAAGTTCTCTCATGCTTAACAATTTGTTCCTCTGCTCTCTGCTGTTTGGAAGGATCAACCCAATTAAAAACATACTCATTTTTTCTCTATCTCTTGCTCTCTCTCTCTCTCTCTCTCACATACACACACACACGCTCAAATATCAGCGGTACAATATCAAACAATATCCTTGTTTACCAAAATATGCAAATTAAATGTGCCATTAATATAACATTTTTAAGGGATCCCAGGCTGTGGAAATCGTTGGGCTGTTGTTTATCATTTTCATTTTCCTTTCACACATCAAGTCTGCAGTTATAAATGTTGATAAGTCATTGAAAAAGGGTTTTAATCATCAAACCTAAAAGTTGTTAAGTTGTTGATTGTCTGCTGCCTATTTCTAGAGGTTATGTGCTAAAACTGGTGCAACCAGTCAATAGGATTTTTAACAACCTGGCAAACCAAATGTTTTTTCTTATTTATTAGCCATTAATAACCAGTGTTGGTAGCTATTTTAGATCTTTTAATTAAACGCAGCAATCCCACACTATACACCACAGTACACCAAGTAAAAGCCCTGCATTCGTAATGTTACTAAAGTACAAAAGTACTCGCAGTAAAAAGTACTTACGGCAGAATTGTTCCTGTCAGGGTGGTAGCATTATTATTGATTACTGTGCTGACTATGTTGGGTAGTGTTAAATCTACTGTTTCCACAGATAACTACTGTCTAGATTTAAAACTACCCAACATCTAACATTTTATAAGATGATCATATATTTTAATGCAAAACTTACCCCTTCATAAAGGGTCTTATTATACAATGGTACTGAATTGATCCAGCTCAATTTACAAACACAGAGCGTCAAACTATTTTCAGAGTGTGCTTGTGGGAGAAGAGTGCAAGAAGGAACCAATTCTGGTTTTGGGGTCAGAGGTTAAAAGAGCCATTCATGAATTCTCGAGGCATTTGCTAAATATAGGAACTCTTACTTAACACTTGCCAGACTTTGGAGTCTGTATAAGAAACTAAAATGAAACTAAGAGGATTATACAACCATAATGAACACCAGAAACCACACCACTGATGAAATTGTGTATTGTAGCTGCAGCCTCAGACTCAGAGAGCGGATCACAGCCAGAAGAGCATTAGCAAAGTACTGAGAATGGAGGCGCCAACAGCTGTGATTTAACTGAGGGATGATGATCCTCCGCAGCGACAGAACCTCATTTGGTCTCCTGGTGGCCTGCATACCTCGGCTTCCAGCAGGCAATATACCCCCCAGGGATCCTAAAATACACAGGCAGGCCAGGCCTTGGCCCAACCCGCCCGCCAGCCAGCCATGAGCCAGGGAGAGGGGAGAGGGGAAGAGCCAGGGGCAGAGCTGCAAGCCTGGACAAGCTAGTCAGCTCCCTAGTCCTCTAGACAGCCAGCCAGACTGACAACAGAGCAGGAATGTTAACCTCCTACAAGCTTTTTCAGTGTGTCTGCTTGCATAAAAACACAGCTTTGCATCAGTAATTCCCAAATGTTATCAGGCTAAATGACTTATAGGAAGAAAAGCTGACAGAAATTGCACTGCCTTCCCAGAAGTCACATATGGTCGCTGGGTGCTTTTTCTATGGCTGACTGCCTTTATTTAGCCATACTTCAGTCCTCAGACCACTTCTAAATGAGTAGTGGGTTTAATTTAGGATTCATGGCTTGATCGGGCCATCAGGGTCATTGAGGCCATTATCTGTTCACATGTTCAGGATGTGACTGACACACTCTGGTCACATGTAGTCACTGCATCAGACATTTTCAACAACAGAGGGCACAGGTCCTATTTTAGTTTGTGAGGAAAAGTCATACACTGCTCCCACAACACATTATGCCTAAACCAATTAAAAGGAAAAAGTTGTAATTTTGCATCTACATACTTTCTTGGAATAATAACTAATTGCTTGTGATCTTACACATATGAACTGCTGCTCTGAATAACGTGATGCATGGGGTTACAGTCATTTTAATGAGAAGAAAAAAAAAAAAATCTTCCTTCATCACCAGCCTCCGCAGTCATAACCAACATAAAATATCGCCACCTGATGGACATTTATGGAATCAACCACAAACACATACAGACTTAAAACGATAAACATAAGGATATTGACATATATGGAAATGTAAAGTAATAACAAAACTTGAAACCTAACTAAGATGATGAAACATTTAAAGGCTTGGAAAATGTTTCGTAATTTTTAATATTTAATTTCAGTTAATTTAACCCCCTTATTTAGCATTTATAAGCACTGTATAAACATTTAATAAATGTTTCATAACACTAATGTAGTCATTGACGGCTTTTAATGTATGTTAGTTTGTCAACAACTATAAAACCTGTGGGCAACAATAAGTGGAGGCTGCTCTAATGAATGATAATTCAGTAAATAGTATTAATAACATAACTTCATAGGAGAAGTTGGAATTGTTGAAAACCACTTTAAAATGTCCTTACAACAATATTGTGTTATAAACCATGTATTAAACATTTGAGCATTCAAATGCTAAATAGGGGTAGTTAAAGTGTAACAAATCTATTCTTAGTTTTAGCGCTTTTACAGCAATTTATAATTCTGCATTTTTAGATATTTAATTCATTCAATATAGTGTTTAAACTGTGCGCAGTAGATGGTGGATGGTTTGTGAACTCTAAGATGTACTGTATGCTTGGCAAAAAAAATTAAAAAGGAGAGTTAGGTGAGAAATGAAAAATGTATTAAACGGCTAGCAGCCTACCTGAGGAGGGATTAAAATAATTAAGGCTCAGTCCCTGCTGTCTTGGTATTAAGACTATATTCTATACCCCCAACAACAATCTATTGCCCTCCATTCATGTTCCATCCTATTTGAAAAAAAAATAATAATTGAATAATGATGCTTCAAACCATGTTTTTAACTTCCATCAGCCCGTTGAGAGGAAGAATTTCTGTTTCAAAAGTGCAAATGTTTCAGTTCACCAAACTGGCTTGTTTTGGTTCTGACCACTACTGATCTGTATCGCACAGACGAGCTGCGCAAATCAATGATGCCTTTGTAGTTACTGCTTTGTAAACACAGGAGCACATAGGACTAAAGAGTTTGGGTTTGTAGGCAGTCATCATCGGAGTCGGGGGAAGATTCTGATGAAGAGGATCATGCTGATGAAGGTGAAGGAGACCAGGATCAGCATCAGCCACAGCAGCCAGTTAACGGACTTCTTGGTGTGCTGCTCCAGTCGCTCCGACTCCGTCTTCAGCTTCTCAAAGTTCATGTCTGCCTGCCGCATAGACTGGCTCAGAGTCTGGGAGGGAGAGAACACACACACAAACACACAGCTAATTATGCAAACATAGAGCTCAATATTAAAACACACAAACATACAACTCAGCTTTCTTATTCAGAGACTGCTGAACTGGTTTTTATGTAGAGGGTTCATCGGTTGGTTGGGAATATAATTTGTCTTATATTGCTAGGGTTGGGCATTGTTTGAATTTGAATGATTCTGATTCCAATTCCGATTCTTTGAGGGGTGGGGTTGAAATGGGTCACATGTTTATTTCACAAATAAGAGGAACGTTTTATTTTTGATTCAATGGTGGGTTGCAGTGTTACAGGGCTTTTTCAATGTAAAATAAAGCCACACTAGAGCGCTGCTTACTGCGCGCCATGGCTGCAACACAACATGCGCCTGGCTGCTTAAGTAAACCAAAACTTGCGCATATTAAATTGGGAAGCGATGATCGGATTTGAAACCAAAATCCTCCAAATGATTGCAAACGATTCCAATATAGAAAAGATTCTACTGGAATTGTAATTTGTGAAACGATTCCAAGTAGAAATTGGTTCTCGATGCCCAACGCCATTTAAAAAAAAAAAAAAAAACACAACATCAACTTAAACCTAATAAACTTAAAATACATCTACTGTGTCCAAAACCATTTCTCACAGAAAATGCAATAACCTGACATATAAAAATATTGGCAAAAAGTCAACATTGCTTGGTTAATGTTGAAGTCTGACATAGAGCTGGGCAATAAACCCAAAACACAATACACTGTTAACAAACACAGTTTGCTCTTTTTAATATGTTAACCTTTCTCTTTAATAAAAACTACAACACTCATCCACCATCCAGCCACAAGCCTCAGCTTGCCTTCATCACTAACGCTCCCCTCCAACTTTTCAACTCTTTGACATAATTGTCTTTGCCAATTCTTGAATCCATCATGAGGATGAGGACTGCCCCAGGAAAGGAAGACCAAGAGTCACCTCTGCTGCTGAGGATAAGTTAATCTGAGTCACCAGCTTCAGAAATCGCAAGTTAACAGCAGTTCAGATTAGAGACCAGATGAATACTACACAGAGTTCTATCAGCAGACACATCTGTTAACCGTTAAGAGGAGACTGCGCAAACCAGACCTTCATGGTCAAATAGCAGCTAGGAAACCACAGCTGAGGAGAATTAACAAGCAGAAGAGATTTGTTTGGGCCAAGAAACACAAGGAATGGACATTAGACCAGTGGGAATCTGTGCTTTGGTCTGATGAGTCCAAGTTTGAAATCTTTGGATCCAACCGTCGTGTCTTTGCGCGACGGAGAAAAGGTGACCGGATGGATTCTACATGCCTGGTTCCCACCGTGAAGCATGGAGGAGGAGGTGATGGTGTGGTGCTTTGCTGGTGACACTGTTTGGGATTTATTAAAAATTGAAGGCATACTGAACCAGCATGGCTACCACAGCATCCTGCAGCAGCATTCCATCCCATCCAGTTTGCGTTTAGTTAGACCATCATTTATTTTTCAACAGGACAATGACCCCAAACACACCTCCAGGCTGTGTAAGGGCTATTTGACCAAGAAGGAGAGTGATGGAGTGCTGCGCCTCCACGGTCACCAGACCTGAACCCAATCAAGATGGCTTGGGGAGAGCTGGACTGCAGAGTGAAGGCAAAAGGGCCAACAAGTGCTAAGCATCTCTGGGAACTCCTTCAAGA
The DNA here is from genome assembly GCA_013375575.1 of Percina caprodes. Lineage (NCBI taxonomy): Eukaryota > Metazoa > Chordata > Actinopteri > Perciformes > Percidae > Percina > Percina caprodes. The sequence goes on from JABXJD010000004.1 coordinate 8,887,899, forward strand.
CTGTTGGGAAACCATTTCAGGTGACTACCTCTTGAAGCTCATCAAGAGAATGCCAAGAGTGTGCAAAGCAGTAATCAGAGCAAATGGTGGCTACTTTGAAGAAACTAGAATATAAGACATGTTTTCAGTTATTTCACACTTTTTTGTTAAGTACATAATTCCATATGTGTTCATTCTTAGTTTTGATGCCTTCAGTGATAATCTACAATGTAAATAGTCATGAAAATAAAGAAAATGTATTGAATGAGAAGGTGTAACCAAAGTTGTACTGTATGTATGTATGTATGTATGTATGTATATAAAAGTAATGGTTCTATTTGATCTGAAATACACATGCTTTTAGGAGTAGTTCATACAAGAGGTCGTTAGAACGTGAATAGAAGATATCCCTTGTCTTTATCGTTAAACATTGTATGTTATATGGTAGATCATTTTGTTTAACTCAAAACCTAAAATTGTGCAGTTTTAAATTCAACAATGTCCATACTTTTTTTATTGTGAATTCAAAAACAGCTGATTAGTGTGCTCATGATACCCCGTGTGATTTATTATCCTGAATGCTCATTTTTTGCAATGTACAAATATTTTATAAAAAAAAAAAAAAAAAGTGCTCTTGTAGGGGTTTCCCCAAACTTCCACACATTATAACAGATATGGTCAAATGAGTGTGCAGTGCAAAGAATGTAGTGTTTTCTGGTTCTAGATGTATCTGGTTTTGCTTAATATACCAATACTGCTGGCCATCTTCATGCACTGATATGTGATGTGGGGCTTTCAGCACAGCTTGAGTATACAAACCCTGTCTTATAGACAAGTTTAAAAGACACACTATTTGAATCAAGCTTTTATTTTAATCATCTCCATATAAGTGATTATTTTTGCCACCGTCAAGTTATTTTAGTAACCCTAATGTTGTCAATACAGTGACGTATACTGTGATAGTGTCTGTGCAGTTACCTGGTTGTCCTGTTTGATGATGTTCTGTGCTGCCAGAGTGTTGTTCTTCAAGTTCCGGGCCAGGTGAAGCATGTCCTCGGCCAGTTTCTCCTGCAGGTTGTGGTGGTGCTGCAGGACGGCCTCCAGCTCTGCAGCAGACTGACGCTCATCCAGTGGAAGACCTCTGCACAAGGCGGGACAGCCTGGTTAACATTTTGATTTTGGGCACAGTAACAACAAAAAGTGATACAAGTTCCTAGTTCGCCATCATTTGAAAAGCATTTGGCAGTGAAGAGAGATTTATGATTTAACAGAGCTTGAAACAAGCTTCAACTTCACAGTAGCAATCAACGTTTGTCACAACCCTTTATGTAGATGAATAAATAAATTAAAAAAATACAGTATACATTAGTTCTTTGAGACAAGAAATAATATGTGCAACTTTACCTTCTGTTTCGCAAGTCGGTTTCTGACATGCCTATGGAGAGCAAAGGAGAACTTCATCATATCACTCTCAATCAGAAGGTTAGCTTGTTTCAATATTAAGTATAATTTTTCAGTAAAGATACTGAATTTAAGATGCCTTTGAAATAAAACTATTACTTACCTTTGCCTGATACACCCTATAATGACACAAAAGGAAATGTGTGAATTGGACAGAAAGGGGTCTTAATTATTCTTTAAAATCTACTTTTTCTACCAAACATACAGTGGCTTGCATAAGTTTACACAGCCCTGCTAAAGTTGATCAGAAAGAGGAATAAATTGATCTTAATGCCTTAATTCAAATAAATTAGGAAAATAACCTTTTAAAAAAAAAGGACACCAACTTTCTTTGTGAATGAATAATGTATTGTAAATACATAAATGTTCTTCCTTAAAATGCAGGGGGCATAAGTATATACACCCCTATGTTAAATTCCCATAGAGGCAGACAGATATTATTAGGCCAGTTATTTCATGGATCCAGGATACTATGCATCCTGATAAAGTTCCCTTGGCCTTTGGAATTAAAATAACCCCACATAATCATCCATCAATACATTATTCATTCACAAATCCAATTGGTGTCCTTAAAAGGTTGGATTTTCCTAACTTTTTTTTTTATTCTTTTGTAAATCAACTTTAGCATGGGTGTGTAAACTTATACAAGCCATTTTAAGTACTTTATTCAGAGAGCCAAACTCTAGAATAACTAGCTAAAATGCCCAACTTTAAATGAAGTGAAGAGTTGAAGTGAACAAATTGTAAATGGACTACTATGTGAAGGTGGAGTCAGTAGTGAGCAAAACAATGCAGATGTCATTCTTCAGCTTTTATTTCTACAGCGTGTAAATCTCAGTAGTGAACCGTATATCTTGACCACTCTATCCTACCGTGCCGAGCAGCTCGTCCCTCATCTCTCCTGTACACCGGGCCTTCGTCTGCATGTGGACAGTTTTAGAGACAGGCATCCTCTCATTGGCTATTGTGGGTGTTCGTCCGGGGGCGAGGAACTGATTAGCTAAAGCTTTTTCTGTTGGTGAAGACTGAACGAGAACAGCAAACATGTCTGAACAGGAGAAAATACTGCCATGACTATTAAAGTGACAATAAAGTGGAAAATGCCAGTAATCTTTAAAATTAACTTGTAAAATATTGCCACAGACCAGTTTCTCTGCCTCAAGAAGTCCTTTCAGAAATTCTACTTTTCTTGTGTATTCAGTCAGCATTTCTGCTGTGGGTTTGCTGCGAAAAGCACAGGTTGTTCTCAACTTGGGGTTTTACATATGGGCAATAATAAAACATTAAGATGCACGGCAGTAACGAGAGATGTTACCTCAGGCTTTTCCTCAGAGCCACCAGCATCTCCTCCAGGGCACCAACATACTAATGGAGTGAAAACACAAAAACGGTGGTTGTACAGTATATGTCAGCTGACATTTGTTTAGACAGTATTAAACAGACATGAACCTCAAAAGATGCCAAGCTGTGCACACTCTGCTGTGTGTCTTTTGCCTAAAGTTTATTCAACATTTATTACAACCTCCATGAAGGTAGGGTTTATTGCAGGACTGTTGTATAAGACTGCATTAGTGTTAGCTAGACGTAGCTAATAAACTGGAAACTGAGTCCAGAATAGGACTATGAAGTGTAACGTTACCGATTTTAACAGTTAACTGTTGAAATGCACTGTGTAATATTAACGCGACCGAGTAAGCCAACATTGCTAGCAAACATTCTACAAGTCAACCGTAACACTAGTTAAATGTGTTTTATGCGTAACGTGTACCGGAGAGGGTAGCAACTTTAAGAAAATCCTGTCGGTGGCTTCAGTGACGACGTGGCTCGCAGCTGCAGCAGCTAACGTTAACGTTAACGTTGACAATAACAACTGTCATGCTAACTTTAGCTGACGAAGGTCAGAGAAAAAAACAACACTGAAGAATCCCATTCACTCCGTGTTTGCACCGTCTTACCTTTTCTAACCTCCATTCCGTTTCTCCTCGTTTCTCCGACGCTATAGATTCACAGCGGGACAATAATCGGATAAAATTGATTTCTAATCTAGAAGCCATGTTTGAAACAGACACACCGTCGCAATAATATGACGGCAGAGAAGACGTAGGGCGGAGCCAGGGCGGAGCGTCCAACCAGCAACAAGGCGGCCGCAGTTCTTTCTTTAACTGTCTATGCGCAGTACCGACTGCTAGGAATTGAGTCTAACTATATTAATATAATATATTTTTACAGTCTATGGTCTAACTGCTCGTTTTGTAACAGCGCTGATGAAAACATGTCACATATTTTCTGGAATTGTCCCCATACAGTAAAATTCTGGTCAGAGTTTCTTAAATTCATTCATATAGTATTAATCCCAGATTTTTCATTCTTCTTTAATATCTTTGGTATGTTTGACTTTGACGCTGAATACGAAGGTAATTCTTCATTATAAATCTGTTCTGTGTGCTAAATACCACATCCATAAGAACAAATTCAATGGTGCTGAACCTTTTTTTCTGGTCTTATGACTGAGTTTAGAAATTACATTGATTTAATTAAATACTCCAAAAATATACCAAGGCCGTAAGCACTCTGGGTCTATGAGTCGTGTGTGACTTTGAAGATTTATCAATAAGGTTTTTTTTCTTTTTCTTCTTTTTCTCTGCCTATACCAACTTGTCCATCTAAGCCTATAGAGACTGTGATTGCACTCCTGTATGATGTGATGTAATGAATGTTAATTGTTATATGTATGTTGTATTGTACTTGACTGTAATGATCAGTTTAAATAAAAAATTAAACCATTAAAAAGAAATTACAAAAATAAGCCCCAGGTGGACCCATGCTGAAACGCAGGCCTCCCAGCTGATTTAACAGCTGATTGGTTCACAATCGACTACATGATTCCGTTTTGTATACAGTTTTTATTGATTTTGAATCGGAAGAATTTTAATTGTCATTTGTCTGATTTAAAGGCTTATTCTGTACAGAGCACATGTTGTGTGGCTGATAGTTCCTCAGAAGTCAGAAACTAAATCCGTTCAGATCACGGATCATAGAGAGACTTTCTGTCTTTCTTTATCACTCTAGGCAGGACTAGAGTTTTTTTTTTTTTTTTTAAATCACTGCAGTGGTAACATTTTTGCATGTAACTACATGCTACTGTCATCTTGGCTGCCAATGTTGTTAAACTCTCCCCAATTCTGAGTTATATTACTCCTGAAACATTTTTCTGTTCATGTAGTATTTAGTTTATCTGCTTGATGGTAGAAAGTGCTTCTTCGTTGGACTACAATCTAGACGCAAAGTTTCCAAACTTAATCTGCAAGATTTAACACTGCTCTTCTGTCTAATACAAATTAATTCATTTGTGAATGTGCAGTTTATATCAACGTTTTCATTATTTCCGGGGATTGTTCCGCTGCTGCCAGAAATTCCTCCAATTCTCTAATTCATGTAATCTAATTAATTCATCTCTAATTTTTGGCTGGATGTCCGTCACCTTCCACCTCACTGTGTTGGCATTCTAAACCCTGGTGGAGTTCTGAGGACTCAGATCTCTGCAGGGTAAATAAAGACGACAACTAGACTATCTGTCCAATCTGAGTTTTCTGTTGCACAACAAAAACAACTTTTGATGTTCCACCAAAACAAGTTCTTTCCAGAGGCTATTTTGTAGAGGCATCGTGGCTCTGTCCGGTGCTTTGCGCCGCCCAAGACAATTGTGACTGGTTTAAAGAAATATCAATAAACCAGAGCACGTTTTTCTCCCATCCTGGAATGCTGTGTGGAGTAGTCTAGCCAGACCCTCCTCCGCAGTGCTGTGGAGGGAGGTCTGGCAATGCGAGAGTAGTGAATGTTACTGACTACATTCATACATATTTTTCAAAAGCGATCATAACACACACAGCAGCAGATGTTACAAGCATCACTTTCTGTATTGTCATGTTAATACTAATAACCATTACAGTTCACATCATTCAGTCCCAACCACACACTCTGTTACACATCAGAACATCTTCCTCATAATCCAGACAAACTAAACAAACATCATTCAACAGCAGTCAGAGATGAAGATTAGTATTACAAAGTTGGCTAAAGCTGTGCACCAGCAGAACCTGCTCATTAGGACTGTTTGCTTTGAACGGCAGGTAAGGTACAGCTGAGTGAAGCCAAGTTCATTTTAGAAAAGGGGTAAGGTGAGTCCAAGCGCTGCGAGCTTTGAAGACATCGTGGCACGGCTTGTTGCAGCATGGCTGGGTTTGTGTTTTTGTTGTTTCAAAGAAAAAGTGGCGTGTGCTGCTTCCATTTCCCTTAACTATGTGAGGCAACGACTTTCTTTCTGGGGTTTGTTGTGCGGTAAGTGGAAAGACAATGTTGCCCATTGCAGCTATTGGAACGAAGCACCTACACAAGAGTCACAATGTGCATGTTTAGGTCCTTGTTTCAAACATGTCTTGTGTCGGTTCAGTTCAATAAACACAAAAGTCACAAAAGACAAAGAATCCCTCTCTTAATCCCAAATAACCCTCCCACCCTCTGCAAGCACATTCTGTAACATGACATGTGAAATGAGTTTCATCACCAAGGCACTAGCTAACGTTTTAGCATGTTTTGCTCATTAGGAGAACTTAGAAATGAAAAGTGTGGCTGGAAGCTGCAATATCTCCTTGAATTAGCACAAATAGGATTTAAAAAATTAACAAAACAGGAGAAAGAGAACAAAATTGCTGCTCCATCATTAATGTGACAAAAAACAGCCTCTGTCCCAACTCATCAGTCATTCACCACAATATATTAAAATGGTAGAAAAGGTGCTTGGCAACATTTTGTCCAGTTATTTTACTGTCATAGAGGACAACAAGACTTTAGACACATTGCAGTTCCTTGATTAGTTCCCACTCACAACAGCCTCCAATTTGTGTCATGCCTGGTAAACTTTGTAGATCCACTGTGGAAACTGCACATCTCATCACGTTCCCATGTAAAGGTTTTGTTCCTCTACTGTGAATCTTGATTCATATTCTCTCCTGGCTCTCTACAATCATTGTCATACGTGGCTGTTGCCCATATCCTTTTCACTTCTCTATCTTTCCTGTTCTGCCCCGGTCAGACATCATCGTCCATATATGGTATGTCTGGGTCAGAAAACGTCTCTGACCCTTCGTGGCTTGAGAATCAAGATGCTGATGCTGAGGAGAGGGTGTTACCATGGGACTGGAGGAGGAGGAGGAGGAAATGGAGGGAGAGCAGGAGGAAAAGTGCAACAACAGGTCACACTCAGGGCTATCAATGTACAGGGACTGGGTGCTGTCTTTGCGGCGGCCTGGGTGCTCCCTTCTCCTGACCAAGTAGTTTAATGATTGATTTTTAGGAGCGGTACAAGTTGGAGCTGGACTTGAGGCTGCAGACTGGGAGAGGACACCAGGCGGAAGTTTAACTGTGCCTGGGATGATGGGGTTGCGGCGTTGCAGCGGATGCCTGGAGGAGGCGGTGGAGAATTCAGAGTCTGAAGAAACGCAGCTGGACAAAGAGGAGGTGGAGCTTGAAGGGATGAGGTTTAGCAGAGAGACACGCCCACCAGGCACTTTAGGTCGCTGGGCCAGGTCTGATGGTTTGGGCAGACACATATTTTCTGGAATTGTCCCCATACAGTAAAATTCTGGTCAGAGTTTCTTAAATTCATTCATATAGTATTAATCCCAGATTTTTCATTCTTCTTTAATATCTTTGGTATGTTTGACTTTGAAGCTGAATACGAAGGTAATTCTTCATTATAAATCTGTTCTGTGTGCTAAATACCACATCCATAAGAACAAATTCAATGGTGCTGAACCTGTTTTTCTGGTCTTATGATTGAGTTTAGAAATTACATTGATTTAATTAAATACTCCAAAAATATACCAAGGCCGTAAGCACTCTGGGTCTATGAGTCGTGTGTGACTTTGAAGATTTATCAATAAGGTTTTTTTTCTTTTTCTTCTTTTTCTCTGCCTATACCAACTTGTCCATCTAAGCCTATAGAGACTGTGATTGCACTCCTGTATGATGTGATGTAATGAATGTTAATTGTTATATGTATGTTGTATTGTACTTGACTGTAATGATCAGTTTAAATAAAAAATTAAACCATTAAAAAGAAATTACAAAAATAAGCCCCAGGTGGACCCAAGTGAAACGCCGGCCTCCCAGCTGATTTAACAGCTGATTGGTTCACAATCGACTACATGATTCCGTTTTGTATACAGTTTTTATTGATTTTGAATCGGAAGAATTTTAATTGTCATTTGTCTGATTTAAAGGCTTATTCTGTACAGAGCACATGTTGTGTGGCTGATAGTTCCTCAGAAGTCAGAAACTAAATCCGTTCAGATCACGGATCATAGAGAGACTTTCTGTCTTTCTTTATCACTCTGGGCAGGACTAGAGTTTTTTTTTTTTTAAATCACTGCAGTGGTAACATTTTTGCATGTAACTACATGCTACTGTCATCTTGGCTGCCAATGTTGTTAAACTCTCCCCAATTCTGAGTTATATTACTCCTGAAACATTTTTCTGTTCATGTAGTATTTAGTTTATCTGCTTGATGGTAGAAAGTGCTTCTTCGTTGGACTACAATCTAGACGCAAAGTTTCCAAACTTAATCTGCAAGATTTAACACTGCTCTTCTGTCTAATACAAATTAATTCATTTGTGAATGTGCAGTTTATATCAACGTTTTCATTATTTCCGGGGATTGTTCCGCTGCTGCCAGAAATTCCTCCAATTCTCTAATTCATTTAATCTAATTAATTCCTCTCTAATTTTTGGCCGGATGTCCGTCACCTTCCACCTCACAGTGTTGGCATTCTAAACCCTGGTGGAGTTCTGAGGACTCAGATCTCTGCAGGGTAAATAAAGACGCCAACTAGACTATCTGTCCAATCTGAGTTTTCTGTTGCACAACATAAACAACTTTTGATGTTCCACCAAAACAAGTTCTTTCCAGAGGCTATTTTGTAGAGGCATCGTGGCTCTGTCCGGTGCTTTGCGCCGCCCAAGACAATTGTGACTGGTTTAAAGAAATGTCAATAAACCAGAGCACGTTTTTCTCCCATCCTGGAATGCTGGGTGGATTAGTCTAGCCAGACCCTCCTCCGCAGTGCTGTGGAGGGAGGTCTGGCAATGCGAGAGTAGTGAATGTTACTGACTACATTCATATATATTTTTCAAAAGCGATCATAACACACACAGCAGCAGATGTTACAAGCATCACTTTCTGTATTGTCATGTTAATACTAATAACCATTACAGTTCACATCATTCAGTCCCAACCACACACTCTGTTACACATCAGAACATCTTCCTCATAATCCAGACAAACTAAACAAACATCATTCAACAGCAGTCAGAGATGAAGATTAGTATTACAAAGTTGGCTAAAGCTGTGCACCAGCAGAACCTGCTCATTAGGACTGTTTGCTTTGAACGGCAGGTAAGGTACAGCTGAGTGAAGCCAAGTTCATTTTAGAAAAGGGGTAAGGTGAGTCCAAGCGCTGCGAGCTTTGAAGACATCGTGGCACGGCTTGTTGCAGCATGGCTGGGTTTGTGTTTTTGTTGTTTCAAAGAAAAAGTGGCGTGTGCTGCTTCCATTTCCCTTAACTATGTGAGGCAACGACTTTCTTTCTGGGGTTTGTTGTGCGGTAAGTGGAAAGACAATGTTGCCCATTGCAGCTATTGGAACGAAGCACCTACACAAGAGTCACAATGTGCATGTTTAGGTCCTTGTTTCAAACATGTCTTGTGTCGGTTCAGTTCAATAAACACAAAAGTCACAAAAGACAAAGAATCCCTCTCTTAATCCCAAATAACCCTCCCACCCTCTGCAAGCACATTCTGTAACATGACATGTGAAATGAGTTTCATCACCAAGGCACTAGCTAACGTTTTAGCATGTTTTGCTCATTAGGAGAACTTAGAAATGAAAAGTGTGGCTGGAAGCTGCAATATCTCCTTGAATTAGCACAAATAGGATTTAAAAAATTAACAAAACAGGAGAAAGAGAACAAAATTGCTGCTCCATCATTAATGTGACAAAAAACAGCCTCTGCCCCAACTCATCAGTCATTCACCACAATATATTAAAATGGTAGAAAAGGTGCTTGGCAACATTTTGTCCAGTTATTTTACTGTCATAGAGGACAACAAGACTTTAGACACATTGCAGTTCCTTGATTAGTTCCCACTCACAACAGCCTCCAATTTGTGTCATGCCTGGTAAACTTTGTAGATCCACTGTGGAAACTGCACATCTCATCACGTTCCCATGTAAAGGTTTTGTTCCTCTACTGTGAATCTTGATTCATATTCTCTCCTGGCTCTCTACAATCATTGTCATACGTGGCTGTTGCCCATATCCTTTTCACTTCTCTATCTTTCCTGTTCTGCCCCGGTCAGACATCATCGTCCATATATGGTATGTCTGGGTCAGAAAAACGTCTCTGACCCTTCGTGGCTTGAGAATCAAGATGCTGATGCTGAGGAGAGGGTGTTACCATGGGACTGGAGGAGGAGGAGGAGGAAATGGAGGGAGAGCAGGAGGAAAAGTGCAACAACAGGTCACACTCAGGGCTATCAATGTACAGGGACTGGGTGCTGTCTTTGCGGCGGCCTGGGTGCTCCCTTCTCCTGACCAAGTAGTTTAATGATTGATTTTTAGGAGCGGTACAAGTTGGAGCTGGACTTGAGGCTGCAGACTGGGAGAGGACACCAGGCGGAAGTTTAACTGTGCCTGGGATGATGGGGTTGCGGCGTTGCAGCGGATGCCTGGAGGAGGCGGTGGAGAATTCAGAGTCTGAAGAAACGCAGCTGGACAAAGAGGAGGTGGAGCTTGAAGGGATGAGGTTTAGCAGAGAGACACGCCCACCAGGCACTTTAGGTCGCTGGGCCAGGTCTGATGGTTTGGGCAGACAAACTGGCCTGTATCTCCTCAGCAGGGAGCCACCTCGTCCTGGAAGAGAGAAAGGAAAGAGTAAGAGTTGAGGAAAACAAACAAAACAATACAAAAAATGTACACATCAATCCTGAGAGGGTGAAGACCAATGGAAGAGCATGCAACCATGTTATCTACCAACAATGATGTTCAGTGAGGTACAATTAGAAAAATACATTTTGAGTGGATATGTTGTGCCAAAAGTTCAATTAATTAATTTAGATAAAGTTTGAGCATGCTTCTGTGCCACACATGCATTTACATGCATACATGGGTGTGCCGACGTATGCACACAAACACACACACACACACACAAACACACAAACACGGTTGCTGTTCCTCCAACCTGCTTGGTTATAGAGCAGACGTCACCGCTCCCATCACCATCACTGGTCCAGACCTACACCACAAAAAACAGGTCTGGTCTGGTCAGAAACCCACAGGTGAGTGAGAGAAACAGGTAGAAGGAAGGAAAGACCCGGCTGTACCTTAATACTGACCTTCAGGCTCTGAACTGTGAACAGAAGAGCGCTGCTGCTCATCCAACAGACTCTCGGAGCTCAGCGAGGCTTCAGAGTCAAAGTTCTCCTGGTCTGAACCAGGCTGCTCCATCTCTGGCAGTCGGCAGGCCAGATCATCTCTGCAGAGAAACAGATGACAAGGGCATCAGAGAAATGGGAGACGGGAGAAGGATGCTACATCACGGTGAACAGAGAAAGCCTCTTTACTTCTCCTGTTTGATGGACTTGATGCGTTCCACCAGGTTCTTCTCTGTGTCTGAGTCCAGAGGCTCGTTCTCAGGGACCACGCTGAGATCACAACTGACCTTCTCATGCACCTGCAGAACACAGAACATCACACGCTGATACCTCAACTTAACAGTGTCCATTATGTAATTATTATATTAAATTGAACCGCTCTCATAATAATTACACAATAAACATAAATGGCAACAAAATACACATGGCTTTGGCCCAAATCTGAAACTTTTTGTTAGTGAGGAAAAGAGAAGAGGCTAGATGGTACCATTGTGGCATTCATGCATCTGCACATCATTCCTGCAGCAATTTGGTGAAACAATAACTAAAAATGCTGCAATACAAAAGAAGCTGTTACACACATTAACACCCTTTCAAAACAGTACTGGTATAAGGTGTTTACATACAGTATGCAAACAGTTAATTTGAGCTATGATGAAAGTTAAAAGACACATCACCGCAATCCAGAAACGTCCAACCTCTTAAACAATATAACATGACTTTCAGAGCTTTGTGGTCTTCTTCCAATAAACAATAGAATAAGATAGGAAGACACTTGAATAGCACTAAGAAAAAAAAAAAACATGATAACCATTAAGCTTTGCCAGTCACAGTTGTCAGGCCATTGTCTTCCAATAAGACAATGCCAAAAGTATCATAACGACACCAACCCCCAACCACGTTGTCCTCTCCTACAGAGAACAAGAATAACAACCAACATGCAAACTGCTACCAGTTAGTAAGGAAGAGTAAAAGAACTATACAAAGAAGGATAATAATAAAAAAAAAAAAACAGCCAGAGCATCACCCACATCTAACATGCCATGCACAGGCGCTTCTACATGGCACACTACTACACACTACACAACTACTAGATCAACTGCACTAGGAGAACTCGATGATACATACCACCACTCCCTTGTAAGGAGCTGAGAACCTGAGAGGTAAATGCCAGTAGTGCTAAAGAGAGACAAGGAACATTGGCCATGTTACCCACGTAATTCCATTACATCCAGGCACGAGGATGAGCAACAATCTAAAACATTATGCTGTTGCCATTGTATTGAGACCACACTCAAACAAACAAAAGGTAATCCAGAAGGAGGCAGGGTTTGTTTCTCACCGTGTTCTGTCTCTTGAGTTTGAGCTGATTAACAGCAAGAGCCTCCGCGTACTCCAGCTGCTCGATCTCCTCCATCTTCTCATTGTAGCGTCTGATCTGCTCGTTGATGATCATCTCTACACAGCTACAGAGGGAGGAGGGAACCGGACATCAGACAGTATGTACGCAGATGTATAGCTGTTTATTAGTTAACCATGCACTATAGAATGAAAGATTAATTCATATTGTGGAAAAGCAAAAAGCAGATTTTGTTATTCTGGCTTCCATGACAGTCTTACGTGGTGGTCTTGGCAACATCCTTCATGCTGAGCAGCGGGTCAGCGCTGTCTGGGCAGCGCAGGATACACGGGGCAAAAACTATGGCCAACGAATTAGGGGACATACGGTTGGAAGCCTCCTCTTTACACACCCTGCAATAGAATTCATCAGATATCATTAGCACAGCTGCGCATACATATAGTCCAAGTTGTAACTTAAATTGTAAACTGAATATGTTCAAGTGAAAAAAGAGTACATACATTTTGAGTGGCTTTAATAAGTTTATGGCATGACCACATTTAAAGCTATACTGCATAGTTCCCCCATGAGGAATTCTAAGTAATGACAACACTGTATTTGTATCCATATGACGGAGGCCGTCGGTGATTGCACACCACCCCCACCCCTCCTTCACACAGTTGTTAGTAGCCAAGAACGCAGATGATTAAAAAAACATGCTGGACTTTTCAGAAGAGGTAGAAATATCTTTACTTAAGCTTTAGCACGCGAAAGTCGCCGGACAACACCATTTTCTATACAAAGCCATACTGAGAAATACAGAGAGTGTTTTTTTGGAGCTGGAAGAATTAATTAGCTTTGTATCAACTCATCTGGCAATGGCTTGAATGTAACGGACGTCCAATAATATAAAATAGTTGCGCAGTATAGCTATATACAAGACCACAATGGGAGAATCCCTACCTGACGAGGTGAAAGACGAGTCTCTCCAATGTGTTGAAGTTTGCTGGAGGAAGCTCTTCCAGCACTTTGTATATAGCTTGAAGCTGCTCCTGCTTCTCTGGCAGTTCTAAAGGAGAACACACATCAGAAATCAAAGCCCAAAATTAACCATGAACACTAATAGCTCATTATCTTTTTGAAAATACCATATTTCAGTTTTAATTACGACTGATAAATGTTTTCCACCTTACATGTCAAATTTGTTTTTCACCTTACTAACAGTCACTTACAAAAACATTGTCATAAACAATATCAACAGTCTAAAACCCAGTAGCTGATGAAGAAAACACAGATGGTCTACTATAAAATGCTTCCTCCTCAAGTCAGGAACGTCCTCCTCACCCACAGTATGCAGGAAGTCACTGTAATGTGTGAAGGTCAACAGTGGATCTGGTAGCTCCCTCAACCACTGTTTCACCAGGCCCGTCACTGTGTGGATGGGGTAGTCTTCGAGGCAGACCAGGTGGGGGTCTAAACACATCAACAATATAACATCAATAGAAAAACCAATGAAGGAGCCATAACAAAGCTGTTCATCAGTTAGCTTTAAATGTGAAATAGAAGACCGATGCTGACCAGACTCTAGACGCTGGTGCAGCTCTTTCATGCGGTTGGCAGAGCCAGACTTGCGGTAAATTCCCTCGGTGTAGAGGCCGTGCATCTCCACGTGCTCCAACATCATCTCCAGCACCATGGGTACTGGGTTCTTATCGCTGACCAGGTGATACACACGCACTCCAAAGTGCAGACCGGCAAATTCCTCGTCACTCTATGGATTCAGACAGACAGCAGCAGTTGCTGGTAAGACATCTACTTATCCAGTCCACTCACCACAATCTATCTACAACATCCATTGAAATCACACATTCACTACAATAAAGTTTACCATCTGATGTTGAACTATGATTAAGATCAATTCCACTAAGGTATTAACAGGTGAGACTCAGGTGTATCTATAATATAGAGGGCCAAGGTCCTTCACTATCTTTTAGTTAGCCTCTGTTCCCTAGCTGTCTTTGCTGAAAGTTAATATGTTTGTCCATATTCTAAGCTATATAGGTAGGGCTGCTTGATTATGGAAAAGAATAGAATCAAGATTACTTCGGTCAATATCAAAATCATGATAATTTAACACGATTACTCGTTGACTTCTGGAAAGATGTTGCAATTATTGAACAGTGGAAAAAGTTGTGAAAACTGTTTAATTTGCCAATATACTTTTCCTATTTAAACTTTAATTTTTTCATTCAGAACACAAGAGAAAATAAGAGTTTACTTGTAAAACGTAATGAGCTAAATATCAAATAATCGATAAATTTGATTAATTGCAAAGCCTTATATATAGTTTATAGTTTCTGTTCTGGCTAGTAAAGATTAAACCCCCTTGTAATTTTAAGAAAGAAAAAAATGAGGTGCTTAAATTTCACTAGCCTGTACTGTAATAGTCTAATCTGCCATGTTTCACAATTTATAAAAAAAAAAAAATGAGTCTGAGTCTAGTGATCTAGTCTTAAATTAGGGCATCAACTGTCTATGCTGGATAAATCCCAGCCTCACTATAAAACCTTATATATTATAAGCACATCATTAATCCAAGCCTACCTTTTTGGTGCAGAAGGTGGAGCAGTCAGTGACTATTTTGCAGAGGCACTTCTTGTGGCACACCATTTTACAATCTGTAAGACAAGATACAAATTATACATTTTTAATTAGTGCAGGACTAAGTATATAAATCTTGCAGTATGTTAGTTATGTAATATTTATTGTTAATATCTGAACACACACAACATAAAATAATATAAGTAGTTTTGCTGGGGCATTGACTCACAGCTGCACATGTAGGCCTTCTCCATGCCCCAGATGTAAGAACTACACTGGTCACACGACTGCATAATGTTGACCTGATAGTTGACGAAAACATGATCCAGTGGGCTCTCCATCTAACAAGACAGAAAATCACACAATTAGAAATCATAATCTATATTTAATTCGGAATCATTATTGACTAAAATGAAAATAGAGGTGAATTTTAACTGCATACTTACACTTTTATCTTTTTTCCTCCTCTTCTTCCTAGCTTTAGCAGGCTGAAAAACACATAAAACATGAGCATGAGACATTATTTTTTTAATGCTGGAGTAATTCAACTAAATGTCAGTATATTCACCTTTACAGGCTCAGCCTCCTCCTTCTTCATCTCTCCTCTGATGAAGCCATCCAGCACCGACTGAAAGAGGTTGACCACAAGTTGGACTTCTCCTTTCTGCTTGTCGCCTGCCAGGTGGATGACTTTGTTCTGGTAGCCTGTCATCAGACCTTTGTAGCCAATGGTAGGTCTCTGGCAAATTTCAGGGGACAGGAGTGAAAATGAGGAAGAGGAACTCTAATCAGCAGGTGTTATGTGTGTTTGTTGTGTGCTTGTAGACAAACTCACTGGGAGTGAATACATGGCTTTGATGGTCTCTCTGAACTGCATGGTGGCTGTAACAAAGATGGCCTCTGTGGCTGACAGCGATTTTCCCCTGGAGCGGAAATCATTGACCTAAAAAGGGAATACAAACAAAACAGTTTTCTAGATGAATAAGAGAAAGTTACTTCCTAGACTAAGTAAAAAAATCTTGTCATTTTTCACTCACCTGGTTGCCCAAAAACTCATCAAGGTGCCGCAGCTCGTTAGCGTTGGTGATTTCCCGATCCAGGGAGGCGTTCCACTGCTCAGAGACCCGTGTGGCACGACTGATCTTTATGGTTGGGTTGCGGCTTAAACCTTTACCAGAGCGGTCCACATGGGGTTGGGACAGAGGACGAGATGGCTGTCCGGACGACGGGGCTGAAAGAGAGGGAAAATCTTTTAATACTTATCCTCACAATGTAATATCTATTGCAGGGAGGAAAAGGTGAATCAATCCAACGTAGACTACTTCTATTCTTTTCTCAAACTGAACTCTAATGCAGAATGCAAAGTTTGCACAAGTTCAATGGAGGAAACAAAACTAAGAGTAACTCTGTTTTTGCTGAGCATGATCCTGCACGGGTCAGTATTTTCTCAGAAAGCACACAGGAGGATTAGTTAAAGCCTGAGAATATTAGTGATAATACACCTGTGTTTTCTTTCCATTTCTCGCTACATAGGGTGTGATGAAAGTGGACCGAGCAGTCCAGCAGTTTGTGTTGAGGGATAAAGTGTCAATATTTGATCTGAAAATAAAATTTTTATCGATGATGAATTTATTTTTAGTATACTTAAGAATTACTCTCCTTTTTACTAGCTTTCGGGAAGTGGCACCCAAAAACCCACTTAACTTAAATAAAATCAATCTCCTTGCTCCAGTAAATCCTATAATTCTCCTGAACCTTAACAAGGACAAACCCAACAGTTTTGTATTTACCTTCCCCTCCCGTCGGCCTCTCATTGAGAATCTGAGCAAGTGTCAACTCTCCGTTGTCTGGAGTGTGGGCCTCCTTGTGCGGACGTTTTTTCAAAATCTTGCTGAAGAAACCGCCTGACCTGAAGGACAGAGAAACACAGGAAGCTCTAAAGAATATTCATAAACCTTGTGAAGCAAAATGACTGTGGACTGATATTTTCTGACATGAGGCATACTGGGAAGAGATTTTTCAGTGTGGATTCACAATGTCATATAACACAACTTGTTCATTTCTAACAGCATAATTAGGTTTGTTTAGTGTTTCTAAAAATGTTTTGTGTTAACAATTATATGTCCCTTTGTAACTCCCGGATTGTTTATTGGCAAAAGGGAAAACAGATAACTTAAGTAAATTACATCAAAACTGAATTATCCTTAAAAAAGTCTGTTGTTTAAGTGCCACATATTCAAGCTCTGCTCCAGCTGTGTTACCATAGCAACAATACAAATTAAAAACAAAGCAGTCCACCCGATGTCTCTGTCTGATAAACCTCTGGCACCATGTCGGAGTCCCAAGCGTTCCTTTCTGACATATGAATCTATTCAGAGTAAATTCAGTTTTCAGGAATTTCCGACTGTGGACGTGCAACACCACACAAGGAGCTGAGGATGGTTTGATTACACAAGTCATAAAGTTTTCCCAGGAACAATATGACTTAAGTGGACCTTGTAATGGGATTGAACTGAGGATGATTTCCTGTGAATGTTTCTGTCTCAGCAGTGTATTACACTTCTGATACTATAGAAACAGTTGCCTTCTGGACACACTGCCCTGTGCTTCACCCATCTCAATTATCTCCTTTTCAAACAATTGCATGAGCCAAAATGCTTTAAGCGCATTTAGTAGCAACCTTGCGGCATCCCATCACCCGTCCACTTGTCTATAGGACAGCCCAGTGCAGTTCAGTACCTGTCTGGTGTGGATGGGATGGAATATGCTGAGTCTTGGTGACCAGAACCACCTTGGTGTTTCCTTCTGATGGAGCTTCCCTTTGAGCCATCGGCATGGCTTTCTGAGGGAATCATCTGGAGAACAAAAAACAAAAAGTGATAAAGTATGTGCAAATAACTGGCCCGTAAACTGTTTGCCAGCTGGGACAGATGTTTACAATAAAATGTCAAAAGTTTATTATTTGAATTTTAACAGATAAGCAAAATACCTCTCTGGCTGAAAAGGCCCCAGCCCATTCAGAGCCTGGAGACAAACTGTCAAATGATGAGGTGGCTGTTTCACTCCTGCAGAAGAACAGAGAGAAAAATATACATTTCTGGCACTGACCATATAAAGATTTTGTTGGAGACAAAACATGAGGTTAGAGGATATGACCAGAACAGAAGACATACAGTGTTTGTTTTTTCCCCCTTTCCTCTCGGTTGTGAGGTGGTGGAGGGCTGGTGTTCTCAGGATCTCCATCACTCCTCCTCCCCCTCCACTTATCCTTAATCACCACAGGACGGCGTTGCAGGGTTGTTGATCCGACAACATCGCCTAAACCGTTTCTGTCAGGTCCAGGGTCAGGGGTGTGCAGGGGTAAAGAAGACGGACGAACAGGACCAACAGTAGGAGGAGGCGTTTTTGCCTCTTTCTTCCCTCCTTTGTCTTCCTTCATTTTCCAGGCCACAAAGGTGTACTGGTCCAGCTCTTTGCTGTCTGCCCGCTCTTTCAGCTTAGAGGGCTCCTGGTTTTTGCTCTTCGACGGGGATGTTAGATCCTTGCTGCTGTCTGAGGTGGAGGAAGTGGAGGCAGCTCGTTCAGTCTCTCTCTGGTTGTGCTCCAGTCCTCTTTGTCTCCTCTGCTCTCTCTTCTCCTGGCTCCTGGATGACAGGCCCCTGCTAATAGCTGGAGGGTGGGCTCTCTTTAGTTCAGCATTGGAAGATGTGGAGGTATTGCCTGGAGCCTCTTTATCCAACCCCTCAGCCGGACGTGTAGGTGTATGTGTGTTGAAGGTAACCCCATCAGAGGGCAGTCTTAAATCCTCATCATCTTCTTTCTCATCCAGCTGGGGTCCAGCCTCAGCCATAGTACCGTTGGTCTCCAATTCTTCATCCTCATCCTCTAGCTCTTCATCCTTGCCCTGTTCCTCCTCTGTGTGTGAGCTTGTGTTAACCTCTCCTCTCTCCTGGACAGGGAGGGCGTCAGCCAGCATCTCTTCTGTGACCAGCTCTATATCCGGATACTCTCTTGTTTGAGGCTCGTTTGCCAGTCTTTTCTCTGCTTCCTCTCTCATTTTCTGTGCTTCCTGCGCTTTCCTTGCTTCCTCTGCTCTCCTTATTGCTTCTTCCTCTTCTGCCTTTCTCCTTGCTGCCTCTTCTTCCATCTTCTTCCTTTCTTCTTCCTCCTCCTCTGCTCTTCTCCTTGCCTCCTCCTCTTCTTCCCTCCTCCTCCTTTCCTCTTCTTCTGCCCTTTTCAGAGCTTCTTTTTCCTCCTCCTCCTTTCTCTGTTTCTCCTCACGCATAGAGTGGCACCTGTAATACAGAAAACAGATACATTTAAAAAAAATTTTTTTAGAGCATTTGAAGTCCATCTGTGGTCCAGCTGACTTGTTGTGAACTGGACTGTTAATGAGATGTTGTTTACAATGACAACTCTCAGAGTGTCTTTATGTTGTTACCTTCTGCGTGCTGAGTGTCCTCTGACCAGGGCTTGTATTTTGGTAGCGCCCTGTCTTTGGCGGTGGTACGCTGATCTCTGTCTATGCCCTCTCCACGCAGCCTGGATCAAAGCGGCTGCTTGCCGCCTTTGCTCCTCTTTGCAGTACCTGCGCCATAAACGCTATGCAGGAGGACAGGGAATAGGACAGGATCAGTAGTATACTTTAATTCTCTCCTTACTACTGAAATGGAAAAATTTTGCGTCCGTGTTTACCTGTATCAAGATGGCTGCCTGTCTCATGTCCAGAAATTCTTTTCTCTGCAGGCGACCTCTGCACCAGCGCTGAAGGAAGATGATTTTCCGCATTACATCCTTGTGCAGCGTGTCCAGCAGCTGCTGTCGTTCCAGCTCCTTTAAGAACACCTGAACAAAAGAAAACACCGGAATTTACATGCACAGAAGAGAACAGGAGCAAATACAGACAATGGGGTTCATAAGGTATACACAGAACAAAACACAGGAGCAATAATAACAGTTTAGCTGTGTACCTTAGTTTTGCCTATCTGGTACGTGGTCGGATCCAGGCCCATCTTCTTCTCAAGCAGTGCTGAGATGTCCTCTTTAGAAGCAGCAGCGTTCTTTGGCAGCAAAACCCTGAACTGCTCTATGAACTCCTACAGGGACAAGATAACAAATATCAAGCAAAGAAAATGAATGGACTGTTCAAGAGAGGACTAATGTGGATGAGATGGTCAACCACACAAGGCACATGGTCAAAACCAATGCCCATTATTAAAAAGAATGTTTAGATATTTATGAAAGATAATTATGTCCAGACAGGCAGCAGCTACAAGTTACTAAGGACAACACCTTGAATTACAATTGACACCATCTTCATGTGTGTTTGTAGTATCTTTGCAGGTCATTGCATCAGTTTCTATTGAACATTAGTTTCAGTGCCTATATTGGTGTGTGATTATCACATGGCTTTTCCTAAAAGAGGAATACCTTTACAGTACCTGGAATGTGTACTTGGCTCCGTAGCCTGATCTCCTGATGCGAACAGTTTCCAGCATTCCTGTGTATCGCAGCTGCTGAACCACCAAGGCCTCATCCAGATACATCTCCTTCTGCTCATGTGCAAGGACACAAAAGCACAATCACTTATACCCTTAATATTTAGATTAAACAATTGTCAATATTAGCAAAATTGAAGCTTGTGTTGCAAAATTTGATTTTCCATACTCAAGATTTTTAATGATTTTACAATCATATCTTTTTTATTCCTGTTTAAGTCTTACCTTCTCAGCATTGGAGCGGATACAACGAATGAAGAAAGGCTCTGCTCTGTTCAGAGTCTCCAAGAGTTTGGTCAGAGAGGTCTAAGGAAAACAAGGAAATGGGTTTGTTATAAGTTCAAGACTATTGCTGGAGGTGTGTTTGGCTTGTTTCTGTGTGTGACATGCATACTGTTGTAGGTGATGTTACCTGGAACTGTGCACTGATGCTGGGGGGCTTCTTCTTCTTGTGCAGGTGGAGCAGGGACTTGGTGGTGCGATCATGCAGTGTCAGGCTCACAATAAACTTCAGAGACCGAGAATCCAGCAATCTCTGCACAGCAGTAATCCAGTAGTTTAAATTCCTACTTAAACTTAATTATTAAAATTCTAATAAAATAATGGTAAACTAACAAAATTATATAAACCGACTAAAACAGCATATTCTACTTATCAACCCTTAAACTTTGAGTTTCTACTCAGGTTTACCTTGGGAATAACTTGCCGCTGTTTGGTGTGCTTGTTTTTCCTGTAAAAAAGGGAAAAAAAGAAGATATAGGGTGAGTCAGACAGACTGAAGCGTTTAAGGATGGAACAATTAGTGGATGGAGTGTGTGAAGCCGGGTTAGTACGGATGGCTGACTTCTTCATGCGCTGTCAGTCAGTGATGAAATCCAGGGTTGCACCTGATAGACGGGATGAATGACAGGCAGAAACAAGGCATGAATGAGTGAGAGGGTGAAGATGACAAAGAAGAGGAGGGAGTTTGCTGGAAGAGATGGGATGTAACTCTAAACAATCAGCTCAGCAGAGACACACCACACACCGACGGACATGCTATCATCACTACATAAAAAAGTCCCTAAATTCAGGTTCAGGTTCATGTGTCAGACTGCAGAATTTTAAACTAACATGCTGCGAGGCCACTCGGACATACTTTCACAAGATGCTCTGAAAGACCTCACATGCCAGCACAGCCTTCTGATGATGCTCATGCAGCAGTTAACTAAGGTAGTTTCATTTCAGCGTTAACCATCAAGAAAACTAGATAGTGTCCACAATAATGTAATGTCTGCTGATGAAGCAGGAGTGCGTTTGATGATTTTTTAAAATGAGATCACATTAATGATCTAATACGAGAAGGTTTTACATGTAAAAGATATAACTATGTATTGCTGGTTGTGCTAAACTCAATGAGATGAACTTGGCAAGCCAAAATGAGTTTAGAAAAATCTACACTGTTTAGGGGGGGTGACAAAAAGCTTTAATAGGAGCCAGCTAGACTGGACTGCTCTGGAGAAGAGCTGACGCCAGGTCTGTCTGCAGACTCACTGGAGGACGTGTCGAGGGAAGCGGAGACGACCCCAGGACTGCAGCAGCTTGCGGGGGTCCTCACCATCCAAAGGCAAGTTCTTAATGGAGCTGATGATCTCTGCATGCATGACTCTGATCACATTAAATCACACACACATCCAGTGTGAAGAGAGAAAGGGAGGGGGAGTAATGGGAGCAGGAGAAGGGAAGGTAAAAAGATTGGGGGACAAAAGGAGAAAGGAAAAGAGTAAAAAAAGAAGAAAAAACATAACGTGGGGTGTGATCAAACACCACTGTAAGGACACCTTAGAAGAAAACACACCACTGCAGTTACTTAAGACAAAAACACACACCGCAGAATAGCTGGGGTTTGGATATCAAGAGGAACTTCATGCTCTGCTCATCCATGAAGAATAACCTACTAAATGTATTTTCCCACTATTTATGGGTATGTACAAGGAGACCACAAGACACGCTAGACCACCCAACCATGCTGCCATATCCCTTTTTAGAACAGAAAAAGACAAACAAACACACAAAGAGCGATTGGGGAATGTACACCCATATCCCTGCCACTGTGGTAGTTAACATGCAGAGCTGAGCTGACATTTAGTGCGCTTGGCCGTCTGTTTCCATGCTGGGATCGTTACTGGCTGTGTGACTGAAAGTTGTTACTGGTGAGGCTTTTGGATTTGTGGTCCTTTAGTCGGGGCTGGTGTTACAATGAACACTGGGCCTGGTGAGGTTAATATGGAATCTTTTCTGTGTCCCAGAGCTAGTCCATGCAATACTTTTCTACAGTATACTTACCAGGACAGACCATGAAAACAGAGGACAGGCAGTGAAGGAATGGGCAACATATACAGCAAATGAGTCACAATGAATCTGACCTCTACACCTCAGTGTTTGCAGATCTGGAAGGGGCTGGATTATTTAGTAATGGCAACAATGTGCTGGGATGTTCAGGTACTGCTCTGTAACAACAAAACCCTGTATACCCAGTAATTTTAGATCTGAAAGCACCAAGGTACAACGTCAAGATTCAGAGGGTCCAAAAATAAAAAAAAATACATTCTTTATGGTTTTGTTCCATTCTGAGAAAGCTCCCCCAATTATTGGTATCTATATTTGACTCGGGACCTCTGTACATGTATGAATGGGTTGTGTGCTTCCAAAGCTCTATAGTTGATGTAAGTAATCCGAATGGCTAAACAGAATAGGCCAGTACAAACACCGTCCTGTGCACTATAGCAAAAATAATAAATGTGAGGAAGGAGGGAGATTATCACAGCTACAGTAAAAGATGGGGAGTACAGTAAGGGAAGAGAGGGAATGCAAGGTAAAGGGCAACTTTGTTGTACTGTGTTATATTGGCGTACTGAACTTTCAGTACCAAACCTTCTTCCTTTCATATTTAAAGAAACAGACATTTGAAACATATCACAAGCTGGACCTTCTGCGGTTAAACCCATTTGAAACTTCAATTATATTAAATAGCTAAAAAAATTAAGATTATTTTTTAGATGGGAGCAAACTCAGAAAATGGAGCAAACTGGTATATATTACCCCAAACCAAACACATTCCTTCCTGCTTGGCCTCATTTCTTTATTCCTTTCTTCTGTCCACCAAATTCACTTACTTCTTACTCTCATAGCTAGCAAAGATGTCTTCAAAGGCCTCTAGAGGGCGCTCCTCTGAGTGATCAAAGTAGAAATCGAGCATAGAAGCTCGTCTGTGGAGGGGAAAGGAGAGAACCGCACACAGTGACATCACCAAGAGGTGGAGAGGATATGGGTGACTGACAAGAGGTGAAGGAGGATTCATCTGTCAGCGTGACGTCAAAAGCTGTGATTTTGTCGGTTTAATTAAGTTCCAGACACTGTCCTTCCTCATCTCATCCAGTAACACAGGATAAATGTGGAGGTCCACAGTTCACCAACCATTTGAAAAATTTCCTTCACCTTCAATAAGGAGCATCAAACAGGAAATATGTTGCTATGCAGTTTTTAAGTGGAGAAGATGCAGCTTCATGAAGGCTGTATGTTATATTGATCCTATTCAAAATAACCAGTCTGTGTGAGTAACGAAAGCAAAGTAACAAGAGTTATTAATTATAAAGTAAACCAGAGGTACTATAGCAGACAGATTCCTCCAGAGGAAACCTCACAGTTAGAACACCTGTCCAAACCTAACAAAAAGTAATGGTTTTATATTCAATCATTTTCATTACTTACTTGTACATTCTGTCTATTGGGGCATTGGATCGCTGAAGCTCTCCTAAAGGAGTTCTGGAGATTGGACGGACAACACCTAAAAAAATGAGTAAAACAATGTATTTATCATTAAAAGTCCTTCAAGTAGAATAAAATGTGATCAGACATGACTGCAGCAGTTTTTTTAAACCCTATTTATTGTTGTTAATTCACATATAAAGGCTCCTATGTCAATGATGGCACTAAAATATAAAAATATAAAAAAACAGCAAAATCTCCAGAAGCCTCACATGTCTCCATATTCCTCTATGTGTTGACCTGAGAGGCTAATTACAGAACAGAGAAACTGAAGCACTCTGAAGATGTGGTATAAGCTGCACAAGTGAAGTGAAGGCAGCTAGTATGTAATGTAATCTATCTACCTATAATGAAACCACTGTACTTTTGTGTCCCATCAATACTACATTTTATGCTGACCGCTAAAGAATAATGGTCTTTGTTTAGCATTAGCATAATTCCAATAGTCAGCAAGCTATCAACTACAAAACAAAAATGCTATGAAAGAATTATTTCACCCGGACGGGACAGCCCTGTTACACCGGTAATGTACCTGAAGTTTTGGTGGCCCAGGAGCGCCCCGCTTCATTAAAAGCAGCAATGCCTCTGATGGTGGCGCGCAGGATTCCCCATCGAAACATGGCCACTGGGTCCATGCCGATGAGCTGCCGCACATATGCACGGTCACTACTCCGCAACAACGCCACAATGTCTGGACGCATATGGTCTGTGTTCTTCTCCCGGAAATCCTGGTGAGGTCAAATATACCAAGAAGATTAAAAACTGCACCATCAACACTCAAATGGTCTCAGTCATATTCAAGTGTATTATTTAAACCTTTTTGATTTGGTTACATGAAATCTTCTCCTTCTCTGTCCTCCTTACCTTGATTTGATATTTGACTTTCCCAGCAAAGTGTCGAATGACAAATGCAGGCTCCATGACTGGTGTGGGGACAAAGTATTTGTTCCCCTGGTGCTGCTGCTTGAATTTGGCTAATAATGTCTCATCTGTAGCACGGGGAAAGCTGCGAGAAGGAGAGGGACACAAAGGATAAATAGAAAGAATGACAGATTAATAGACAGCTTCAACTAAAACAAAAAAAACCTCATTCCGTATCAGAGCCATGAGACATGAATGAAACAGTGCGAATCATCTGTAGCTGTTCTTACTTGCTCTCCTCATCCAGCAGGTAGAGCAGGCCAGTGGGCTTCTTGCTGATGAGATGGATACAGCCCACATTGTCTGTGTAGTCAATGTTGTGCCAGGTGATTCCCTCTGCTTGGTACTCCTCCTGGTTGAGGCAGGACAGAACATTTTGATGAACAAGCTCATTGGTGAAATCAAGTCAGGTTAAGATTTTTTTGCCAATTTTACTGAGTGATTTTGTTACCTGAAATATTTAACCTTTTGGTTCCAAATGTTAAAACAATTACAAATACTGATAACGGATGTAATTATTATACTGTGTATTCCAAAAATGCAGCAGTTACTGTTTTCCCAGTTGAGTTTGATTAAATATCTAAATATTTTAACTAACAAATTTAACTTTGTATTCCTGTTGTCCCCAGGCTCTGAAGGATAAGATAAACTAGCGTGAAAAGCCTGTAACTTTTTCTTCCTTCAGGGAGCAAATGTTTGGATGAGTCACCTTTTAAGTAGTCATTATTATAAACACAGAGAACAAGAAGAGAGTCCTAAGTTTGAATCACAGGGGAACAAATCCACTGGTGCGTTGTTTGGTGCGTCATGTAAAAAGATTTGGGGGGAGGCATAAGAAAACAAGACTACTCACCTGCTCCAGATTGAAGATGTGATGGTTGAAATAATACTGCAGCTGCTCATTTGCATAGTTGATGCAGAACTGCTCAAAGCTGTTGGTCTCAAAGTCCTCAAAGCCAAAAATGTCCAGGACACCAATGGACAAACACTGGAAAATAGGACAAACCAAACACTAGTGAGCAGCAGGAAGTGGATACCAATGCATACCAACCATCATCTCAAAAATAACAATATTTATAGCATTTAATGATGTAGAGTGTTTTCTGTCAGTGTTGTCAACAAAATGAAGTTCCTTCAGGTATGTCAGCAGAGATGAACTCTAACTTTTACTATTTGTATGCATGTGTGTGTGTGTGTGTGTGTGTGTGTGTGTGTATCTTACTGGGACAGATTCCTCCATATCTTTCTTGTTAAGCAGTGCGTGATTGATGCGCAGAACGATCCAGTCAAACAAGGCGCTGTACAGAGATTTGGCCATGGAGTCTCTGGCTGTGATAGCCTGATTAGAGCAAGAGAGGATGAAGCATATTGTGAGGCAAACGTCAATATGCTTACCAGAACAGAAGCAAAAGTGTTGTTTCATAGTGTGCTTTAGAATCATACTACACTACAACAAAATCTGACAAAAGCCAAACAGAGAAAAAGAGAACATGAAAAGTTAAACATTGTACATTGACAGGAAGAAGAGATCTGCTGTAGGTAAAGAAGCAGAAAGGCATAGGGAAGAAGCAGACACACAAAGCCACCAATTAGTGTGGACACTATTATAGTAATGACAGGTTGCAGAGATTTCTTTGTGGGTGATGCCTACCTCAGAGTGGCTGTAAGGGAGGATCAGCTTGTCGTTTACGGTCACCGTTTTCCTCTTTGTCAGCGCTTCAACCAGCAGTTCCTCTTTAACCTGAGAGGGACTCCACACAGGTTAATGCTGCTGATAGTCACAGACAGAGTATGAGATCCAGAGAGTGAAGTATAGAGTCACACAGAAGCAAACACGCTACCTTTAGCAGGTCAGAGAGCGTAGCCAGGACCTCTGGTGGTCCCACGTCCAACCCCTCGTCTCGGCCTGTCGACTTCCTCATGTAGGTCACGTTTCCCAGATACAAGATGGCCGAAAGAACAGAAAAGATCCTGCAATACAGTCACAAAAACTGTGTTAACTGGAAGCAACATTGACTATGCAGATATATGACAAATGCAGGAACAATGCTACACATGCTGTACTTATTATCTGACTAGAAGCACTGTATGGGGTTACACACTGTTTCTAATAAACTGCTACATTAGCTAATTAGATGCAACCATTGTTGTGCTGTTGGTGCTCTAAACAGTCCGGTTGTTGTAATTTATGTTTTTGGCAATGTGACTCAATGCTCAGACCAACATAATCTGTTTCCAGGACTGAGAGGAAAAATGCTTCAGGATGGATTTTCATGTTGATATAGTCATGATTCACTTACTGCTTCTTGGTGGCGGGAAGGAAGCCAACCATCTCCATTGCCTGCTGCAGCCTTTCGAAATCATGACGCAGGTCTTCCTCATCTTCTATCTTAAAGTTTTGCTACAAAGAAAAGACATACAATTAGTAGGGGTAAAAACATAAAATGTACAAACAAAAAGGTGAAACAAAGAGGTCAATGAAAAGGGAGCAAGAGAAAAATAACTACAACAGTCATTAATACAGGGTCCACTCACAATGAATTACAGTGTTGTCTTAAATGTCTTATATAAAAATATTACGGTGCAAATCCAACATCACAATAGCAATGCGCCAAGGTACAAACGCGCCTGGCTTTTAAAGGGAATAGGAGCAGTCAAACTAGCAAAAGTGGATTTCCACGTGGACCTGTGCCAGGTGCTCCACATCGTGTGCTTAGATCGTTAAAATTGGGCCCCTAATGACTTAGTGGGTAAATAATAGAACAGCTAGAACAGTCTGGTAAGTTCAAAGAATTACATCACTTTACTGTAATGCAGCCTGTAAAACCAGGAAAAGACAACACTTACCATATTACAATATCCAAAATCTAAGACGTTATCAAGTCTCATATCGAGATATCAATATAACTTCAATATATTGGCTAGCCATACAACGGGTTATAGTTCATTAACACAATGGAGGGTTGTTCATTGGGGTTAAGTAGACTGAAAAGGGTTGAATGGCAGTAAAAGAAGTGAAAAATCAATGTTTGCCTTTATATCAATTGGATAGACAAACTGCGTGATGTGTTGGGAAAGGGGAGCAGTACTGTACCTGCTTGAGGTAGAAGTAGTCTTCAGGCGGCAGCAGCTTGAACTCCTTCCTCTCCTCCTCTGAAGCTCCCAACAACAGGTAGTAAAACACGTGGTAGTTCCTTTAGAAACAACACACATCATTGTTGAAGTCTATTACAGTTATTTTTAGATGCATCAATTTTGTTTGTTTGTTTTGTTATGTGGTGAGCAGTTATCGGTAGATATGAGCTCCATGTTTACAGGCACAAAAAAGGGGATGATAAACCAAGAGTCAACACATTGTAAAAAGTTAACAGAAAAAAGACGATGTCTGGAGCTCAATGTTATCAGTTTTCCACTCATGCTATCAGTGGACAGGTAGGTAGATAGTCCACAAAGCTTTGTTGTAAAAGCACACAGGAGTAATGAGTTTCCACACTTAACACAAAGAAATAATTACATCATACAGTGGAGTCACTCCCTGACTAGACTAGGCAAGGTGATTAACAGTACAATGTCAGCCTAAATGTTATGAGGCGGGCTTGTCAATAGGTGACTACATTTTCCAAAACTAGCTGGGAAACTCGGGACAGGAAACGTGAATGTGTAAGACCCTTCCCAATTACAACAACTACAGTGTATGTTTATATACAAGGCATCAAGTGCTTCAGCTGAGCTGCTCGTGGCTATAACTTTGCTGTGTCTACAGTCAATATGAAACGTTCTTATTAAAGTCAGGTTTTTTTGGCTTTATTAATGTAACAGTTGAAAGGGAAGGTAATACAAATTTGCATTCATCAGTAATATATATTACTGCAAATGAAATGACAGTGGAGGATTTGCTCACTTCCCAAACACTTTAACTGTATATATTTATATATAAATATATATATTTGAATATTAGTCACACAATTAGCAAGTGGTCTAGTCGGTATTGAATGTCACAGTGAGTATGACTTGAAGGAAGAGTGAGTGTCATGTGAGTGACATACAGCAAATGCTAGTATTAACATGTGTTCATAATAAAGCATTTATGTGGTTAATACTTCAATCTAGACTCTAGTGTGTCTGCATATGTGAGTACATGTAAGTGTTAGTTAGTTTATCTGTAGACAGATAAACCACTAAAGTCAAAGACCAAATCTAAAGCTTCATATCCAACCATCAGAGGCTTCCCATGTTTGTACAGAGGACCCCATGAGGGTCTGTGGGGGTTAAGGCTTAAGACCTTGTTTCTCCTCACCTCTCGTTCTTCTCTCTGGAAACCAGACGAGACTTCTCCAGGAGATACTTCTCTACCACAGCCCTGTAAGACAGTGAGGAGAGGGAGAGGGGAGTGGAGTGGAAGAGGACAAGCAAAAAGGGTAAGAAGAAACACAATGAAGATGAATAACTTAACACTAAAGGTCAGTCAGCTCTGTCTGTGTGTGTGCGTGTGTGTGTGTGTGTGTGTGTGTGTGTGTGTGTGTGTGTGTGTGTGTTTGTCAGGTCATATGTGAAAGTGGGCTGGCAATAAAAAATGAGGGGAGGAACAGAAGGGGAAGGGCAGATGGTCAGAACATTAAAAGAGTGAACAAAGCCCTCAGATACGATCCGATGGATTGTAGCACATCACATAGCAACACACACATGACCACAGACAGACAGCTCTGGCGGTAATTCATTTTATTTTATATACTATAGATTGAAAGAGGAGACTGGAAAGCTACTGCGGGGGTAGAGGTATGCTTTCAGACCACTGCAGTCATGAAATATGCCCTAAAAGCAGTGGCATTTACCCACTCCACCAGACCAAGGCCATAAAGTTGTCTAAATCTGATTTTATAAGTAAGGGTTGTTTTTTCTATAGCCAAGCAAAAACAACACTGACGCCAGTTCTAATGCTCACTAAGAATAGAGCTGTTCTGTGAGAAACATAGTAGTGTCAATCTGCTAAAACTGCAGCAACAACTATAGACTCATTAACTGAGACCAAGTACATACCTCTACTACATAGATCCACTAGTTTGAGTTGTATATTTGTCAGAATAGTCTACACTGTAGTACTGCAATGTACTTTTACAGATATAACAAATGTTGTAGGTGTCATGGTCATGGTCACACCCACAAATACTATCTGACTAATTTACATTGGATATATTTTTACCAGGCAAGTCAAAGTGAATATGTATAAAGTAGGGCTGCACAATTAATTTTAATTGTGATCACAATTTTGGCTTCCCATGATCAAATTTGCGTAATCAAGCAATTTTTTTAAAATGCGTCCTTCCGTTCATAGAACGCTGCAAGTTTTTTTTACAAAGCCAATCTACCGCTCCGTAAACCACTGTCTGATCATGTGCCAGTCAGAGTTGATCACTGCACAGCGCAGCTTAGTTTCTAGATGTAGACAGTCACAGAGGACAGAGTAACGTGAGGAAAATTCAACAGATAGCAGTCAGTTATATGTCAATCTCAAGGTTTACAGCAGTGACCAGTGCTAGTCGGTGCTAGTTAGTGTGTTAGCTCACAGGCACTCATTTTTTCCTCTAGGTTGCATCCATATGGTTTAATTTTACGTTACATGACCCATTTCTTCTGTAAAGCCGTGTCTGTGTTTGGTTCTCTCCTCTTACTCTCCGCGCAGCCCCGCCCCCATTCACTCACACAGGCTCCCCAGAGACAGATCGGCGACGGCGCCGGTGTCACGCTTCTGACATTTGACTTCAGTTTTAATTGTCATCAACACAGCTGTATATTGTTAAGCATGAGAGGCAAACCTGTATTTGTACCAGTGTTTCCGCTGGTAACTCTGCTATCGCGGCGGCCACGGCGAAAAACACAGAAGAAGTTATTAAATGCAGCTAACTTTAGTTCGTAGAGTAACAGTGTGTGAGACAGAGCCTGCTGGACCCATTCATAATGAGTCAGCCGTCACTCTGTGAGTATGCCTAGGATACGTCCATCGCACTCCACATCCCTCCCCAGCTCTTTTAATCAGTTATTGTTGAAAACAAGTAAGGGAGCTTTCACAGAGATACATTTTTTTATATTTAAAAAAATATATTCTAGGCTATTTATTTCAGATCATTTTCATTTACATGTGTTGCAGCTGTAAGTATGTACAACATACAACTCCAACATAAGAGGAATGTAGCACAATATGGATGTGAAAGCAGTTATAAATAGCCTATGTGATTAATAAATTTGTTTT
Source organism: Percina caprodes (assembly GCA_013375575.1). Classification (NCBI taxonomy): domain Eukaryota; kingdom Metazoa; phylum Chordata; class Actinopteri; order Perciformes; family Percidae; genus Percina; species Percina caprodes. The sequence continues at coordinate 8,919,241 of JABXJD010000004.1, forward strand.
GGTTAAAATCAACAAATAATTGTGATAATTAACCGTGATCTCAATATTGATCAAAATAATCGTGATTATCATTTTGGCCATAATTGTGCAGCCCTAGAATAAAGATGTATCAGATGTTTTTGACAACACAGAGCCTTGTATTGCACACTGTGTAAGTGACAGGAATTCACATTAGGCTCTCTCAACCCTGACACGCTGACTGTCTGTCTGATAAACACCCCTTGAACCAGTTATAGGCAACACGTACAGGCATCAACAGTGCTTTGTAACATGAATACATGCAGAAATTCAGGCCATGTTTAATGCTGCTTCTTGAAAAACCTAAGCAGTAGGCCCCCAAACTAGGCATCTGAACTTGTGGTAAATGTGTCTAGTATTTCAAATGTTTTTGTACATGTGGAGATAATTTGTTTCAGTGAACCTTATTCACACCTGTACTCACAGACGATATGTGAATGTAACAGCTTCCTTAGAATATAGAATTAAGTTAGAATGAGCTGATCTACTATATATGAGCTGATCTAATGGAGAACACTACATGTGTGCAGGAATGTTGACAGAAGCCTCTTTGCAGCAAAGTAGAGCGGAGCCGACAGACATACTGGCTATACAGTATATCAGTCAGCATATACCAAAGAGTAAGAGAAGTTTCACAACACATACTGTACATACAGTACATGTTCATGCTCTCGTGACATCTTTCACTGACAAACCACCTCCATTTTACTCCTCTGCTATAGTGTGTTTATTTCAATTGTTATGCTCTCTGTCAGATCCCAATGAGGAAGGATTAGCTGGACAAAAACCCGAGAGAGAGAGAGAGAGAGAGAGAGAGAGAGAGAGAGAGAGACACAAAACCATCCCGCCTGTCAGTTAGTCAGTCTGCAGAAAACAGTCCAGAGCAGAACAGCAGCCTTCCTTTTGTTAATCTCCTCTATTGACTGTCTGAATGGCTGCCACTCAAGACAGACAGGCAGCCTTTGTTAGAACTGCAGAGCAGAGCGAGTGATGGTCCTCTGAGTCCAATAATTTACTAATGTGAAGCAGAAGGCTACATCAGCATGTTGGAAAAAAATTTGACACTGCGATATTTCTTCCCCTGCGATATACACTCACCTATAGGATTATTAAGAACACCATACTAATACTGTGTTTGACCCCCTTTCACCTTCAGAACTGCCTTAATTCTACGTGGCATTGATTCAACAAGGTGCTGAAAGCATTCTTTAGAAATGTTGGCCCATATTGATAGGATAGCATCTTGCAGTTGATTTGTGGGATGCACATCCAGGGCAAGAAGCTCCTGTTCCACCACATCCCAAAGATGCTCTATTGGGTTGAGATCTGGTGACTGTGGGGGCCATTTTAGTACAGTGAACTCATTGTCATGTTCAAGAAACCAATTTGAAATGATTCGAGCTTTGTGACATGGTGCATTATCCTGCTGGAAGTAGCCATCAGAGGATGGGTACATGGTGGCCATAAAGGGATGGACATGGTCAGAAACAATGCTCAGGTAGGCCGTGGTATTTAAACGATGCCCAATTGGCACTAAGGGGCCTAAAGTGTGCCAAGAAAACATCCCCCACACCATTACACCACCACCACCAGCCTGCACAGTGGTAACAAGGCATGATGGATCCATGTTCTCATTCTGTTTACGCCAAATTCTGACTCTACCATCTGAATGTCTCAACAGAAATCGAGACTCATCAGACCAGGCAACATTTTTCCAGTCTTCAACTGTCCAATTTTGGTGAGCTCTTGCAAATTGTAGCCTCTTTTTCCTATTTGTAGTGGAGATGAGTGGTACCCGGTGGGGTCTTCTGCTGTTGTAGCCCATCCGCCTCAAGGTTGTGCGTGTTGTGGCTTCACAAATGCTTTGCTGCATACCTCGGTTGTAACGAGTGGTTATTTCAGTCAAAGTTGCTCTTCTATCAGCTTGAATCAGTCGGCCCATTCTCCTCTGACCTCTAGCATCAACAAGGCATTTTCGCCCACGGGACTGCCGCATACTGGATGTTTTTACCTTTTCACACCATTCTTTGTAAACCCTAGAATTGGTTGTGCGTTAAAATAAAAACTAATTAACTGAGAAGATTGTGAAATACTCAGACCGGCCTGTCTGGCACCAACAACCATGCCACGCTCCAAATTGCTTAAATCACCTTTCTTTCCCATTCTGACATTCAGTTTCAGGAGTTCAGGAGATTGTCTTGACCAGGACCACACCCCTAAATGCATTGAAGCAACTGCCATGTGATTGGTTGATTAGATAATTGCATTAATGAGAAATTGAACAGGTGTTCCTAATAATCCTTTAGGTGAGTGTATATTGCAATATAAAAAAAGAAAAAGACATTTTTAAAAGATTACATAAATAGCTCTATTTGGAAATAATAAATCATTCTCGACTACAGCGGTGACTTTGTAGGGGAGTGCATATACTGTACATAGAAGATAAAAATTAAAAAGGATCTTTTCTAATGTGAACCATTCTTTGTTTGTACTGTAATGCTTTACAAACGCCAAAGCAAGTAAGCGCTGTGAGTACTCTCAGTGATTTTGGAGAAGGAAATTAGGTAGAAATAAGCTGGTTAACTAGCATGACACCATTGTATTCATATTCAATTTAATCACAATCACGATTTTGGCATCCCATGATCAAATTTCGAAATTAAATAAATTTGAGCGATATTTTAAATGCGTCATTCCATTCATAGAATGCTCTGTTTTTTTTTTGCAAAGCCAATCTACCGCTGCATAAACCACTGTTAGCTCATGTGCCACTCAGAGTTGTTCCCTCCACCGTGCAGCTTAGTTTCTAGATATAGACAGTCACAAAGGATACAGTAAGCCCCGTCCCCATTACCTCCCAGCAACACGGGGAGACACAGCGGCGGTCCACACTTCTGACATTTGTCTACAGTTTTAGTTGTTATTAACACAGCTGTATATCGAGGCAAACTTGTATTTGTACCAGTGTTTCAGCTGGTAACTCTGCTACTGCAGCAGAAGAAGTTATTGAATGCAACTAACTTCAGTTCGTCGAATAATAGTGTGTGAGACGGAGCCTGCTGGACCTGGGCGAGACATCTGATTCATGGCCAGAATATCATAGTTCATAAAAATGCAGTGCAGTGACAATACAGACATTCCATATACACCATGTGTGTAACTCCGCTGACCTGCCATTCGACCCGTGCTGGACCTATTCATAATGACTCAGCCGTCACTCTGTGAGTAACATATGCACCCATACGCACATCCCCCCCACCCCTTATGTCTTTTAATCAGTCTGTTACTGTTGTTGAAAACAAGTGAAGGAGCTTTCTCAGAGATAATTTTTTTTAAATATATCCTAGGCTATGTATTTCAGATAATTTTTATGTAAACATGTATTGCAGCTGTATATTTTCAATCTGGGAAGGAAATCCTGTTTTTGCATTTAATCTGTTTTAATAAAAGAGCTTGTGAAAAGTGTCTTTGACCTTAACCCACTGTGTAAAAACAATATAGAGGTATACTGTATATCGTGTATTGCCATTCAGCTGAAAAATACAGAGATAGGATTTTTAGTCTTGGACTAGTAGAAGATCTCTAGCACAATATGGATGCAGAATAGCCTATAGGCTATTCATAACTGCTTTATGTGACAATAAAATTTGTTATGTGAAATAATCGTGATAATTAATCGTGAGCTCAATACTGATCAAAATAATCGTGATAATCATTTTGGTCATAATTGTGCAGCCCTAATTAATATAATACTATCAACCCAGGCTAAAGTGTGTGACAATGACTGCATGTTGCTTCCTCTAAATTTCAGGTTGTGTTTGACTAGCGGGGCCAGCTTGTTTGTTTGACAAATTGATCAGACCTGCACTAGCAACAAATTGTGTATCCAAGAATAATTAAATCAGTGTAAATTACATTAGATCAGACACAGACTTCTGTAGTTGATAAGTGTTATGTTTCCAGCACCGCGGCTCAGAACCGTAACGTTAGTTGGGATGGATGGACACCTTGTTTCTTTAGGATAACTATATTAGCTTTAGCCTGGCTGGTAGCAGCTTTCTGCAGGGGAAAATGGCCGGGAGACGTTGTGATTATGTTGCATTAATCAGGTGATTTAGTTTGTATTTGCAGCAAACATAAAACACTGACTGCTGTAGCTTCACTGACTACCCATCGAAAACTATGTGCATCACTGTGTCAGCGGCAGCAGCTGCCTACGGTATTTTTCTACACACGGAGAACCTCACTTCCCATAACAATAAACCCCGTCGAACTAACGTCACATACACACATTGCCCACATGGCTACCAGTCTTAAAGGGGAAGGTTCGGACGGTAATAATCATGTAAAATGAGAACGGTAAAAATTTACTTTTCTATCAAGCAGCAAAAAAGTATTAGCATCAACATTGCAACATCCTGCAATGTGACTATTGCGCGTGCGCACATCGCAATGTCGATGCTAAAACACAATATCGTTCAGCCCTAATGTACAGTGATGGTAAACTCTGAAAGGTGTTTTAGGATGACTATATTCATAGTTTTCAGCATGTCCTTATCTAAGTGGGTTCACTTTGTAGCACAATAAAGCATCAGCCAGCTAAAATCAAATCTACTGATTGGATTACAGTCCCTTCTCAGGATAAGCAATTCAATAAAGCATGATGAGACCTGGTGCCATAAGGGGATTATCAGGTTGGGGATGCCCACTTACTATGGAGCTGAGCAGCTGTCGCCACAGGCATTTACACAGTTCAAATAAAATTCTATTTCTAGTACAAAACATTTGAATACACACCAGTGTTAGACTACAGGCTGACGTGATGAGATTTCACGTGGTGTACCAAATATGCTCTGCAGCCCTTCAGCTTTTGACTCTTCCACAACTATAGAGTAACATGTTGTCTTTTTTAAGACACTGTATGGGGCAGCTGTTCACCTCTCCTGATGAGGAAATGAGGAAGTGAGTGACAGATGACCAGACTTTGATACAGCTCCAAACCAGAGACTGACTGCTGAGAATAAGGAAGAACATGCTGGTGGTTGAAAGTTTCAGGCTACACACATTGCACAGAGGAGTCACATGACCAGCCATAAAAAGAGCAAAGAGGAAGATATAAGGCTAAGGAGGGGTGGAAGACTCCTTATATGAGCTACAGGAAGAGGATACTGAACACAGAAAGAATAATTTATATGTCCCTGTATGGTGTTGCACAGCAGACTAAGTAGCGTGGCTTTGTGTGAGGCCTTAAAGAAAGTGGTTGGTCCCAGGACGCACGCACGCACACGCTTTTAATTACTCACCCTCTGACCACGCCACTCTCCAGGTAATTCACCTGAATGAATTTACCAAAGCGGCTGGAGTTGTTGTTGTGGGCGGTTTTGGCATTTCCAAAGGCCTGGCAGAGACAACAGGAGGAGACAGAAATACAGGGTAAGTTTCAGGGTATGAAGTCAAAAACATGCAGTACATTATCAAATTGCCCAACAACTTCTGAAGATTAATGCAACATGCCTGGGGTTGTGTTTTTTCTGTATTTGTCTTTTTATCAAATGAGCCAATGACATAACTGGTTTATTATGTGAAAGACGACAACATTTCAACACAGAGAGAGACAGAATGGCAGCATGTAATTTTGGACCACAGAGTTGGGTCCTGGAGACCATGTTAGGCTTGATTTAAAATTTTAAGTCTTAAAGACTCACTGCCCCCCAAAATTGTACAATCTCTTTCCGCACGTTGTTGATGTTTTGAAACTCAACTGTGACCTCTGTTGAATTTGGAACCTTATATGGAGGTGGTATTGGGTGCAACACAATCTAGCACATGTATCAGCACCTTCACTGAAGTCAACAACAATTATAACAAATCACCATGACAACAAAGAAACTAGATAGAGTCATGGGGTTAAATCTTGTTTTTAAACCGCAGGTGTGATGGCAGATAGGAGTGGAACTGTGTGTGTGTGTGTGTGTGTGTGTGTGTGTGTGTGTGTGTGTGTAAAAGAGAGAGCATGGGTCAGTGATGATAAATGAGGTTGGGACAGCTGTTAGTAGCAGTGTCAGCGACAAAAACAGAGAGGACCAAGGTTTCTCTACAGGCTTCAAACTAATGCTAAGCCAGTCGGGGGTACACACAGCCTAGCTACCAGGCCTCACTGAGGGGCCCCGTTTACTGCATTGATACGGTAACGGTAAAAGTACTCTTTTCTTTTCATGATGCACATGGTCTCACATGGTTTCACATGGTTACACACACACGCACACACACACACACACACACACACACACACACACACACACACACACACACACACACACAAAAGGACACTGCAGGGGAAGTTAACTCATTGCATGTTAAATAGGAGCCACATTGTTTCTTCTAAAGCAGTTGCAGGGTGAATTTGATACAGTGGTGTTGAGGCTGATTGGACTTAGGAGACATGTACACGCACGCGCGCGCACACACACGCACACACACGCGCACACACGCGCACACACACACACGCACGCACGCACGCACGCGCGCGCGCGATTCCATAGAAGTATGAGGCAAGAGTTGTTCGTGGATGTTGAAAGAGATTCTCCATTGTCCCTTGTCCGTGACCAGAATTATTAATTTTCAGTTTAACCTGGATTTGTTCAGACAAGACTCCTATCCACCCACTCACTGGGCTTGCCCACCCACACTTTCTCTTTCTTTTTGTCTGATGTTTGTGGTTGTGTTCTGATGCCAAAAAAATAATGTATAAAACTTATTAATTTATTCAGATGTTGCCTGTTTTCATAAAGTACAGTGCCATCACTTCTGTTCCAGGGTTGAGGGTCTGTAAGTGTGTTTTGGCAGTGATACTCCAGAGTGTCTCACTGCTTAAAGCTGCCCACTGTCCACAGTACTGTTCTGATCACCCCACTCCACCTTGCAGCCAAGAGCACAAATCCCTGGGAAATCTCTGCAAAGCCCAGGCTGCTGCACCATGGAGGGAATGCAAAACATGTCACAGCATCATTCGTATTCAAACTTGCCAATGAGCAGATGCGATTGGCTGGAGGGCTTGCAGGTATGGGGAAGCGGACTGACGGCTTTCCAAAACGTGTCCATGAAAAGGTCTAATCTGCATTCTTACGAAATAGGGGTTGCTCTCAAGGAGCTAATGGAAGAAAAAAAACGAGGAAAGGGAGAGTCAGAAGTATAGAAAGAGAGAAAGACAGAAAGCAGAAGGGCTCAGCAATCTGCAGTGTGTACATATTTTGGGTATGCATATCCAGTGATCATTTCGTACAATGTTGTCTTTACTGATTCTTCTCTTTGGTGAGTTGGCTTCTCTGGCAGCCCGCTCCCTTGTACATTTCCACTTTAACAGAGCCAGACCTATCCAAATGAAGTCTCACATCCTGATTTAAAACACACACACATACACACAAACCAAACTAGGGTAGTGTCTCTAAAACTGTGCAGTTTGAGTTGTTGGTCTCAACAAGCAAAATAAATTTATAAACTAAATAAGTAATTCGTGTAATAATACACTGAACAACACATTAGATCTGCTGTTGACTCCTCAGAAACAACTTTCAATGCTCTGAGAGTTGCCCTACTTCCACCCCAGGCTGTTTGTTTACACTCCTATAAGTATTTTCTATTTTCATATGAGAGCATTAAAGGTTTGAGAATTGTTTACATCATTTTAATAGGCCTAAAAAACGTTTTTGTAAGTAAAAACCTACAGCTGGCACTTGGGTACTAGACATTACTGCTATGACACTGAGGCACTGCTGCATCCTTTAAAGTTTAGCTGCTCGAAAGAGCTTCAGTAACATTTCCACGGGCGCTGCCAAGGCCCTGACACGGACACCTCACAACAGCTTGGATACACTCACAAAAGGGAGTCTAAATAGTCCAACCGTCACAAAGAGAGTTCCCACATTCACAGAGGACAACGGCAGGCGCTCATGCAAGCATTCATAACACCTCTAGGTGGATATGTTCACTCACTCACTTAGCCTCAGACACTTTAGACCCACAGCTATATCAGTCATGTTCTTTAAGCCCAGTTCAAGTTTATATATTCTTCAATTACAGGTTAAGCCAGAGAAGCAAGTAGCAAGGTAATGATCTATATAGTTACTGGTACCTGAAATATTGAGATAAAACTAACAATGGTACTAGTGAAAAAATAATCACTATTTGTTGTTGCACTGAATGTGAAAAATCACATGATGTTGGCAGTGATTGAATGCAACCACGTCTCTACACAGTTCCTCCTCTATGCTTGACCTTGCTTGAAGCCACCACTATATCCCACCATCTAATTACATTTAAATCCCCTCAAGCTTAACTCTACTAAATTGTTAATAAAGAATTTGTACTTTGACGTACAATAATGACATCAATAGCCCTTAGAGGGGCTGGGGCTTGGATTTAATAATGGTGACTGTTCCAATGAATGCGGTTATACTGAACCACAAATATTATTTTTTTCTTGTCTTGAAAAGAATGACATGGCAGTACTGTTTTAGGAAAAATTACTTGCAGTACACTACAATTGTGTAGATGTGCTGGATGACACTTTCCCACTGCGAAGGTTTTACATAGAAAAAAGTTGACCAAAATAAAAATAGATCAAAGTAATATATCAAGCAAAATGACAAATTTGCTTCATCTAGTGTGACATATGGGTCATGCTGCTTTTTTCTGTTATATATAATTTGTATTGAACATGTTTGTGTTATGGAACAGTACTTGGACTATTTTTAGCTGCAGCCTTAAATGTAGAACAGATTTAGATGTAGAAGACAAACTATGACAAAGACAAGAATTCAGACACCCTTAACCTAATCAGATGAACTGGGATCAGCAGAATAATGTAAATGCCTGATGGAGAAGGACCAACTCTGAAGTATATTAAGCAAGCAACATGAGACAATTAACAAATCTCCAAGCAGAAAACTCATCTGTGCCCAAATTCCAGTTTTATTTTAACCATAAATGTTTATATTAAAGTAACTATATTAAAGTGACTAAAGGGGGATTTTAAAGTCTAACAAACAAGAACAGTTGCCGCAAACAGAACAAATGCAGAAAGTTATCAGGGAGTCATTTTGCACACTACATATCACAATACATATGGAGCAACTGGAGAATACAGCATACTTTGTTATGTATTAACCTAGTGCAAGAATTTCAGCAATTCTCATATTTAAGGCATATTTAGTTTGAACATCACAGACCACAAAGTTATTTCAACATCAAGCTTGGTGTCACAACTGATAAATGACTCCACTACAGAACATAAAGCTGCAATATGCAATGTCAACATAACCTGTGCAACTATAAACTAATATACTAGTCAGTCATATTATAACTTCACTGGAGCATTACACTTGTACCCATATCTCTGTTAAGCCTTTTTGACCAAAGAAGAAACTGATTCTCTGTATCCTATAATATTTACCCAATTCTCTTACTTGTTGGCCCATATTTGTATTGCATTGCTACAGTACAATAAGCCCCATTTGTGACCTTGGTACTCTTTATGTTACTCTGCGACTCAGTTTTCTACGGGCAAACCAAATGACAAACAGAATTATTTTGCCTGTTATGTTAGGTAGCAGTTTGCATCTTTAAAGATTTTCTCGTGATCTCACCATTGTTCATGCAAGTCAGTCTGGGATGAGAGAAACATTTAAATTGAGTTTCATTAGTCTAAATTATTTTATTTTCAATCCCCTGTATGCATACATAACACAAGGTCAAGTAATGAAGATGTCAAGACATTAGAGGTTGGAATAGATAGTTTTAATTCAAATACAAGTTTTGCTCTTCTTGTGGTCTGGTGTTTTACCAAATTGGAGCCATTTCAAGCAGCTCCACCCATGTCTAGATGGGTACCACATCAAACCTTAGCTTGTGGTGTGGTCAGAGTACCATGAATAGAGCTTGAAGTGGCCTGCAGCATGCTGCTACATGTAAGCTGTATTTTCCTTTAAGGAACAGCATATTCTACTCTTCAATATGATTCTCAATGGTATGATTACAGTAATGCCTTTGTATACTCTGTGTGTGTGTGTGTGTGTGTGTGAAATGAATGACACGTGTGCATGACGTAGTGACTTAAACTCAGTAGTGCCAGCTTTTCCCAGACTCATACACAATGCCACCCAGCCTGACCAAATATAGCTGAGGAATAAAGGGGTGCAACCCATAACTAAGAGATAAACAATGGCTCAGCAGACAGAATGGCCAGCTACTCCTCTGCACTTCCTGAACAACAATACAATACTTTGGTATAGCCACACCCCTCAAGGCCCTAAGCTAACAGCAACTACCTCCATTACTTCCCGTGTCGTAGCTGCTTCCTTTTAAAAAGGGTTCCGGATGATAGGAACTTCCTGTCTGAAGTTGTGAGACAAGAGTGGCATGGAGGAGGCTGGGGACTTAGAGGAATCTGTAACAACTAGGAGGTTAAAGGTTATATAGCTGATGTGGAGATGACTTTCTCCTTAATAACTAATTTTGTTTTTAGAAAAAAAGAAAAAAGGCTGATTTTCATCATACATTACATCAATTCAAAATGCTGCAGTCCTAAGTTGCATTGCTCAAACTTTTCAGGCCTGTAACCCCATTAAGTGCCTAACTTGGGAATTGCAGAGTTTATTTTTGAGACCATGGATTTTTACCTACATATTATGAAAATATGTGTCACTGTTAACAGTCTGCTGATAAATACAGTATATACATACAGTGGTGTGAAAAAGTGTTTGCCCCCTTCCTCATTTCCTGTTCCTTTGCATGTTTGTCACACTTAAGTGTTTCGGAACATCAAACCAATTTAAACAATAGTCAAGGACAACACAAGTAAACACAAAATGCAATTTGTAAATGAAGGTGTTTATTATTAAAGGTGAAAAAAAATCCAAACCATCATGGCCCTGTGTGAAAAAGTGATTGCCCCCCTTGTTAAAACATACTATAACTGTGGTTGTCCACACCTGAGTTCAATTTCTCTAGCCACACCCAGGCCTGATTATTGCCACACCTGTTCACAATCAAGGCATCACTTAAATAGGAGCTGCTTGACACAGTAAGGTCCACCAGAAGATCCTTAAAAGCTACACATCATGCCGAGACCCAAAGAAATTCAGGAACTATTGAGAAAGAAAGTAATTGAGATCTATCAGTCTGGAAAGGCCTCACTTGCCTCAGTTAAGGTCAGCGTTCATGCCTCCACCATCAGGAAAAGACTGGGCAAAAATGGCCTGCATGGCAGAGTTCCAAGGAGAAAACCACTGCTGAGCAAAAAGAACATCAAAGCTCGTCTCAATTTCTCCACAACACATCTTGATGATCCCCAAGACTTTTGGGACAACATTCTGTGGACCGATGAGACAAAAGTGGAACTCTTTGGAAGGTGTGTGTCCAAGTATATCTGGCGTAGAAGGAACACTGCATTTCATAAAAAGAACATTATACCAACAGTAAAATATGGTGGTGGTAGTGTGATGGTCTGGGGCTGTTTTGCTGCTTCAGGACCTGGAAGACTTGCCGTGATAAAAGGAACTATGAATTCTGCTGTCTACCAAGAGATCCTGAAGGAGAATGTCCGACCATCTGTTCGTGTACTCAAGCTGAAACGAACTTGGGTTCTGCAGCAGGACAATGATCCTAAACACACCAGCAAGTCCACCACCGAATGGCTGAAGAAAAACAAAATGAAGACTTTGGAGTGGCCTAGCCAAAGTCCTGACCTGAATCCTATTGAGATGTTGTGGTATGACCTTAAAAAGGCCGTTCATGCTCGAAAACCCTCTAATGTAACTGAATTAGGACAATTCTGCAAAGATGAGTGGGCCAAAATTCCTCCAGGACGCTGTAAAAGCCTCATTGCACATTATCGCAAGCGCTTGGTTGCAGTTGTTGCTGCTAAGGGTGGCCCAACCAGTTATTAGGTTTAGGGGGCAATCACTTTTTCACACAGGGCCATGATGGTTTGGATTTTTTTTCACCTTTAATAATAAACACCTTCATTTACAAATTGCATTTTGTGTTTACTTGTGTTGTCCTTGACTATTGTTTAAATTGGTTTGATGTTCCGAAACACTTAAGTGTGACAAACCTGCAAAGGAACAGGAAATGAGGAAGGGGGCAAACACTTTTTCACACCACTGTATAGAAAAATGTATACTTCCTTATAATTAACACATAACTTCAATATATTGCCTGAAATGTGTCAGCCAACTCTCTGCAACAAAGGTGGGGCCTGTTGACATTTAGAGTAAAAAGTCTTCAAAGTCTAGCAAAAGAAAACAGGGACACAAAAAGAACTACATAACAGAGGACAAACCAGTTGGATCAGTTCACAAGTGACATACTTATTCAGAGATGGGGAGCTGTTCTACAGGCAGAAGCCTTAAACTGCAGAAAGTATTAAGGACAATCTCTCCTTAACCTGTATTATTTTCAAGACAAATAAGGGGCATTTATAGAATAGAAAGAAATGGTACAGTGAACAAAAGTAGGACAGCAGCTTTCATACATGGTTTAAAGTTGAGGCAATTTAATTTGCCAGCAACACAGCACACAGCCAGTCCAGCACCATAAACGATGATCTCATCTCCTCAAAATGTTGTGAACCAGGCCTTAAGACCTCCCCTATAGTGCCCCCCCGACACACACACACACACACACACACACACACACACACACACACACACACACACACACACACACACACACACACACACACACACACACACACACACACACACACACACACACACACACACACACACACACACACACACACACTTTCCACCACTGTAACCTGATCAGCGCCCAGGACAAAGAAAACTAAACAAATAAAACCCAAGTAAAAATGCCTCCATTTTGGTATGCTTATAGATCTATAAATAGCATTGGCCTGGCTGGAACTTGTTAGGAAGGAACCTCAAGACGTATACTATTTGTGTGGAGAGAAATTGCAGGGAACATAATTTTAGAAGAGCTTTGTCTGTAAAGTGACTTTTGTTTCATGTCAGCCATTTTATGAGCATGTTAAAGCTGACAGGTGTTGTCAAAACAGTATCTTTTCACATAAATTAAGGGTATCTTACCAAATAATAGTGTGGAAAAAGTGTTTACTGCAACTGCCTCCACTTAACTATTTTGTGCGAAATACAAATTTCAATGCAAAAACACTGCCAAGGGCAAATGTACAGCTGTTCAACAGCCAGAAGATTGACTGATCTGAGATGGAATCCAACCTTCACTTTCTCCACAGACCAGGCAAGCAAGGACCAAACCCATCTCCGTCTGCCCCTGGAACCACAGCTCTTGACCAGGCTCACGCACACTGCATTCTGGGAGCAAACTGCAAAATAGAAGTGTGTCTGCCAAAGGGTACAGAACTCTGCTGATGGAGGGGAAAATCTCTCCAACCCATCCCCCTCTCAATCAGTCAGCCGGAAGTCTCTGACAGACTGACACATATCAAGGGACCAATGCTGCTTATTCAAATGCCTCTCAAAGCAGAAGCAGTTCTATGAGTGAAGGCTCCAGTACTGAGACAGAGAATCTAGAGACAACAGTGAGAGATGATGGATGGATACATACACTGTGCCTGCAAGTTACTGAGGCTGCCCAACATGTATTTTTGCCATTAAGGCTCAAGCTAATAGCTTGTGGCCAATACCGTTTAATTTTGTTCTGCTCCATAGTATTGTTTATCCAATAAACTTACTTTCAGAGATTAGGGGTTTTCATTTTTCAGCAGTGTTTTGTCGTATTTTTAGCCACATTACTGAAATAAAACTGAAAAATCTGTATTATTACTTGCCGATCAGTACTGCAAGTGATTAGTTTCCCACGCCATGGAGGACTATTAAAAGTGAAACTTAGTGCTGGGATTTCTGCCTTACTACATGGTTTTCAGGTGATTGTGCAAACATGTGTGGCTTCCCAGTCTGATTTTTACTCTGCAGCCTCAGGCAGAACTTCAAATTACCTTTTTTCATCTCTAGCCCTGTCATATACTGTATCTCAAAACACTAACATACATCCAGATGACCTTGCTGACAGGAAGCACTCAGACATAATATGACCTAGGGTCAGGGCTCAAAAAGTTTTTTTCCCAAGGAGCACATGCTAAGTAGAAAAATTTAGGAGCGCATAAAGAATTTTAGGAGCACAATTAAAATGTATAAAATAAAGTTTTTCTTTTATAAAAGGAATACGAGACATTTACAAGCAAAAAGGTTTCATTTATTTGAATAGAATAAGTAGACTAAATTAATTTTTTGATTATTTCTGCTTCAAACTGTATTAATTGACTATTTATTTATGTAATAAAATATACTTTCAACTGCACATGGTTCAAGGTTCATTTATTGTCTTTGTTCAACAAATGTTCCACTAAATCCAGACAGACCTTGAGAATTCACTCCAGTCAGCTAATAGAGTGACTTACACAAGGTAACTGCTATTACTGTTGGTGCACAATGATAATCAATTTGAAATGTTATTAAGTGTAATGTGATATTGCTGTGATGATCAGAGTAAAAACTGTGAGGTAGGGCGCAGAGCACAGAGACAAACTGTGGCGCAGGTATTTGTTGTTGCTTCTGGTAGTTTGATCAGCTTGAAAAATCAGCGGCTACGAGGTCAGAGTTGAAGTAATATGAGCTTTAAGGGTCTGACACACCAACCCGACGGCAGAAAAGGGCAGAAAAGTCTCCCTGAGTTGGTCAAAAAAAAATGCTTCAGAACACACAGACACCAACTTCAGTGTATGTTCTGCACGTGTGTGAGGCGTAGTATGTGTCAATAACAACAGGCGGCGCTAATCTGTATTGTCACACAAAAAATGAAAACCGGCAGCCGATTGGAAGAACACGTCACGTGGATCTGGCTTCTCCGGAATTTCCAAGCCAGACTGTCATGGCGGCTTCTTCAGGATCGTTATTCAAGGTATCCTGCTCATCATTTCCGGGTTAACACTCCACCAATCAGATTGGTCATTGAGTCCGACTGCCCGCCTTCCAATTCAACAAGTCAAATTAGCCCAAATGAAGGTTGACGGCTCCTCCGAATCTGACAACATGGAACACACCAAACAGACTTGAGTCAGCAACCTCACCCGACTGTCCAATGGCTGATAATTGGGTTGGTATGTCAGCGCCTTCAAACGCAGCCATGGGCAGCAATTCTGAGCAGTTTGCAACCCCAAGGGCAGCACTTCCCCCCATAGAAAAAGCAACGGCACAGCCAGCGCAGAGTGGCTCACCGCGGATCATGCGAGCGGCTTTACCTGTACAGAGGACGGCAGAGAGACGTCGCTTCTGTAACATGCTCTGCTACTTAACAATTAACAGGGAGCAATGTATAGCAATGTCGATAAAGCGGTGTGGTTACGTTTCAAGACGCCACGCGGGCAACGCTCGCAGCAGGCTTGCTGCAACATAATATAATGACGAGCCAGGAGCGGACGCTCTGAGACAAGCTGTATGTACTCTTGTAAAAACAGAAAGACAACCATGTAAAACTAAATGCAGAGACATTTGTGGGAGCTACTGGCAGTAATATGTGCAAAAAAATGGCAAGTACTAAAATACCCTAACGTTAGGTCCGTCGCACATGTGCCCCTAAATATATTTTACAGTTTGCATACATCTATTATTAGTCATAAATGTGAGTGAAACGGTCGCACTGTAGAGCCCTGTCTAAGGTCACACATTTTCATGCCACCATGTACACCACACACCATCACATGTACACAACATTTTGGTTAATACAACAGAGTCAGAACTGTAGGGCAGTCTAATAGGCCGCAGTGTTGAAAATGTACATCATATGTAGAGTTAATCTTCCAATGATGGAGGCCAACACTGCAGAGCATAATGTGAGACAACACTCAACAGTCTTGCTTATAAGAGCATAAGAGTGGAAATTATGTGGATGCTGAAAATGACTTCAAAATAATAACCCGCGGTGCAATTGGACCAGAGGTAAATTCTTCCATATGTAAAAGTAGAGGAGAACCCGTTTCTCATTACAGGGATGAAAAATAAACCAAATGAAGTCAAGTCAGTTCTTTGCAATGTAGCTCAGAGATTAAAATAATAACTTACATTTCATGATTTTTTTAAACAATAAAAAAGCTAACAGATGTCTACTTGTCTGCATGTATTTGTATGTGCCTCTTTTGTCACCAAACACAGAGAGCTGAAGTTTGTAATGAGCTCTGGATATTCAACTTTCTGCATCTTCAGTTCTACAGACAGTTCAGTCACTGTTATATCTGTTCTAAGTTATTCACTTCACAGTTTCCTGAAAAAACACACACGCTCAAGTCTGACAGGACAGTGCAAATAAAAATGGTTTTGATTTGGTTCACTAACAAATGAATATTAAAATATGCCGGGGTTCCGCTGTGGCTCAGTGGTAGAGCGGTTGCCTGCCAATTGGAAGGTTGGTGGTTCCTGCAGCCATGTCAAAGTGCCCCCGATGTCTACCATTGGAGTGTGAATGTGTGTGAGTGTTTATCTGATGATGAATGTGTGTGAATGGTTCAAAGCGCTATATAAATACAGCCCACTTACATTTCAAATGGAAATGGTACAGTTGCTTACTTGAGTTAATCAGACAACTAACTATGAGACACACTCCAGTTGGTCAGTCTATGTCTGTCTAGAGTAAGTCAGGCTTGAACACGCCACCATTATTATCAACCAACTGGCCTTACACAATATTCAACACTGCACTTTTTACAAGAAAAACTAATTTATTGAGTTTATTTGATTTATTGATAAATGTTCTCCTACTAACTATCAATTCTAGGGATCGGCCGATATGGATTTCTTAGTCAATGTCCGATACGGGCTGCCGATATTTGGAGCCGATACTGCTTTTGCTCCCTCAACACTGGATTTGTTACCGGAACCTGCTCTGCTATTTCTTTAAAAATAATACACAAAACAGATATCAGTGTCAATTCTGCAATCATCTAACATTCATATCACCCAAATTATGTGTGCAATGTGCATCGTATGGATGGGTGGGTGCACTGCATATGGTTAACTGTGCAAGGGTAAAAGGTTTTCATCAACCTCTACAAAACAGCCTTGATGATGCATTGCTTGCTGACATATACAGATAAGACAGATAAACCTGAAAAGTAGCCAGTGAAAAAAAGTGCTTTATTTGTAATTTAAAGTCTGCTATGGTGCTAGTGGTGAAGGGGCTGCACGTGAAATGCAGCATCTCCAGCAACACAGAGCTGCCTGTGGACGTATGTCTGTCGATAATGCCGGGAAAAAAAAAAAATCAATTCAGTAACTTCCATATACCTTTCTGTATCAGTTTGGCTATAGTTTGGGTTAATTCTGTCCTGTCAGCTAGTGCAGAGAGCAAGTCACTACAAGCACTTTCATCTTTTAAGAAAGCAGGAAGAGGATCAGTCACCTGACTGAAACAGCAACAAGGAAACCAGCATCTGGTCAACAACAGCCCAACAACGAAATTCATATTGTTCATATTCTAATGGTCAAAAACAGAACCCATAATGTTAGGCAATCAGTTATCCAAATAGAGCAAGATTGTATGTTAAACATAATCAGAAATATCAAATCAAAAGTAGGTAGAGATAGGAAGTGAACAAACAGCCTATCTTGTCTCAATTTAAAGGCAAGGGGGCCACGAGACCGGTTGATAAAGCAACTTCCCATCCTCTTTTTCATTTCTTCTTTCTGGGTAGACCATAGTCTTTATGTTAAAGTCTTTTACACTGCACATAGACTACCATATGCCCCATTTGCTCAGCCTACGCACAGAAGTGCAATGGAGTCACAGCCTGAAAACCCATTTGCTCTGTACTGCATAGGATTTGATACTTTCATGGGATGTTTTATTATTCATAACCACTGGAGATAATTATTGTCCCAACAAATAATGTCCAAATATAACTCAATATATTTTGCATCATCTGGCTATGTATGTGAATGCTTTTGCATGCCCTGGCAACAAAAGTCACCTTTGAGGAAGCAATGTCATTGTTGGATACGACTTAATCAAAAGAGCAAAGCATTTCACACCTGACAAAAGCCGATGCAGAAAAGAAAAGTGTAAATTGCTATAACAGATGATTTGTGATATGAGATTTTTTCCATGTGACTGACGAGACAGATGAGTACCTCAGAAGCTAATGGGCATCTAACAGACTCACTAGTTTCACTTACAAAATCTACATTATTTTATCTCAGTACAGTATTCTTTATGTTGCTGTGCCCTTATACAAGACAGACACCTGGCTTTTATATTTTCCCCCAGCTCTCACCTCGCAAGAATTAAGCAACTTCCCCAACCATAACAGGTCACTAACATTTGTCTAAGAGTTACCTCAATTCTTTTAGAGGAAAAAAATTCAACATGAAGTGATTGTCAGCCAAAGTGACTGGTGGAGTGGACACAGTCTGTCACACATGGTAACATCTTACCTCCAGGACTGGTCCAGCTCCTAGTATGGTTCTCTCCACCCCACTAGCATAGCCCTTTTGGCTGAGAGCAGTCAGACAGTGGATTAAGAAGTTGGTACTCTGGGTCTTGCCTGAGCCACTTTCCCCAGAGATGACAATGCACTGGTTGACCCTCTTCCTGAGCATAGCGTAGTAGGCCACATCTGCGATAGCAAAAATATGAGGCTCCAGTTTGCCCAGCTGGTGGTTCTCGTACATCTTGACATACTTAGGGTTGTAGATGGGCAGGAACTTGAAAGGGTTGATGGCGATGAGGATGCTGCCTGCATAGGTGTAGATTTTGTTCTTGTAAAAGCGCTTGCGTAGGTTGTTTAATATGCTGTCCTCATTGAGGACGGGGAGGTTGCAGAGGTCTGCAAAGTCGTCCTGTGGAGGAGGAAGGAAGCCCCTGGCAGCTAGCTGTGCTTCCTGTTCCTTAGTCACAGGTGGAAGGTGGACATAATGGATAGTACCATCATGGTTCCTCTCCTGGATCAGGGGAAGGAAAAAAAAAAGCTTTTATTAGGTTAAACATATACTGATGAAACTGAAGCACTTGCATCTGTCTGATGTCGTTAAAATTATTCTGGGTTGTTTTGAAGTTCTTTAAACCAGTCAAAATGGTAAAGGGCAGTCCCAAATTGCATAGAACTCACAGGGATAAAATTATATTGGGAAACATTTTTGCATGTAGCCAATTGCCTTTTTTGTTAGATTTTATCATCATTAGAGTGTCATTTGTTAATTAGGTTGATTAGTTGTTTTGTTTTTCACGGAAAAGAGACAGTGAGAGCAGAACAAAGCAGAATGTAATAGTCAGACAGTGGGAGGACACTTTTCAGCGGTCCAAATGCACAGAGTCTGACTGCAAAGTGAACTGTGTGCTGTCAACTCTACCTGTAGTAAGAAGTAAAAGCCAAGGCTCTGAGGGTGTTGCTCTTGGGCTTTCCGAGGCCACAGCAGAAATCTCTGTGCTGGCAGGTCTCCAGCCTCGAGCACCCACTCCTCTCCGCCACATTCCTTCACCTCTGCCAGCACATACATTCGACCAGGGTCCAGCCCAAGTGCCGTGGCAGCGTCCGAGATCACGGAGGCTGCTGTCGCATCTTTCTGCACTCTGATAAGTAGAAAAAAGTAATTGCTATGATTGATAAATGATGTGTTACAGTAGTTCCTCTACTTTAATATCATAGCTAAACATTTATTGTTGATGCGACATATTCTGACTGTAATGTTGTGGCACTCTCACCTAAGGTTGCAGCAGGTGGTGGACTGGGCAGCCAACCGTGGGTAGATCTGGAGAAGGTATGAGCGGCCATCATGATCGTTGGGGCAAGCTGGCCCGCCTCCCCCTCCTCCTCCACCAGCGTTCGTTGCCATGGTGGCAGCGCCATCTCTGACACTCATCCTGGGCCAGGGGGAGTGGCCTCAGCATGCCGCACCCACTGCTTCCTTCTCACCACGCAGCACCTGTAAATGACAGGCTGATTGATCAGTGACAATTAATTTTACTTTTATACATCCACACTGACAATGGTGCCTGATAATTTCACACATTGACATTGAACCTTGATAAATGAGGCTTTGAGGCCACAGCAGAAACCTCTGCAGTTACATTAGGGAGGACAGACTTTTTTCCCCAACATTGAGCCAATTTATTTCAATAAACATTTAGCACTTGTGTAATGCCAGTAGAACCACTGCAAGACAGTATAAACCATTGCAGCTTTCTAAAAGCTTAAACAGTACGTCACTGCTGCTCTGAGCAAACATTTTAAATGCAAACAAAATAGTTGATTTACAAATTTCATCAGAAGTATGGGAATTTTACTCTCTGAATTTTATGTTCTGGACATAACGTAACTCCCCTGCAAAGATTTGTCTCTAATTAACCTAGAAAAAAAGCCCATAGAAGAAATGTAACAGTTTGATAGAATACAGGCATTATAAATAAGCAACAGATCATTCGTGAGGCCTAGGTCTCATGAAGTTATTTACGTTCCTAAACCTATTTTTCTGTAATCAGTGGTTTATCATAAAAATATTAAAACCCTTTACACTACAGTGAGCAGAGTACCCAAACGTAAATAGTAATCCAAATGTACCAATCCACTGAAATGTTTCAGAAATATTAGTGAGAAAACAAATGTAAGGTGAGAGACCCATTTCTTGATCATGTTAAAAGCTAATATAAGTCTGAAGTGATAACTGATAACTTAAAATGTTAACGTCAATATATTTTGATTGTATGATATCTGACAGAGAAAGGGTTAAATTGAGTAAATTCAGTTTCCAGTTTGTGGTTGTCCTTACATCTAAAAATACAGTCTTCAAAGTAGGTCAAACAAAGATCCATTTCAGGCACAGGGTTCAGACAAGAGTATCAGTGGTGACTCAAATTTAAAAACACTGCACGTTGTCACATTGAATGTAAATAGCTTTGCCACTGAAACTTTACCGTAAGCTGCAGCCGCTGCACAGAAATTGAACCCTTCCGCTTGACGACAGCAACCAAGACACAGAAACAGAGAACACCTAACCACAAATGGTGTAATGACTATTTGTTATTATAGTTATGTTATCCGCTCTCACAGACAAGACACCTACAGTGGTGTATGATGAAGGACTGACATGACAGTGTTTAGCAACTTTTCACAACAACTCATCTCTCAATCCAAGGATAACTCAACTCTGCCGGGGAAGGTTCCAACACTAAAACACAACATCACAGAGCGCTGGGCAGAACATTACCTGAGAACAAAGTAGAGGTTTGTTTATACCTTACTGTTATCACTGATTTCCTAACCGAGGTGAAGATGCCTTGAAGGTTTACCAGGTTCTTTTATGAACTAAACCACAAAAAACTAAGGGGGCAGGACAAACGTATTACTGATGAATCATATGATCGGTCCAGTGCCATTAAACTCTGAGTCAACGAGGTCGGACACCAAATCTTTGAGAACCCTTTCATGTAACTGCAGCACTGTTTAGGTAAGAGTTTGACAACAGAGGGCCATAATACAGGTTTTAATTCAAACCAATCACTATACCATACTTCTGGTTGACGATGTACTAATCAGTAAAATCAGATGACGTGGTGTATAGTTGTAATGAAACCATGCATACTTTCAGTCATCCTCAACATGTGAATAGTTCCACTGTGAGGTATGAGCAGGCATTGCAAGGTTTTATTACACAAGAATTAATGCAAAATAATAAATCTAACCAAAGCGTTTACATGCTGTTCAGTAAAAGTTGAGCAAGAGTTCACAGCATGCTGAACTTCTACTGACGTCACATATTTGTCCTAAATGGCTTCATGTTCTTGCTTCAGAGAAAACTAAAATTGAAATACCAATCTTTAACTCTTCAATGAACACATGGCTACCTGCAAACTGCACATAGAGAAAAGAGAACAGTTTGGTTCTTCCATGTACAACGAGTAGCAGTTTTTCACACCGCAAACTTAGTTTACAGTAGTTAGTGTCAGTACAAAACCATGTAGGGCTAACACTACTCTGTAATTAGCACTCAAATCATTATTCAATCATACTTCTTAGTACAACTGCGAGTTAACTTGACTCAACACCAAAATTACTAACAGTGTGTTGCTGTGGTTACTTTGGTGGACTGACATGATGATAGCTTGGCCGACATGACTGATTCATTTAAAGGAAACTCTTTAAATTCATATTGAGGTATTTAAGGACACACTCTCAGTCACAGTAACATCTAGCTGGTCCACAGCCAAAGGAATATGATCCAGGTTAAGGCCGTCTGTAACAAAAATGAATGCAGAATAGTGAATTATAGTTGAGTGTGAATCACAGAGACGGCAGCTGGGTAAGGTTTGATGTAATGATGGATCATGTAGTGTAGCTTTGCATCAGTAATGTATTCTGCGTACACTATAAGTCCCCCTTTGGGAGAAAAGAACCTGGTTTAAATCACTGTATGGCATGCAGACTGGCCTGGTTTAGTAACCTGATCCACGGGTTGAGGCCTGAAAGTATCAAGGCCTACAGTTTATCACTTTTATCATTCGAGCAAAAACAGTTTATTTTCTCAACCTGAAAAATAAGAAATGTTATTGTCTGAGATATGCCCAAAAAAAGCACGGCGAAGGAAAAGAGGCCGCTCTCACAAATCCTTTCCTTTATAAGGTTTGTTTTCACTGAAACTTTAAAATAACTGACATAACCAATGTGTTCTGTGGAGTTATCATAAATGAGACACACATGAGAATTAGTTCAAATAACAGGATAGCTCATTTCAATAATGTGCAAAAATATCTAGATAACATTTTGTCTCTTCCTGTACCATTTAACCATGAGATTTGTTTCAAGAAAAGAATAATCAGAAAACACAACAGTCCTATCTTTAGAAGGAAGTAGCATCTCTAACTAAAAACCAGATAGCAAGCTAGCAAACCACATGGTGCTGCTAAGAACTGGTTAGGTGTATCTACCCAATGTTTCTGGGGTAGCCTTAATCGATAATTTTTGCGTTGTTCAGGCCTGTTTTCCGATTTTATTTTTGCCTTTATGATGCTTGACCCTTATTGAATTTGTTGGTTAAGATATACTAAAGAACCAAGATCACTACATACCATAATGGACCAAATACAAAACTGCAACAACAAATATATCTTAACAGAGCCAACTCTGGTATCATTTAGGTCACAGTAGAGAATTAGGGGAAAATAAAGCAGCTTGAGAGTCATGAGCTTGTGCCTTTGCCAGAATAGCTGACCACAGTCCCAAAAACTCGCAAGCCTGTAAAATGCCACGGCATGCAAAACTGCAGTAACCACAAAAGACAGCATCATTATTATCCTCGATCATGGGCCCTGTCTGGTTTAAATATGTTACTTTAACTCATGAGCTGCTGGTTTCAAAAGAGCAAATAAAAAGTACAGTATGTGTGTGCAAGACAACAAGCGTTTTATCTCAGTTTGAGTGGATGTGTGGAGAAAAAAAAGGGAAGTGGCAGAAAGAAAGGGCAGAAGGACAGACAGAGAGAAAAGTAAACACCTAAAATAAGATTGAAAAGAGAGAAGTCCCAGGGGACAATCAAAGGAGACGAAGGCTTTGAGATAATGCAGCTTCCTCCCTGCGGAGGAGATCCTCTGCAAGGATGCCCAGCATTCCTCAGATAAGACTCAAGGTTGTCTGCATTGCGTAGGCTTAGCCTGGCACTTTAGCTGCTTACTGAGGGATGATGGGAAGACACTAGAGCACAGGGCTACTGAGGGGAGACAGAGCTGCTTACTGTGGGCATGAGGGGGCATTAACAACTAACAAGCTTCTTAAACCAGACATTTTTATAAAGGCGGTACCACTCATCCCCATCGGACTCACTAACCTCATCCCACCTAACCCCTTATTATCCAGTCAAGAGAATAGGCTTGGAGTAAATTACTTCAACTGTACATTATAAATAATCAAGATAAAGATTGGCCAATACACAGAAATGTTACTCAACTGATTCATTATAAAAAAAGAAAATCAACAATCAATCAGTACAATCAATTTAACAGCTAGTAAAACTACTAATTGAGGGATTATAGTTACATTTTTCTTTTAGATTTAATTTTCTTAGACCACACATTCATGTCTGGACTAATGCATTCTCTGTCACAGGGGAACTATCAGAGACAATAAGTCAATATTTCACTGGGCCTTACTGTTAACAATGAAAGTTATGGCACATTTTATGAACTATAAATCTGACCAGCACTAGTGTACACAATCAGTGAATAAACGTGTGTTTCATGCATGCACACAGGAACAATACCTCTCTGCCAAACTAGAAAGAGAATATATATATATATATATATATATATATATAGCATAAAACAAGCACTAATTTAATGACATAACTGAAGGTGGAGTTGGCAAGAAGAGCAGGAGTTGTTTGACAGACACTGGCAGGCGTGAAATAAGTCAAGCAGGTCTTACTCACTTTCTCCCAACTCCTCCTCTGTCTTCCTCACTCAATTAAAAAAAAAAAAAAGTAAAGAGCTCTACCCAGAGAAGAGGAGGAGCGATAGTAAGTCTAGAGTGCCAATTAGTGAAGAGAGAAAAGAAATAGTTTGCCTTTATATGGCCAGTTGTTTTAGTGTCTATCTCTCTTAGGAGCCTTAAGCATTATGCTCTTAGTCTGTACAACGGATAGTACATTTTCTTCCAAATGGACCTCCCAAGACAATCACACTCATATATATATATACACACTGACTGACTGTATAAACAGAGAAGCCAGTCAGTGCTGAGACACCACCAGCTGACTCTATGATCTGGCAGGAAGTTAATGACCCAGTGACACATAGAGGGTCAATGAGCTTCAGCTGGAATACCCTATGCATTTCTCCATGTTAACTCTTTTTCTCACTCCGCCAGTCTCTTCCGTCTTCCCATTGGTACCATTCCCAAAAGAAAGAAAAAGAGTAAAAGGAATCCCTTCAGTTTCGGAGGACCCAGCCCTTATGAGTAAATGCAATGCTACATTTCCAATCATGAGTGTTGTAAAACAAACTTTTCTGGACCTGACTCAGAAATAATAAGCAAGTTAGGCATAATTTTAGAGACGATTGGTTGTGACTATGTATTAAGAAGGAATGTGTGAGGTAAATCAAACAAAATAAAATACATGTCTGAGTGCTTCGTGAAGCATGAATATGTTGGACTGGCAGTAAAGGTCTTATAAAGCTTGTTCCAAGGCTTTGTTCTTGAATGAATTGTTCATATCCATCCACCAACGTTTTTATAGTTCTGATATCTTTGGAAATCTTGAGAGCTTAACTAGAATTTAAACAAAGATCTGTGGGTTTGAACTGTGCTTGTAATGAAGGACCCGCCGAAGGCTTTATGGGGGGTAACCATTTGAACATCTGTGTTCAAGTTAAATGCAATAATTTTGTTTTACACACAATTTCAAACCTATCAAAATCCCCAGGTCCACCTACACCCTTTCCAGGGTATATCTACGTGTCTGGTTGCAATGCTGTAGACATAAGCTCCTTTCCTCTCCCAAGGGACAGTACCGCTGAGGGTCACTGAGGTATCCATCACCACTACAACTCTCTCTGCATGACCAAAAGGGGATAAGAGGGGCTGGCTCTTTGCCAATGTAGGCTGTACTGTCCTCCGGGCACAGTGAGAAGCAGAAGCAAGGGAAGTGCAGACTTACTGTGTGTGTGTGTCTGTATTTGTGTGCGCTTCCTACGGGTCTCAGCCTGTGAACATTTGTGTGTGTGTATGTCTGTGTATGTCTGTATATGTCTGTGTGTGTGTGTGTGTGTGTGTGTGTGTGTTGTCTTAGGGATTCATAAACGCACTCAGGACTTGTGTGATAGAAAGAGAAAGATCACTCCTGTTGCTGTTGACTGGTGTTAAATCAGCCTCACAGTTGAGGCTCTATAGGAAGTGCAAATGCATCCAAAATGGCTATGAATGGCTGAGAGCCCTCCCTCTGGAACCATGTAGCCTATTCATAGATGGAGCTTTTTGTTTAAAAAGGGACCAAAACCTCAATCAGGGAATTAACTCATCCAGCAGACACCAACTGTGCTCAATAAGACTAACACAGATGGAGAGCGAACTATGAGGAGAGAGTGAAGAGAAGGAAGAAAAAGGGCACTAAAAGCTCATCTCCCCCTATTTTTAAGTCAGCTCCCAGGCTGGCCAGACATGAACAATAAAAACTGTGAGCTGAGGAGCATCTGCTGCCGTCTAAAGAAGAGGATAAAGGAGAGAGGAGCCGCAGGGATCCAGTCTTTGATTTGTTGTTGATATTAACCAATTCATTTAATATGGAGCCCAAGCTCATGGTCAAAACCATCTTCCCTGCCACAAGCAAGCTGAAAAGGAGTATAAAGTGCAGAGAAAGACATCACAGATGCCTTTTGGTCTTAGAACCAAAACTGCACAGTGGCTCTCTTTGGGAGAGATAAACATAGCATTCACCTGTATTGTGCAATAAAAAAATAAAAAAAATAAAAATAAACCACAACAAAAACATAGCATTCGACAGCTTGGTTTTCCAAGCCATAACTAAACTCAAGTTAGCCAGCTGTCCGTCACAATAAATCACCATAACTGTCATGGGGCAACACTAATCAATTAAAACATGGTCATCTGATTGCACTCCATTGATTTGCCAATCCCAATTTCATGTGTCTGAGTCACGTATTGACAAACCGCACCAGGCCGCTGCTCATTTGACATTGCTCGGAGGTAGGTATAACCCCACATCACACACAGGTCATTCAGCTGAGGCTGGCTGTAAACACACTGGACAACCTACTTCAAGACAACTTGTAAAAATGGCTGAATTACTTATCCAAGGCCTATCAGCCAGTTCTGGTGTTGCTTGAGGTAACCCAACAGTTTTAGCCACAGCTTTATGAACTCCTACTTTATGTACAGTTCACAGCAGGTCAGTAATCCAAGAGGCCAGGGTACAGCCTTACACTACTCCCCCCTTGTCTCGCCACCCGTCTTCCTCAGCTGGACTGCTGTGTTTTCAACTGCTTCCTTAACTCGGCCCCCTTCCCTACATCTCTCATGTCATACCATTGTCTTTAACAGAATCTCTCCCAATGCCTCCCCTTCGGCCCCCGACTGGTCACCCCCCTCTGCTCCCTACTGCCTAATGTTTAGCACTGCTGCTTTAACTCAGTCCAGATGCCAAACCACACTGAGTACAGGAGAGGCTCAGTGTTGAGAGAACTCTGCTTCCTATAAAAAACCCATGTCCTGCTGTTTTTAGTTTACAAATAATTCCCATTTATCATCCAGTCAATCAGACCTGAGAAAATGGAATTGAATCAAACCACACAAAAGATGAGGCAGAGGGCTGCAACAGAGCCCAGTGAAGCTGCAAATACTCCCCAAATTATATCCCAACCTTGAACTTCTGCCTTGCACAGACATAAGTGTCCAGGTTCTTTCATCCAGAGGTCAATACTGGGATGAGATGATGCATAGCAACCAAGATGGTGCAGAGAAATATGTTTTCAATCAGTGTGATGAACTGAAACGCTAGATTCAAAGCAGCAGCGTCCACATGAAATACACCAGACCAGTGAGGGCATAGCATGTCTGACTTAATGCAACCCAGAAGGCCTCTGCTGAGTCTGATTGGCTGTTTTGGGATTCCACGCTAGTTGGTGGTGACAGGGGATTCCAAAAGGTTTTCCAGAGCAGTTTGTTGGACTAATAATGGACTACTTTAGACCAGCGATGGACAAATTCAGCTAAATGATGAACGTAGGACACTAGTATGTTCTAATTACAGGCATTCATGGGGTGGACAAAACAACATAAACACCAGCCCAGTACGATATAATGGATTTGTCCAATAAATTCTATACTTCAAAAGTAGGGCTGAAGAATAGTGTGTTTTAGCAGCAACATTGCGATGTGCGCATGCGCAATTGTCACATCGCAGAACATTGCAATGTTAACGCTAATCCTTTTTTGCTGCTTGATAGAAAAGTAAACTTTCCTCGTTCTCCTTTTACATGATTATTACTAGCCGACCCTTCCCCTTTAAGACAGGTAGCCATGTGGGAAACGTGTATGTGACGTTTGTCCGACGGGGTTTGTTATGGGAAGTGAGGCTCTCTGTGTGTAGAAAAGTACCGTAAGCAGCTGCTGCCGCTGACACAGTGATGTGCATAGTTTTCGATGGGTAGTGAAGCTACAGCAGTCAGTGTTTTATGTTCGCTGCAAATACGAACTAAATCACCTGATTAATGCAACATAATCACATCTCCCGGTCATTTTCGCCTGCAGAAAGCTGCTACCAGCCAGGCTAAGGCTAATATAGTTAGCCTAAAAAAACAAGGGGTCCGTCCGTCCCAACTAACATTACGGTTCAGAGCCGTCGGTACAGACGTCTGTGTCTGATCTAACGTAATTTACACTGATTTAATTGGATACACAGAGTTTGTTGCTAGTGCCCGTGACATGCATGTCTGATCAATTTATCAAACAAACAAGCTGGCCCCGCTAGTTGACCACAACTTGAAATTTAGAGGAAGCAACATGCAGTCATTGTCACACACTTTAGCCTGGATTGATAGTATTATATGAATACAATGGTGTCATGCTAGTCAATCAGCGTAGTTCTACCTAATTTCCCTCTCCAAAATCACTTCAGAAGAGTAACATTAGTCACAGCGCTTACTTGCTTTGGTGTTTGTAAAGCATTAAAGAATGGTTCACATTAGAAAAGATCCTTTTTCATTTTTATCTTCTATGTAGATGCACTCCCTGACAAAATCACCGCAGTAGACGAGAATGATTTATTATTTCCAAATAGAGCTATTTGTCATCTTTTAAAAATAACTTTTAGCTTTTTTCATATAGCAATATGCACCGCAGGTAAAAACATTGCAATGTCAGTTTTTCCCAATATTGTGCAGGCCTACTTCAAAGAAAAAAATCTCTTCAATGTTTGTAGAGCTGTAAAAAATATTGTTATTGGTGGTGGTACTTCTGTAATATCAAGCAAAACATAGTCTGTGTGCACTGTGCAGATTGCAAGTCAGGAAGCTAAATGATTTGCCCAAAATACAGAAAAGCTGAAACGATTAGTCATTTAATAGATTAATAATCAATTAATCCTCCACAAATTTTTTTAAAGCTCAAATTTCACTAGTTCAACATTCTCAAATGGGAATATTTGCTGGTATCCTTAGTGTTCTCTGATAGTAAACTACATATCTTAAATCAACAGAATAATTGTTAATAAAAAATGATTATTTGCAGCCTTACAGCGTTTGATTTGATTTGAGGCTGCTCAGGATGGTCTGTAGTTACGGAAACACTTCCTTCCCGTTCAGTGCGACAAACCACATGCACAAACACACCAACATACAGTATGTCGTCTGGAGATGGGGCAGCTGCAGGCAGAAATCAGGAAGAGGACAAAATAGGAAGCAAAGGGAAGGAGGCAGACAGAGGGGATTATTGTACACGCTCACTCATGTGGGCTACCCAGCTCTAAAAAACATTTCCCAAACACATGACTCCATTGTAGCACCCGAATAGTCAATGCACCAAGTTAATACTTATTTAAAGTCCCTTAGCCCTGCCACTGGTTACACATGCCACACACACACACTTTTCTTTATTCCGCAGAAAAGTTCAGACAACATGATACAATGCCAAATTGCTTCTGCCTGTAAGTATACTCAGGTAGCAGGCAGAAACTGAGAACTCTACTCTCTCTGCTATGGCACCATGCTTTAGTGGGGGATTACTAAAAGCAGTGCTAAAATCACGCACCTCAACAATATTACTCATGCTACATTTTATACATGCCTAAACCTCAGTTTGAACTTAAAATTGGGACAAAAAGCAGCTGGGGGATAGCAAAAAGAGTGTGTAATGAAGGATGTGTAATAAAGAGGAGTAACAAAAGGGAGGAAAAAAACATAATCTTAGACATTGTGATATACAATAGATTATGTGGTGCAGCTAGTATAATCTACTGAAACAATCTTCCCTGTGGTTTGTCCTGATAATGTTTGGGTGCCCTGGCAGATTCACACATCGCGCGTGGATGATAAGCATCTTAGAAAGGATAATGTCGGTCTAACATCTAGGCCTAGGCTGGCCTTTTTCTTAATCTACCCATCTATATTGTTTTTGGAGTAGTGGACTTGACAATAACAGTAGTTTAGAGCAAAATGGATGCTGATCAAATCAATATACCATATAAAGCCATTTTTTAAAACATTTTCTTACTGTCCCTTTCTTTTCTTCTGCACAGATCCCATCATGTCTTTTAACACTCTTGCCGGGGCCAGACTTCCTGAATGATTCTGTCAGATTAAATGTAACTTACATATGGAGGCATTCATCAGTGACCACAGTCAGACTGCACAGTAAAAATAGAGCAAAAACAAAAAGAACAGAGCACAGCCCAGCCAATATAGAGGCCATAGCCGTGGTCTACTGTTCCCGCTCCATCTCCCTCTCCTTCTATCCTCAGCTTGTCTCTTTCTTTCCATATCTTTCCCCCATCTGTGCCTCCTTTGTCTTTACTCTTCTGTCCTTAGCTTTTTCTCTTTTACTTCCCTTGTCACTCTCCGCAGCCCTTCAGGCATCTAGTGGTAAGACTGGGCTGCAGTCAGCAGGCTGTGGCACAGAGTCCAATCCTACTGCTGAACACAAAGTGCTAAGAATGACCAAAATACACGCCTTGTATTAATATATTTGCACAGGAAATGTACATCAAAGGCTAAAATACAGTACTTCGCAATTATTACGTACCCAAAAAAAGTGTAATTTTGTTTTCGAAAGAAGATCAAGCCTCATTACATAGTGGTCCAAAACTAATAATTTCCAGGTTATGTAATGGCCATGTTTATTTACATAAGAACAAATAATCTGATCAAACTGTAATCAAGGCAATATGTGAGTAAAGTGGAGTCCATGCTTGGTGTTGAGAATGCAATTTTACCCACTATCACAGGAACATTATGCAATGCACTCCAAATTGACTCAAGTTTAAAAGGGCATTTTAGCCAATAAACACCATAAACTAACTGAAATACACACTTAGAACTCATTACAACAACAAACGTCATGCGCTTCTAAGTAGCGCTATGTGGACTTTGAATGCACTAATCCAACATTGTGCCGCCTTCGCCATTGTCCTCTTTACTTTTGCCCTGGCACATATAATAGGAATGTTCCGTCAACTCTACCGTCTTGCCTGGCTGAGATTATTCAATTTTTCCTCACATCATTTCAAAAGGAATGACGTTGGAAGTCTACTTCGTTAGACTTGTCCATAACTCTTAAACCAAGATATAAACAAAACCAACCCAATTTGTGCCAATATACTTCCACCTTTAAAAAGAGGATTTCGAAGTATTAGATTAGGGGTTGTATTATCTGTACTATTCCCTTTATAAAGTCTTAGGACTTCAGGTTAATTCTTAAATCTCTTTCCTCCATCTCCACAACATCAAAAAGAGAGATCACAGCTTAGACTTCAAATACCCTGGTCATTACATAGTCATCATGCAATGTGCATATTTATCACCATCATACAGGTAGGAGTTATTGTTTTGTTTGTTTTTAGAATGTACATAACTACTGTAATGCTTTATATGCACTATAACAACCAAAAGTACTAGTGACCTAGGGCAATTGTGTTACGCCCGTGGTTTGACTATAGTAAAAGATGGTTGTGTCAAATATGCTTGTTGAAGGCAGTGTTTAGACAACAAAATATTACAATTAAGTCCAATTTAGCCTAAACAATGGTCTGCTAAAAGCCCTTATGGCTAGTTTCTGTCTGTTTCTTCTAACTGTAGGAAGAACTGAAAGAGATGTAATTTTGATTGGTAAATTATCAAGGTGAATTATATTGATAGATGCACTCAATACTGTATCTGCCTGGCACCTTATTAGCTATGCCTAATGGTCCAATTTTACAGTCCCTCAGAGCTAGACCATGGTGCAGAGTAAGAAATAGAGCCTCAGGGTGTGCCTTCTCTCTGCCCATAATCCGGAGCCAAGGGACAGGATCAGTGACCGCAGAGAGGATGGAGGGGGAGGTTATAGCACTCACCACAGCCATCAACTAGTCAGTCTCAACACACACACATACACACACACCCCTTCTTGAGGGACCCTTGCAGCTGAGGGGGAAGGGAGCAAATGACAGAAGGCTTCAATTTATTATATCAGACTTGAGAGATATAAGCACAGATTGGGTTTTATTTTTCTATGGAAGAGGGTGCATGTGTTGTTGAACAGTAATGATATTGATACATGGGATCCATGGGTCTAAGAAGATAATATGGAGCTATAACGGTGACAGTAACCTGAGGTATTGAAAATCAAATTTGGCATTGAAACTTCAAGTATTGGCACTGAATAATGTTCAACTGAAGAAAAAAAAATCTCAAAATCCGATTATTTTATTTTATTTTGATATTTTTATGTATCATGATATGTTTTTCAATTCCAATCTTTACAAAGTTTCTTGACTTCTGTTTTTTTTTCAATTAAAGTTTTTTTACGCTGTCAGGATTTTTACAATGTCACTGTTTTCAGTTTCAACTTTCTGTCACTGTTTTGGCGCAGGGGGGCGTGGCTTGAGGGGAGGGACTAAGAGGGCGCGATTTACTTATAATTTGCATACTCGTGAGAGTGACTAGGCGCGCCTATATGGAGGACCAGGTCTACCATATTTAAAAATAAATACAGAAATAAATAAATGCTCAATAAATAAATAAGCATACAATTAATTGCCCCAAAAAATACAATAAACAAATAAATGTAGGTAGAAATTAAATTATACAGTGAGACATAAATGTATATATCTCTTTAATTAGCTTCTTTATTTATTCACCTTTGTAATAATTACCTTATTTATTTATTGTCCGTTATAATCGTCAACTTTATTTATTAATTACTTATTTTTAAATGTATTTATTTCTGTGTGTGTTTAAATTTTTTGTCTGTTTTATTCTTCCGTTGCATTTTCTACCCTATTTATTTTCACCCCTGGTATTTATTTCTGCCTGTCAGTTTTACATTTCTTCATGCATTTCTGCCTCATTATGCAAATGAGGAGGGGCGGGTCTTAAGGGCTCAACTTCTACCCATTGGTTGGTTAGCATTTTACCGCATCGGTCGAATCTACATGTCAGTGGAGCTCTGAGCCAACAGGACGGCCGGGGACAGCAGGGTTTCTATCGCCAGATGAGGGACAACTCTGTCCGGCTTATTTATGTAGCATGAAAGCTAGCGTTAGCTAACTAGCAGCCAGCCCGTATCTAAATAATGTAAATAGCTTTTAATTATCTCAACACTTTTTAACAGTCCAACTGGAACACTGGCGGTGAGCTCCAGGTCCTGCAGCCGCGGACGGACCGCTGCAGTGGGGCTCGGCCAGCGTGGAAACATCGCTAGAAAGCTCCGCTGCCGACCTCGACCTGATTGTCAGCGGGACACGGAGAGCTCCAGACCAGCAGCGGCACAACCCCCTGGAGCTCACCGCCAGTGTTGAGCGAGCTTAGCGAACTAACCTCGCTTATAAATAAATACATTTTAGTTATCCTAACACTTTTAACAGTCAAACTGAAACACTGGCTGTGAGCTCCAGGTCCGCAGACGGACCGCCATCAGTGGTATATAATGCCTGCCTTTTAAATTAAATTGTATTTATTTATTGCGGGCTGGTTGGTTAGTTCGCTAAGCTTTGCTATTCCACCAACACTGGCGGTGAGCTCCAGGGGGGATGTGCCGCTGCTACCGGGTCTGGAGCTCTAAAAGAGATATATACATTTATGTCTCACTGTATAATTTAATTTCTACCTACATTTATTTGTTTATTGTATTTTTTGGGGCAATTAATTGTATGCTTATTTATTTATTGAGCATTTATTTATTTCTGTATTTATTTTTAAATATGGTAGACCTGGTCCTCCATATAGGCGCGCCTAGTCACTCTCACGAGTATGCAAATTATAAGTAAATCGCGCCCTCTTAGTCCCTCCTCAAGCCACGCCCCTGCGCCAAAACAGTGACAGAAAGTTGAAACTGAAAACAGTGACATTGTAAAAATCCTGACAGCGTAAAAACTTTAATTGAAAAAAAAAACAGAAGTCAAGAAACTTTGTAAAGATTGGAATTGAAAAACATATCATGATACATAAAAATATCAAAATAAAATAAAATAATCGGATTTTGAGATTTTTTTTTCTTCAGTTGAACATTATTCAGTGCCAATACTTGAAGTTTCAATGCCAAATTTGATTTTCAATACCTCAGGTTACTGTCACCGTTATAGCTCCATAAGATAATAAAACAGTAGAATCATGCGAAATATGTCAATTTATTGTGGACAGTACCATTATTTTTTGTTTAGTAACCCTGTGTGGCTGCTGCTAATTTTTGGCTGACAAGTTAAAAGCTCTCACTGGGAGATCTCCAACCACAGGAGTCTCTGTGGAGCTAAAGCCAAAAGTATCAAAATCACTAACAGAGATTAGTAACTCATACCACCTCATATTAAAAACGTTTAACTATCCCTTTAGTGTTACGTTTCCAGCGTCGCGGCTCTGAACCGTAATGTTAGTTGGGATGGACAGACCCCTTGTTTTTTTAGGCTAACTATATTAGCTTTAGCCTGGCTGGTAACAGCTTTCTGTGCGGGAAAATGACCGGGAGACGTTTTTTAGTTTGTGTTTGCAGCTAACATAAAACACTGACTGCTGTAGCTTCACTAACTACCCATCAAAAACTATGCGCATCACTGTGTCAGCGGCAGCTGCTGCCTACGGTACTTTTCTACACACGGAGAGCCTCACTTCCCATTACAAACCCCATCGGACTAACGTCACATACATATTTTGGTTAAAACGTTTGCTTGGCTTATAACTGTGCCTTTAATCAGAGCTTTGATTCCAATCATCTTGGATTGTTGTATTTGGAACTTGCAATGATGGCTGAGTGAAGACTAAATCATAACAAACAAATGCATTGTAAAAGAAGGCCTTCCCTAAACAGTTGGTTGGCCTTTTCCTCACTTATACCCTATCATTATAGCTGGGTCTATTTTTAAAGCCCATTAATTCAGCTTGCCACATTGCAAGAGCCAAGTTACCAAGGAGTTTGTGGAATTGATGACTTTAAAACCTCACCACTCTCCCTCTCTTTACCTCTCCTTGTCTACTCACACAGACTGCTTTGCTTACTAACTTTCTTTGGCTTGCACCCCCCATCTGGTCCAGTCTCTACAAAATACAGGTCACTGCAAATCCACACTGCAAGGCTCAGTTATCAGCTTTCTAAAGAACGCAAGGCTATTTCTTCTCCCCATCTTTCGCCACTGAAAGGCAGACCATAGAGCATTGCTGTCACATTATTGGACTAAGCACTGACATACTGTACACACAAAAGCACACACAGTCACAAATACCAGTGTCCCATACCTCTTTTCTGACCTCCTTTCCATTCCTCTCTTCCTTTTTCATACACCTACCCAGGTTGCCTTAGTAGGTATATACTGTTTGGAATCTTTCGGTTTTTACACAGTGCAGCCTATTCAAATCAGCTGTCAACATCTGTGATGAGAAGGTAAGGTACATAGAGCTCTTTCAACAGTTTAGTGACAAAAGTGATTGTGCTCTCCTGAACGAGCCCACAGGTTTACAAATGCAGAATGACACCTAACCTAGCTCTTCCTAGTGTTCTTCAGCAGCAGTGTAAGTAACAGTGATACAGACGTGTACATGTAATACAAACAAGTCTCTACATGTCTTGACTTTCCTGCTAAACCCTTGGCAATGAGCCCTTCACTATACATCATATAGTAGCAAACAGATTGACACTTGTCAATGTTGACATTTATATCCTACTTACTTAGGCTACATCCACATCACTACGTTTTCATTTTTTAAGGGCGTTTTTAAATTATCTTTGTCCACACAAGCATTTTTAGCTCAATAGCACAACTAATTTCTGTCCATAAAACGTCTGACAATGCATAACACATGACCATGCTCACACACTGTGCTTGCCGGTAAACAGGTAGCGGGTAGTGTCGACGCGAGACATAAACATAGCAAAAGCCATTCATTTATTAAACAAAAACGTAGTGTGGGAATGTAGCCTGAGGCTGTTCTACAGGACTATGGGACTGCAGGTGTCTGCGTCATTCCAATGATAGCCTACATCATGTTGCCCCAGCACAACCAGCTGCACATAGAGGCAGCGCATACTGCTAAGGGACTCATTAGAAATCACTCTGCTGCCACAGCACACTACAGCTTGACCTGTTCCTCTGTTCATGTTCTATTAGCAACCTATATTAGTCTGAAGCAAAAAATAAAAGAGAACCACAGAAACCTAATACTGCACTCACACTGAAGGCCCGGACACAGCAATCCGATGGCCGGTCGGCGTTCCAGTGCTAATTTTTGGCCAAGACAAAAGGCGACAAGGGCCCACAAGGGCCGACAAGGGCCGACAAGAGCCGACAAGAGCCGACAAGAGGAGACGCCACAGTCGGCTGTCGTCGCCTTTTGTCTTGACAAAAAAATTTGCACTGGAACACACCGCAGAGACTAAAGCCAAAGGTCCAATTACCACCTACATTCAGTGCCTGAGTAAGAGGAAATAAATCACCATACCAGCAGGTGAAGGTACTCTATTCTTCATTCAAAAGGGAAACCAGACAACATTGCTATGATACCCACAACTAACATTGTTTGTTTGATCAGCAGCAGAACCGAAAACAGAGCGTACGGTACCTCCGCTTCACTCCCCACCAGGAGGACAGCGGACCCTGGGAGATGGCTAACCAGATTGTCAGCCCTGCACTCTGCAAAGAATTCTCCCTTCGGTGGGAGCGGAGCGACTGAACAACCGGCTGCTGGCTAACTAAAATCTACGTTCTTACAGTTTACTAATTTAAAAGGATGGTCGGCTGGCTGGTAAGCTAGCTTGCTTACTAGGGGGCTAATTATTTAGCGGTGCAGAGAGAGAAAGAGAGAGAGAGAAGTCTATAACTATATTTATATTAAATGTCACGGTGTAGGTTTATTTTGTAATGTGTAGGTATGTAGAGATGTTTTAAAAGACATGTTATTGTTAAAATAAATATGCCTACACAAGTAGCGTCAGTTATGTACAGTACAGGCCAAACGTTTGGAACCACCTTCTCATTCAATGCATTTTCTTTATTTTCATGACTATTTACATTGTAAATTATCACTGAAGGCATCAAAACTAAGAATGAACACATATGGAACTATGTACTTAACAGAAAAGTGGGAAATAACTGAAAACATGTCTTTTATTCTAGTTTCTTCAAAGTAGCCACCCTTTGCTCTGATTACTGCTTTGCACACTCTTGGCATTCTCTCGATGAACTTCAAGAAGTAGTCACCTGAAATGGTTTTAAATAGTCCTGAAAATAAAGAAAACGCATTGAATGAGAAGGTGGTTCCAAACTTTTGGCATGTACAGTATATCACGTTGTACATTTGCCATCTCATGGACATAATGTGCCAAAATAGTTATTCCAATCGTTCAAACCTGTGTTTTTTAGAAGAAACATTCAAACGTAATTTTTCACAGCTCTTATGTGTATTGGATTGGTCAGATGAGATGTAAAATGAAAGGAGCCTTGTGTTAACTTCTTACAGTCGTTATGTTTTCCTTACTCTTGTTTTCAAGCTGAACAGCCAATCAGATGAATTGGCAGATTTTTCAAAATATCAAACAGTAGGCTGAAACCAGAATACAATGCCAGAGTGGTTGGTACTGACGACCTGTAACATAGTCTACCGCATCCAATGTGGATCTAATTTCCCACACTAATCATGATTAATCAAACAGTTGTCTAAATTAAAATACACTTTCCAAGTAATTCATGAAACACCAAACACATTTGACCCTGAAAACACACAAGATAAGATAGACTCTAGACAGAGGTGTTGACAGATCAATTGCAATCTCCACTAAGTTGCTTTTATTGTCTAGAATGCACAAACAGCCCACACACACTCTGAAGTCATCAGCAAAAAATAAATGCTCATATGTAGCCAACCACACGACATTGAACACATCAATGTCAAAATTAAGCCATTGCAATGTCATTACCATCCTTCGCACAACACTTCATTATTGTTGCATTTAAAAAACATTTTTATAAACTATTTTGCTGGCTGAGGTTTTGGTTTTACAGCAGAACAGAGCAGCTTGCTTGATACGTGTATTAGGAAATGACAGTTCCTCTAATGTGGCCCAGGTTGATGTTCCAAAACAGCTACACACCTAAACTTCTAAAGACATAGACATAGTCTAGACATAGCCTACTATAACAAGCAGAGCACTATGTGGACTGTTAACACACACGCTTAGCTGAGATAGAACTGATTCATAGCATTATCTGTGAGGAAATTATTATTTAATAATCACATAAGATTTAGCAGTTGAAAATAAATGTAATAAAGCTGAATATGAAAGCTGAGTCGGAAAAAACCCTTGAATCTCTTCTTGAGTCTCCTCTGAGAAATATTTTGGCACAGCTATGATTGAGGCAATTATCTTTTCATCCGCTGTTTTACACAATTGCATCCGCCAGGATTTGTAGACCAATTACAACTCAAGGCTGAGCTAGAGATGTAATTGGTCTTCCTTCCCCCACCCGCTTCCACTGTCAGCTCTGCAGTGGTGCTTGCAGAGTACCAACCATTAGCAGGGGGCCATATGGCCCCTTTCTTTCAAAAATGGCAGAGAGCCGTTCTATGGACTGTCTCAGTGCTTAGAAGCACTCTAAGGAGGTATGGGATAAAATTGGCTGTTTTGCAACATAATTTGTGGGCATTTCTGTTTACAATCATTCAAAGATATTGGGGCATGTCTTTTGAGTAAATAATTAAGTGAAAATTAATATTACAGCTTTCAGTTCAGATGCCATTCATACATGTTTAGAAAGCATTATGTGTTCATATATGACTAATATTGGTATTCAGTATATCTTCCCTTTTACATTTCTACTATTATTTAAATTATGAGACATGAAGCATTTTAATAAATGGAGAATTGACTCTTAAGCTCTCTCTGAGGGATTGGAATGTTAATTAGATTTCGAATATGACAGATGGGTACCGTGTGTCACTGTATTGAATATGCTGATGCTTGATCCACAGCAAAGTAGTTGGCAGATCCTACACCACCAGTGGGCTTACAAATGCTGCACAGTCCACACACACCGACCACACCTCCACATGCCTATGTCACTCTACCCATTACAGCTGATATTGTTACATACAAAATGATTCTATGATGCTTGTAATGGTAATATTTAATAGCTCTATTCTGGACTATGACATTTAAAAAATGAGTAATAAACATTCAACGTCAAATATTTTGTACACATGTTCTACATTTTGTTTAATGTCACTTCCAGAATTTGGTCTTGAAGACCTAATTTAAAAGACTGGGTGGTTGAGCAAATCTGAAGAAAATTGGTCCTGGTCTGTTTTGTTATGGTGATTCGTATAATTATTTATCCATTTGTGGTATAGAAATGACTTATTTTCTATGTTCTTATTGAGTGTCATCAGCAGAGAAATTAAACTTAAATGATGTATAAAATAGACTTTACAATAGTCACTTGCTCATGAAACGAATTAAACTAATTAAAAATGAAATAAGAAAGGTTCATACCAAACAGGTTGATGCCCCACCTACTTGTTTTGCAGAGTTACAGAATACATTTGCCGTACATCGCATAACCTTCCGGCAGGTGACTATTTGTAACTTTACACTCTAGTCTGTTAGATTATTTCAAGCCATTCCTGACGGCCTGGGTCACAACATATGACTTATTAAGCATAGAAGGATTCATATACATTATTTTACATAAGGAAGTGACTAGCTAGTTAGGCTACTGGAAGAGCAGTGTTTGTTCACAAAGTAAATCAGATAAATGGAAAAGGGGAAACAGGGAGGTAGAGGAACTTCCAAATAAAGTGCCTATGTATGACAACTTTTTTCCACCATCTAGACGTTTGTCATGTAGCAAGAGCTTGGTCCTGTAGCTTGTGTGGACGATTCTGTTCAGGTTTGGCCAATGTGCTACTCTACTGTATGTTATAACAGCTCCAAAATTATCAATAAATCAAATATCACAATATTTTTTTACCAGGCACCTCAAAATCAATATTGCCGCGATATTGTAGTATTAGTGCTTTCACAAAATATTCACACAATTAGATTTTTGATAAATAATCACCAGTTATGTGGATATAATAACTAAATGGGTACACGAAAATAATAGAACAGCTAGATTAAACAACATTGGAAAATATCATATGGTCAACATCCTGATATTGATTTCAACCACACATTTCCCAGTCAAAATTGTTGACCTTAAAATTGATGGTGACAGTAGTTACACATGATTATAGACATAAACCAGGGGTGGGCAGTATTAATATTAGTGTGCAATGACAGGAAAAGTAAGTAGAGGCAGTCACTGCTGATATTACTCAGCCAGAAAGTCAAATAAGTTAAAAACGTTCTTGGTTGGTTGCAATGCAGTTGTTAGTGTCTGAGAAAAATACATTTAATTATTAGCATTTAACCTTTATCACGTTAGTTTGACAAAAATGCCTTAACAATACCTATCCCATATCGCAATAAAAATACTGCGTCAATATCTATCTCTCTAAATACATCTGTTGCTGTATTATACGACTTTATCTAGAACTGGCAACCGTGGCTGTAGCCTAATGTACTGGGTAGACATTGAGCACTACCATGGAGGGCACATAATAACAGTTATGATACACTGGTAATTTGGATAAACTGTAGTTGTTGCCCCCTTCTAGACAATTCCGGTTTGGATTTATGTCAAGGACTCAAGAGTCTGCAAAAAAGAAAACTAAATAATGTGGAGCTTTTTCTGAAATCCAAATGAGCCTTGTTGATCCCAGCAAAGCAACAAGCAACTGACAAGTAGGTTAGTCACATATCATCCAGGCCTGGGTACATTGCACTGTAACAAGTAAGCCTACATTTTCAGCACATTCACACATAAGAAGATGCAGCTATGCTTCTGGAGCAATGACCAGACAGGCGGCATGTTGTTACCAACAATTATCATTACAGTCAGCCAGGACGGCTGTGAAAGTTAGCTGGTAACCTCCATTTTGTCTTAAAATGGGACGTTAAAAACTAGCTAGCTACATTCAATAGAGAAGGGTTAATTTTACGAGTCGCATATGTTAACTGAGCTGCTTCACAATAACTTCCTATAACAGCTCTGTCAATACAGTGCCTAATAACGTTAGCCATAAAAACTAAACGCCTTCGACAACAATAAACCCGAAATATTTCGACAAGTGCTTTTTTTTTTTTTTTTGCCATATTACAGAATAAGCACGTACAAAGCGAAGTGCCCGGGCAAACAGTTTTTAACGTTACCTTTAGCGATTGTATTTCTCATTGTCTTGGTGTAATCCTTGATTGCATGTCCCGCGATTCAACCAACTGGTGAAAAAATATTGATAACCAAGTCTTCGCTTTTCAGTTTGTGGTTTTCTTTCTCCTTTGAATAAACCAAGACTGACTTGTATAAACCAGGCTAACAACGGTGAAGTCCCCGACAGACAAAGGTTGAGAGTTGAGCTTGCAGGTTTTTTGAAACCGGGTTGGAAACAACATAAACCGACCAAAAAACGTCTTATACGCTTATATTACACAAAGAAGAGCAATGTCTGAGGTAAAATGTACTCAGAAGACCTGACAGACTATATGGTTTTAGACCGGCTAACCAGCTAGCCTGTCGCTAGTACTTCCTTTCTCTCTGCCTAGCTAAATAACAGCAGCAGTATGGGCGGTGGAAAAAAAGTTGAGGAAAAAGGCACAAGCCAGATTCTATACAATGAAGGCACCCTGTTGCTCCGGAACATTTACTAAAGAACATCGCCCTCTGCAGGATTACGGCAGTGGTACTGCATGGTGGCACAAAGGCTCTGGCAACAGCAAGGTTGCTGCTAAACTACGAGCTTCACTGAAGTACACAGATGTAATTTAATTGTTAAAGTAAGAACATGTTATTACAGTAGATACAGACAGCTAGATTTGAAAATTAGTTTTGGTTTTAAATTGGTTTCAGTTGAAAAGTCGGTTGCAAGAAGCATCCACTGGCACAGTTTCGTAGCAGTTTATGTGGCACAGTGGTAGAGCGGATGCCTGTTGATTGGAAGGTTGGTGGTTCCATTCTTGGCCCTGCAGTCCCATGTTGAAGTGCCCTTGGGCAAGACACTAAACCCCAAGTTACCCCCAATGCGCCATTTGAGTGTGAATGTGTCTGTGTTTATCTGATGAGCAGGAGGCAGCTTGTACGGCAGCCTCGGCCACAGTGTGTGAATGGGTCCTGTATGATGTAAAAGCGCTTGGAGTAGTTGTTAAGTCTAGAAAAGCGCTATATAAAAACTGCACATTTACATATTCAATATACCAGCATTATTTGTAGATATTGTTTTTTTCTCCAGAAACAATCACCTTATTGTGGTGGAGAGGTTTGTGTGTCCCTATGAACCTGACGGCTGTGTTGTCTGGAGCTTTGTGCTCCTGGTAGGGTCTCCCATGGCAAAGTGGTCTCAAGTGAGGGGCCAGACAAAGAATGGCTCAAACCTCCTATGAAGCATCGAGAGGGAGATGGAGTGACCCTGCCCGGAGGAGGCCCGCGTCTAGAGCCAGGCGTGTCAGCAAGCGCCTGGTGGCTGGGTTTGCCATGGAGCACCTACGATGGAGCTACGTGGCACCTATCTCTCTGTCCCATGGGCCCACCACCTGTGGGAGGAACCGCTGGGGGCGGGTGCGCTGCCACATAGGTGGCGGTGAAGGTCAGGGGTCTCTACAGACCTGACCCGGGGTGCAGAGGCTGGCTCTGGGGACATGAAACCATACTCCTGGATAGGGATTGGACTCTTTTCTTCTCCGGAGTTGCCCAGGGTCATAAGCGGACTTGGAACCAGAGTACCCTAGGCTGAAGGTCAATGATCGATTTTCTAATCGTTTCATCTGATCTGAGGCTGTATGTTTTGGACACTCGTATGAAGAGAAGGGCGGAGCTGTCAACTGATCCCCATCTGGTGATGAGTTGGGTCAGGGGGTTGGGGAAGACTCTGGACAGACCTATGGGGTGACGGGGTCCCTTCTCAGGGCCATCCAATCACTGTATGACCAAAGCGAGAACTGTGCCTGGGTTCTCGGCAGTAAGTCAGACTCGTTTCAGGTGAGGGTTGGCCTCCCCCAGGGTTGCACTTTGTCACCAATTCTGTTTGTAATATTTATGGACAGGATATTGAGGCGTAGTCAGGGTGGGGAGAGGTTGCAGTTCGGTGGGCTAGGGATCTCATCGCTGCTTTTTGCAGATGATGTGGTCCTGATGTCATCATTGGCCTGTGACCTTCAGCACTCACTGGATCGCTTTGCAGCTGAGTGTGAAGCAGCTGAGGCCATGGTTCTCAGCAGGAAACCAATGGAGTGCCTTTTTCAGGTAGGGAATGAGTCCTTACCCCAAGTGAAGGAGTTTAACCCTTTTATAAGTCTTGTTTCTTTGTTACTGTACTAATCTTTCTTCAAAACACACATGATCTAACTATTCATGGTTGGTGGTATGTAATTGTTTTCCAGTTTGCATGCTACTCAGCAGTTTTTTTTTTTAAATTCCTCAAGCCTGGTATGTTGAATGGAAAACTATAGAGGTGAAATTGGGATTTACAGTTCAGTTTACAGTGAATTAAATTAAATGTATTCCAATATATGTTATATTAAATTGTGTCTGTCATTCACATGAATTGTAATTATGATTCTCAAAAGGCGAAAATGATTTTGTGACATTTCATGATTTCAGTGAGCTTCTTAGCATCTTCCTGTGGTCTAACAGTGATGCTGTGTGTTACTCTGTAATACTGCTTTGTGGCCACCAGATGTTGACTGCTTAACACCATGCAAGGCAAACTCAAGCAGACTTGAGATGGTGTCACTATAATAAAATAACTTTATTTTGTGAACAATAACCTCTCAACCATGAGATTGTAATGACCATTTATTTCTTTCAGTTTCTTGGTCTAGTACCACCATAAAACCATTTCTCCAACAATTT
Organism: Percina caprodes; assembly: GCA_013375575.1. NCBI lineage: Eukaryota > Metazoa > Chordata > Actinopteri > Perciformes > Percidae > Percina > Percina caprodes. The sequence continues at coordinate 8,963,430 of JABXJD010000004.1, forward strand.
GTCCATAATTGCCATCATATGTTTTACAAACCCAATATTAATTGTCTCCATCATTCATCATATCACAGAGTTCTGATATTTGTTGTTGTTTGACCACAACACACAATGAAGGTTGATATCAAAGACCCATGACAGCAAGGGAGGTGGTTTCCCTAAATGTTTAAAGCTTCACTAATCATTATTTTCGTAAATGAATAAAGTGGCTGTGTGTATTGTAAAAGGGCTGTTGATGCAGTAGATGTGTAAGTAGGCAATTGTTTCCTTGTATGTAAGCCATAACTTTATAAGACAATAGTACAGGGGTGGCAACTGCCATGGAGAACCAACAGTCTGCAGGTTTTCACTCCAACTGGTACCCTCAGACTTTAGTATTTATCTCCTCCCTTAAAGAGTGGTGATGAGTTGGTGGAAGCTTTAGTTGCAGTGAAAATCTGCAGACGATTGGCTCTCTATGTCACATGTTTGTCTACCTTTGGACTTATGTGTCAAGGCTGTGTGTCTGTCATCTTGTTGTGGCGTTAATCCTCCCCCAAATGATTAAATGCCATTTTAAATGACTAAAAAAACCTTGACTTGCTAACATGAAACATGCTACACTGCATGGGCTGAAACTTTAAAGTGACGTCTCTCGATTTAAAAACATATCAAAGTTTGTTTACAGGTCTTAGAGAGTACTACTTCATGTGAAAAAAAAGTTGCAAAAGCCTTTTGTGACCTGAGAGGGAGCTGCACAAAATCTAATAAAGTACCACTAGTGATGTCACCTGAGTCAGCATCGCTTGGGGCGGAAGACTAGAAGAAAATGAAAACAATTTGGAGGTGTGGCAACAGAAAGAAGTGTGGTTACCAGACAGGGGTGGGGGGGTAATACAAGCTCACAAACACTCCATCCTGCAAATATAGAAAGGTAGTTATCCTTGGCATTGTATTGTGTCAATCTGCAAATTCATACCCGTATTACTCAAAGACATTGAATGTACCCTCCCAAGCAATTCCCACCCAAGTCTCGGTAATGGTTACACAAATACGTATATGTTAATAACCTTGAACGCTAAAACCCAGGCAACATAAATTCACAACCATAACATTAACAGAACTTCATTAAAACATACTTTGATAAAGCCCGGAACTGTTCAAAACAAAGTCCCATGTACCTTTGCAGTGCTTCATCGGTGTCCTGACGGCCTTTACAGTATTGTGCACACAACTATGCTAAAGGTAAAGGATACAAACCATGCATTCCCTGTATTACCCTACTGCTCTTAACGCTTTGACCACCTTCTTAACCTTTGGCGTTTCTTAAGTCTTTTGAATGTGCCTCTGAAGCACTGCAGCCACTCTGTGTTCCTCTGTTTGCTTTGTTTGTCATGGTAATCAAAGGCAGTGTCTGGAAAGGGGGAACGGGTGATTCGGAAGTGGACTAAAAAATAATCATAATACATAAAATATATGGATGACAATGTTGTAACTTATATTTGCTAACACTGAGCCTGCTACACGTGGAGAGTGACCTAACTGGAAAAGTCTTAGCAGAAAAAATGACTGAATGGCAAAAAGAAGGGCGCGGATCATATTCTAGTTAGCAGCAACGAGCACGTCTTCAGAGCGGTTTTACCAAGGACCATTTGCATGTGGCCTAGGCTATCCAAATCTACCTCCCTCCTACATTAGCCTACCCAAACCTCCACCTCACCAGTCACCTATGTTATCAGACCTCTGTAGCCCGCCTCTCATCTCTGCTTGAAGCTAGCGGCTCAAGGACCAAAAGGTGGGCAGTCGAGTTGCACTGTGGGTAATGTAGACGGCAGGATTTGACCATGGATGTATTAAGAGGGTTTTGACAAGGAAAAAAAGACATCTCAGGTTCTGCTGCATCGATTATGTATACTTTATTATTAGTCCCGCAAGGGGAAATTACAAGCATACCTAAGTCAGTGGAGTTGAAGTCTGATCACTCCATAATCAGTGAAGTAAGAGCAGGTGTTTCAATCAATCATCAAAGGCATGAGATTATTGGTTGGAGGTGTAGCATAAAGCACAAAATAATTCAAAGTTTAAAGGTGCTCTAAGCAATGTTGGGTGACGTCACTTCTTGTTGACGTTCGAAGTATTGTCAAACAATAAGACAGCTCTCTTCCAGCTAACTTCCTTCTTCACGCTTCTTTCTCCTCCACTCCCCACAGCCACCTTAGAGACGCTAGAGACTTTGAGTTGTTACTGTACCCACACTTTGTAGATTTTCAAAATTAAAAACAGGTCGTCTCAATGTGATGAACAAACAACAATAAAGACCTGGCAAGAACAAGTTTCCATTTCCACAAAGTGGCAACATGGTTTCTAATTCTTAAGGCAACTCTATGAATGCAAGATCAACAAACACTGAGTTGTATTCAATTACATATGGACTATTCCTCACTAAGCATTTTAAACCTCTACATCCTCTGCATTCATACATTTTAACAGGTGATAGATTCAAATCACACCTGGACAGCTGGGGCTTTTGTGTGTAGAGTTTGTATGTTGAACCTGAAACCTAAATGCCTGTATGTGTGACAGACTGGCGACCTGTCTGCATGCTCTCTCAGCAAGGAAGCCTTCAGAACCCTGACACTCTGAAAATGGATAAAAAACATATAAAAGATAGTGATGGGAGTATGTGCATTGGACAAAAAATAAAATTCCTGTACTGACTTGAGGGCACAAACACAATATTGTTTGAATCCACTACAGTAAAAGCCAACAGTGTTGGTTCCACTTATCAGTTTAAAAAAGAAACACACACACACACACACATGCATGCAAGCACATAAGAACGCATGCATGTACGCACGCAGGCACACACACACACACACATACTTGTGGTTAAGAATACACACCTTGTGGTTACATGCAGTGTAAAGTCGTATTTTCAGAGTAAGGGCGTTTTCAACAGTCCTGGGTGTTGTTAACACCTCAGGTTGCAGCAGCCTGTTGTGAATTGAAATGTTTTTTGGCCACATAATTTACAATAACAGGCTTGCCACAGCATCATTTAATTTAGATAAGGGAACATCTGTCCTATATCAAAAAATTGTACATCTTGGTTTATTGATGCATGTCTGTTTTTTCACATCTCAGGACTAAAAAGGAGAAGTTGTGTTAGAAATTAGATACTTAAGGGGAAGGCCCTTGAATGCTTCGTTACTGTTACACAATGTAGGTCAGTTACGTATATTACCTGTGTATTGTTTCTGTCTTTATATGTGCTCTCCTTTCTTGCTCTTGAACAGAGAAACCATGCAAACTGTTTGTGATGACTATAAATGGAAGATGACAGCTAGAACCCACTTGCAATTTTTTGTATGAGCATGAAAAACTATATTTTTTTCTTAGAAAAACATTTCGGGGGATTTGCATGGTTATAGTTCTATTTTCTCAAAGGTTTATTTTGTCCTTTTTTCAGACCACACTAGCATGCTTTTGAAGCATTTGTTAAATGAAAATTATAGTGCAGCAATGCAATTAGAGCCCACTTTGCTGAAAGATTGAAATATATAATCATAAGTCTTTGAAAATTCCACTCTGAAGGACAAATGGGTTCAGCCACGAGTTTTGGTTTTGCTCATATTTGAAAAGTGGTTTCTTGATTTTAACGTTTGGCATCACTTTAGTATTTGCAAGATGCCTCAAATGTTAGTTCTCAGTATATTATGTGTTAATGGTTGACTTGAAAGTGGGTGGTCATGGTCTCATTGCCACTGCCTGTCTTATTAGATGTGGTTATGGTCTGATGGTGCATGGATGGAGGTTAGTCTATTGCGCCATGCATGGTGATAATAAGAGCATGGAGTGACTATAGCCTGTCTATCCGAACCAAGAACCACAGCTGTGTGATATGTATCAAACCTTCTATCGGCAGGGAGGGGCATCTTTCCATTTTGATTAGGAGAGTTCCTGTTTTTCTCTTGTACTTTGTGAGAAAATGTGAAAATGTTTTTTTTTAATTGGAGGCTTTTGTAAAAACTTAGTCTTGTGTTTCGCTCTTGTAAGTGCAAGTGAAATTCTTGCCACATCGCTTTGAGTCATATTGCAAAACATTTACAACTTTCTTATTGTGGCACGTGTGTTGAAAGAGCCTTTCCCGTATAAGTTATCATAGGGAAACTTGAGCAATATTATTTAATGTGATGTTGTAAAATCTGCGCGATGTCCTGGGAAAACGTGCTGATCTTGATGCACCAGAAAAGTGGTGGATCATTGTTAAATATCAGAGTCAATTAGACTTTGTCAAATAGATAGGATATATTTTACAAATAGATAGGATATATTTGTAGAGCAATTGCTACTTCTTCTGAGACTGTGAAATTGTATTGTAAATTTTAGGTGAGTGGGAAATTCTGTGTTTGTCAAGGTGATGGAACGGAAGTGACGACAATCTCTCTGTTGCATATTTCTCTGTGTGTGTGTGTGTGTGTGTGTGTGTGTGTGTGCGTGCGTGTGGTGTTTTGGGTGTGGTGTGTAACTTTGGCATACTTCCCCTTAAAAAATCTGTAGTCAGCGACACCTTCTCACTCACTCAGCATCACCAGCAGCTGCAGCCAGAGTAAGTATTCTCCACTGCACAGCATTCACATCACTCTACAGCTATGATAATTACATGTGATGGATTTTATCCACATATAATAGGATACAATTAAAATGCCTTTTCAAATAGATTTCATAATTCCTATTGGGAAACAGCATTAAGTTGTTGAATGTTTTTGTTAACGTTTTTCTTTATTTTAATTAAAACAAAATGAACCTTGAAATAAAGCTTCATGTTTCTTTAGTCATTTTTGATTAATTTATTTTGATTGATGTCACTGAAGAGAGTTTTAGAAGAAAAAAGAAAAAGCACTGATGTTTTTTTCTATTTTGCAATTTATTAATTAATTATTAGTTAGTAGTTCAGTAATACAATCAGCATTGTTGCATGGAAATTTTAAGGAAACACTTTCCAGCATTCTTGTATGAAAACAATGTGTGTATTTTGTTCATGTAGTGATTTAAATGCCCTCTGCAGCTGCTCACCCATCCTGTGTTAACCACAGGATGTGGAGTGTTGTGGCACATGAGTGAGGCGTTTAAATGATGCCTTTTAAATTGATTGAAGCACTTCAATGAGGATAAACACTGTACATTAGAGCGAGGAGAATTGTATTTTATTTTTACACAGATGCCGTATTGAAATTTCTTCTTCCTATGTCTTCTCAGCTGTGTGTTGTGTAGAAGCAGAGCTCCAGTGGTTAGAGTGTGATGATAGCCTGTTTGATCACAGGAGTTCCACACTAATTCCCGTGCAGCTCGTACCAGCTCGGTTCCGCCTGTTCCTGCCCACAGCCTTGATCTTGACCAACCCAGCTGTTGCTATGAATGTCTTTTCATCCCTCACCTCCCCCTCATCCTGCCCACACTTGTACCACATACCCAGTTACCCCAGCAACATCACCATATCAAACGGCACCACTGCAGCCAATGAGATCAACCATGTGATCCTGCGGCATTACAACCACACCGGCCGCCTGCTGAACAGGACCATCTCAAACACCCAGAACCACATCAGTGCCCCCATGGCTGTCTTCCTTTTCTTCAGTATTTTAATCATCCTGGAAAATCTCCTGGTGCTGGTGGCTGTCATCTCCCGCATCCGCCACAGCCGACGCTGGGTTTACGTCTGCATTGCCAACATCACACTCAGTGACCTCCTCACCGGCACTGCCTACCTGGTAAACATCTGTATGTCTGGCAGCCAGACGTTTCGCCTCACCCCTGCTCTGTGGCTCTTCAGGGAAGGGATGCTGTTTGTGGCCCTGGCAGCATCCATATTCAGTTTGTTGCTGATTGCTGTGGAGCGTTACACCACTATGATGAAGCCACTGCCCCAGAAGTCAGCCAGGAAGACCTACTATAGGATCTATGGCTTAGTAGCACTCTGCTGGGTTTTGGCGCTGGTGATTGGCTTTCTCCCCTTGCTGGGCTGGAACTGTGTGTGCAGCCTGGACGGATGTTCCACCCTCCTTCCTCTCTACTCCAAGACCTACATCTTTTTCTCTCTCATCATCTTCTTCCTTATCCTCCTGGCTATCGGTGTGCTCTATGGTGCCATCTACTGCCATGTGCACAAGAGTGCACAGCTGGGCCCAAAGCGCAGTCGCAAACGCTCTTTGGATCTGCTTAAAACTGTGATCACCATTGTTGGGGTCTTTTTGCTTTGCTGGGGACCACTGTTCCTGCTGTTACTAGTGGATTTCTTCTGTGCCTCCCGCCAGTGTGCACTGCTTTTCAGCGCTGACTTTTGCATCTCCCTGGCTGTCCTCAACTCCGGCCTAAACCCCATCATCTACGCCCTGGGCAGCAGTGAGTTGAGGAAGGCTATTGCTGAGCTGCTGTGCTGCTGCTGCCTGAAGGCTGGCCTCTGTCACCCAGAAAAATTCACATCCAAGGAGACCAGCAGCACCTCAGAGAGCAGGAGGGATAGTCTGAGGAACAGTTTTAACAAGGTCAGGAACCTGAGCGTGGCCTCCCCACCATCAACTCCTAACAAGCCTCGCAGGGCACCCCGAAAATATAGGCTGAGCTCCACCACCAGCTGCCTGTCAGTTTCAAGTGGTTAAACCACAACGTGGTCCCCTCCCAAGCAAAACAGACCTGTGTGCACTGATACATATCTAACCGTTTCCTCTGAGTTTTGGTTTGAATGTGCTTTGCCTGCAGGTACTTGCACTGATGATTGCCGACTGTCAGAAAACCTGTTAAAAAACAATTTATCCTGTGATAAGCAGTTTTTTTTGCATTACCAGACATTCCTTTTTTCAATGTATATGACACACTTTATTGATCTGTTGTGCACTGGAAAAAAGTATATTTTTTTTATAGAAATGAAGTCAGATGAGGTACCAGAAGTTTATCTATATAAAAGTTAACATGAATAGGTATAATGTGCAGAATAGAAAAATATGTATATACGTGTATTGCATTGTTTTGTAACATTTTGTGTAAGCCGGATGTTTTACTGTATGATAAAAATATAAATAAAGTTTATTTTGCTTTATACATGCGTGCATGCTGTTTTCAGTATACTCCCTCTGCTTTCCTCTGGAGGGAGACACATCATCGCAGCCTTTACTGGCTCCTGCAGATGGACCAGATTATTCAAAATGCTTCCACTTTTCCCACCCTGAAAATATACATTGCAGTAACCTCAACACAAAATCTATGGTTTTCTAAATTCACCACATCTACATTGAATATATCCCACCACATTAAAATGGCATACTTTTATCTCTGTCCAAAAGAAGATGTTTGTTCACACATCAATTTCAGCATGCTTTGCAAAACTCTCATGTGACTGTACATGAGAGAAAATATTTTGTAATTCAGCTTTAAGGCGTCTTTGTTGACCTGACAAACTCTTCAAAAGGCCTTTTTGCAGGCTGCTTTCCCCTCCCTGCTTTTCTGACAGGATGACTGATTGAAGTTCAGTGCAGAGGAGGTGAGGGCTGTGACTGCAGCCTCAAGGCACACAAGGCCAGGGCTAATTTATAAATGCATTATGACTGTCTGGCTAAGACTGCATTATGACTGACTGTCTGAGGTTTAGCTGATAGTATGCACCTGTAAATTTTACAGGCTACTGTATTGCACTGTCCAGTTCTGTATGATATACTGGAACAACAGGTTTTGTCTTGACATGTAAAAGTATTTCACAAAATCTGCAAAGGCAGAGTATGCAAAATGTGCTCTCCGGCAGTTTCACTATTTAATTTCATGAGACTGCAATAGATCATAGCCACAAGGTGCGGTCAATACTGTATTGTTCCCACTTTCAGTACTTTACTTTCTAAAGTATCTATTTTCACACTTGAGGCCATGTTTCACATCATATCTTACTGCAAAGGAATGCCCTATTTTTTCTACTCTAACATTACTGTAAGTTCCCATGACTAATGAAGTTTTACTCAAAATCTCACCTAATTTGTTGCAGGGTGGTGTGGATTGATCAGATTTGCTTGACATCAGCAAACAACCCACCAACTGTCATCAGATTCAAATGTTGCTCAATTGTGATTGGGGCTCAGGAGTATGTGACATCACCTCTTCTAACCATTGTAAGTGTGTGTGTGTGTGTGTGTGTGTGTGTGTGTGTGTGTGTGTGTGTCATGTTCACAAAGACATGCTGACAATAAAAAAGAGAGGTCAAGATGGTGATAATATCCTTAAAGGTGCAATGTGTAATACTTACACCTAGTGTTTAAAATAGTTACTGCAGTACAAATTCAAAATACTGCAGAGAGTTGTGTCCCCCACCCCCTCCTCCCCAGACTCAAAGTTCTCGGAGGTTGCCAGGCTAAGACCACAGCATCCACAACGATATTGCTAGATGCTGGTCTCACATAGCCAGAGTAGCTAATGTTAGTTGCTGGTTATATTGACAGTCATAGAAGCCCGTGCTTACGCGGGACTCTGTACTCAACTGACAGACACAAAAAACACAAAAACCTCGCCATGCTCTCCACCAGACGGAGAGGCACACTTCCTCGGCTTAGAATTATGGTAGGAACCATTAAAAATAACACTACCTCACCGTCCTCTCCACCTGATTGAACACACGTTATTGGCTGAGAATTACATCAACAAGTACTTCAGATTTACAGCCCCCCTCTCTTGGCTTTAAACACAGGCTACACGTTGTAAACAGCCGTGGCCAGCTTGTCTCAATTGTTTTTGCAAGTAACCAACTTTGGTACTCTAGCTATATAATTGATTACACAAATGTTGAAAGGACATAAAATACCCATCCCTTGTAGCCGTGATCAGTTAGCCTGAAGCCTGTTCAGGAGAAAATTAGCCAACTTGGCGTCCTTTTGTACTCTAAGCTGTCTCAATCTTTTCAATGCATCACCAATGTTTACCAGGGGTTTGTTACGTCTCTGGTCACGCAACTGTTGCAACATGATGCTTCTTTTTTGGGTTGGGTAGAATTTATCTTCGTTGATCCCGTTTGTTTGTTTGCTGCTTTCATGGCTGTACTAATGCAGCTGTAGCGTGCTGGGTTTGTGTTTTTACAGGTAAATCTGGCAACCCGGCCTGGCTGTCAAACTGGGCAGTTGATAACAACACACAGGCCAAAACACAAACAGAAATTCCATCACAGAACGGAAATTTCAAAAGGAGAAAATATTGGCATTAGCATTGTTGTCAGAAAATATAGTATTTCAACTTTAGCATGGGGTCCTTTTTTGGATTGATTACAGTAACATATTGGACCTTTAATCCTTTTTGTCTCAGTTAGAACTTATTTGCAGAAATTGTTGTAAAAACCTTCAAATGTCCCTGCAGACTGCAGTGCTGAAGCCCTGTCCCATCTTCAAGTTAGTCTCTGTTCCATTAGCCTCCCTAGAAAGGGTATTTTCTCATGGAGGGTTTTTTTAAAAACCTCAAACTTGATACAGGGATTTTCTGTCCATTGTCTGATGAGTACTTATTTTCTACTGTGCTATAATGGTATACTGTAATTTTTTTAGCACTTTTAAGATTATTTTTAAAGAAAGATAAAACAGCTAAATATCTTATTAAAAAACATACAGTATGTCAGGAGTTTAAGCAACATGCTTTTAAAGCCCAAATTGGGACTGTGTTCAGTGCTGATGCCATAATCAGTCTCCTATCTTTGGCAACATAAATATAGACAGAAAACCCTGATAACACGTTTCCAGAAATTACACTGAAGCAATAAAAGTGCAGAACAGAAACATATCTGGAAAATAAATGGGACTTCAGCTATAACATACAACTGTTTATGCAAGCAAGAACAATAAAAATCAATTTGTTCAGCAGTTACAAAAATATAAAACTTGATCTTGTTGATGTAAACATATCAAAAACTAAGATAATAAACAAAAAACTGCAAGTCATCCTAACCCTCAAAAACAATTCAGTTGCTTATCGTTTGAGATATTCCACAATCTTAGCAGTAGTCTGTCATGCAGGCATTCCTGTTCGTGACGTGAGCTGCACAGGCTCGTCAGCAATGACTGGAGGAAGGAAATGAGGCGTTGAGGTGAGAAAGGAAGAATTTTGCTTTTATCCGTTTTACCTGAAACTACCACCCACAAAGCAGCAGTGGGGATTGTGCAGTAACAGCAGGAGAACACACATTCAAATATGTAGAGACACACACACACATACACACACACACACACACACACACACACACACACACACACTCCTCAAAAACCTTTCTTGTTTTTTTTAGTGGCCGTGGGTGCAAACAAGTCATTGCTGATTTTGTGTGTGTGTGTGTGTGTGTGTGTGTGTGTGTGTGTGTGTGTGTGTGAGAGTTTCCCTCTTGTGAATTCCTGCATTTTTACGGTTACAGTAAGAGTAGGGAATAAGCCTCTCTCATCCTTGGTCCTGGCACTGCTCCAGGTCCGGTGCCTGATGAAAAAGCAACAGCAAATTCCAGGCTTTATTAGCTTCAGCCTTAGAGTCATTCGTTGTATCATATTTGACATGTTAGGGGTTGATCACCAATCCATGCTGCTCCCTCTCTCTCTCCTCCTCCCCTCTACAACAACAAGGCCTTCTCTCTGCTCTAAATGAGGTACGATGGGTTAATGATGGTTGCGTGCAGACGTGGCTATGCCCTCAACAATTACCTCGCTGACTCTGCCTCCAGGTGTTCAGCAGACAGCTAATAATGTACTGTCTGAGGCGAGGTGAAGGCAGCGGGTGAGGCACAGAAAAGCTACACAAGGGGAGAGAGTGTGGCACTGCGGCAACTCAGTGGCACAAAAACTGAATGTAACAGCCTGGACAAAAGAAAAACTAAAAATTTTTAAAATCTCTTGTCTTCCATCATGGATAAGAAATTTGTTATCTGTTTGTTAAAACTGTTCACAGTTTTTTGTTAAAAGGAAATTCCACCTTTTATATCCTGTTTGTAATTTTTGAAATGTTGACCATCATTCTCATAAGTTATGATAATATTTTACTACATTGCTGAGATATGGGACTGACAGCTTTACAGTAGACTCCACGTGGCATCTCTGAAAGACCCCAATCCATTTAAAGGGATAATACACCCAAAATCTCTCATCAAACACAACCCATGTAGACATGAATGGGTGGTCTAGCTCTTTCAGGGCAGAGTTCAACAAGTCTTTACGGCACTTACAGTGGAAAGTACAGTGACTTGTAGAAAAAACACATATAAAGATGTCAATAGAAACATCTCTTAAACCTTGTCCTGCAGCATAATCTACAGTGGTGTGAAAAAGTGTTTGCCCCCTTCCTCATTTCCTGTTCCTTTGCATGTTTGTCACACGTAAGTGTTTCGGAACATCAAACCAATTTAAACAATAGTCAAGGACAACACAAGTAAACACAAAATGCAATTTGTAAATGAAGGTGTTTATTATTAAAGGTGAAAAAAAATCCAAACCATCATGGCCCTGTGTGAAAAAGTGATTGTGTAGCACCTGGAAATAACCTTAATGGAAGTGTTTTGCTTTGTTTACATATAACATATAATTTATTGCATTCTATTTAGTAATGCATGGAAGCATGTAGTTTTATTATCAGTTATGCAGTTCTTCACCCTGCCAGTAGGGGGCTACCTGTGTAGTGATTTGTGTTTACAAAATACTGCAATGGATGTGAGAAGAAGACACTTTTTGGCAGAAAAAGTCGATGCCGTGGAGAAAAGAAAGAGGGCATGTTTGCGTGTCCGCAGTAGTGAACTTCTGAACTCGCTGTGTGATAAATCCTACTGTAAGGAATAAAATTGAACTTTTATACACTACTATCTGCGTCTCCGTATGAGTGGTGTAACAATTGCCCCCTAAACCTAATAACTGGTTGGGTCACCCTTAGCAGCAACAACTGCAACCAAGCGTTTGCGATAATGTGCAATGAGGCTTTTACAGCGTCCTGGAGGAATTTTGGCCCACTCATCTTTGCAGAATTGTCCTAATTCAGTTACATTAGAGGGTTTTCGAGCATGAACGGCCTTTTTAAGGTCATACCACAACATCTCAATAGGATTCAGGTCAGGACTTTGGCTAGGCCACTCCAAAGTCTTCATTTTGTTTTTCTTCAGCCATTCGGTGGTGGACTTGCTGGTGTGTTTAGGATCATTGTCCTGCTGCAGAACCCAAGTTCGTTTCAGCTTGAGTACACGAACAGATGGTCGGACATTCTCCTTCAGGATCTCTTGGTAGACAGCAGAATTCATAGTTCCTTTTATCACAGCAAGTCTTCCAGGTCCTGAAGCAGCAAAACAGCCCCAGACCATCACACTACCACCACCATATTTTACTGTTGGTATAATGTTCTTTTTATGAAATGCAGTGTTCCTTCTACGCCAGATATACTTGGACACACACCTTCCAAAGTGTTCCACTTTTGTCTCATCGGTCCACAGAATGTTGTCCCAAAAGTCTTGGGGATCATCAAGATGTGTTGTGGAGAAATTGAGACAAGCTTTGATGTTCTTTTTGCTCAGCAGTGGTTTTCTCCTTGGAACTCTGCCATGCAGGCCATTTTTGCCCAGTCTTTTCCTGATGGTGGAGGCATGAACGCTGACCTTAACTGAGGCAAGTGAGGCCTGCAGTTCTTTGGACGTTGTTGTGGGGTCTTTTGTGACCTCTTGGATGAGTCGTCGCTGCGCTCTTGGGGTAATTTTGGGCGGCCGGCCACTCCTGGGAAGGTTCACCACTGTTCCATGTCTTCGCCATTTGTGGATAATGGCTCTCACTGTGGTTGGCTGGATTCCCAAAGCTTTGGAAATGGCTTTATAACCCTTTCCAGACTGATAGATCTCAATTACTTTCTTTCTTAATTGTTCCTGAATTTCTTTGGGTCTCGGCATGATGTGTAGCTTTTAAGGATCTTCTGGTGGACCTTACTGTGTCAAGCAGCTCCTATTTAAGTGATGCCTTGATTGTGAACAGGTGTGGCAATAATCAGGCCTGGGTGTGGCTAGAGAAATTGAACTCAGGTGTGGACAACCACAGTTATAGTATGTTTTAACAAGGGGGGCAATCACTTTTTCACACAGGGCCATGATGGTTTGGATTTTTTTTCACCTTTAATAATAAACACCTTCATTTACAAATTGCATTTTGTGTTTACTTGTGTTGTCCTTGACTATTGTTTAAATTGGTTTGATGTTCCAAAACACTTAAGTGTGACAAACATGCAAAGGAACAGGAAATGAGGAAGGGGGCAAACACTTTTTCACACCACTGTACTTCTCTGTGATCCAACCACATGCCCAAATGTGGCTAAATGCACAGCTTCTGGTTTAAATACTCACACACACAACCCGCTTAAGCAAGTGTGTGGGTTGGTTTGGACACATTAGAGTGGATGCAAAATGTGACACAATGCACAATATGCTTTGACATTTTTTTTAATTTATGGGATATTACATTATATTATATTATATTATATTATATTGTCCATCTCTGGGCCACAAAAAAATAATTTAACCCACCTTCACCTAACTGTGGTCCTACTAGTTTTGCTAAAACCTGTAGAAAGCAACATACTGTAGGCTACAACAATGGTGAGCTACTTTGTCTCTGATTGAGTTAGAAGGATCCCAAGCAGCTACCCAAGACATTAAACCATCTAAAGACAAAGGTTTGAGGAGGTTGAATTAAACATGGCATTTGACAAAAAACAACTCTTCCACACTCTCGTAATAACAGGCCATTGCATCAGCTCTAGAAAGAGTTTGTTTTGGAATTACAATATGATGATTCATCAAGAGAGAATGATAGAACTGATCACGTGACAACCAGGTCTAGTCTTTAACCTCACTCTAGCTTGGTTCTAAGGATGCATTAAAATATGCATGAGGTACAGTCTATTGGCAAAGTATAGGTCATATCAACAATACTCAGATTAAGGAAAAAAAGGTATTTTGTTTTGGATACAAATGTTTCCAACATTGTGCCTATGGCAACAGCACAGCCAAAGCTGCAGGAAATTATCCTTCAGCTCCAGAAATGTGACTTAAGTGTCCACAGGCCAGAAATGCAATGACACTTTTTGACTCCTCTCTGTAGACAGTAGCCAAAGAGACTGTATGACTGCACAGCAATGGAGTTATTGTAATAAAAATATTATCTTTGTCATGATAATTCATTTGTCATCAGAGAAAACTCAATGGAGCTTTGTTTGAGGTTGTTTACGTGAACATGTGTTGTTTGTATAGCTAACCATACGTCATGTGCTTGTGCACCTGTGTACTCATGGGTCTTCTAAACATGTTCCCACGGTGATATGGAGCAGACACTAACAGCCAGGGTCAGGCAGGGTCTTTCTCATTCACACGCACACGCACACGCACGCACACGCACACGTGCACACACACACACACACACACACACACAAACACACATGATATCATAAACTGGCAGTGTCAGAAAACTCTTTCTTTATTTAACCCTGTGGAGTTGCTCCCAGTAAAAAACGCCCAAAGAAAATATCCAGTTAATTTGGCTAACTTAAAGCATCCCATTCCACTTTCAGACAACAATAATGGGTTGGCAAATATCCACTGTTGTTGTTAATTATATCCAATCAATCAATCAATCAATCAATCAATCAATCAATCAAACAATCAATCAATCAATTAATCAATGTGTTTGTCATTTTCTTGTGAGCTGCCATCAAAGAGAACAAAAGACCAGGAAGGGCATTACCTCGCTGCATGTCAAACCGAACAAATCAAACATTTGAATACAAGACCCTTTTCTTCTGTCTGTTTCTGTCGACTGCACCTGGCTGGGAAATCTGGTCCGAGGAACAACAACGTTCTCATCTTATCTGGTGCCAGTAGATTTACTTTAGGATTTATGTACTTTTTGTTCATAGTCAGGCATGTTATGCATGTCTGTATAGTTGAGCATTAACACATCCCAAACATCACTGTTATTCCATACACACACACAAATTCTGTTCATTTGTTTCTTAATTAAAAGGGAATGCACCGCCACGTCATCTTTTTTGTAACTATTCTAACAGAAGAATAGCTCAGAGGTACACAGAAGAGGTTGTTCTGGAGAGATGTACATGTGGAGAAGGAATCTTCACCATCTCTGGACCCAGCTGTTTCCTCTTTATCAGATCCTAGTGGGACAGCGGATACAAAGGCCAGACTTTATGAGTTTTAAAATGATGGAGGCAGACACACTGTTAACAGAAACATTCTGTTATTAAGCATGTTTAAAAAACAAACAAAAAACATGTCCCAACATGATGAAAAATTGCTACAAGCACACACAAAAGTGTGTTTTCATTCTTCTTTAATTGTGAGTGTAGGAGACAATTACCAAAGACAACAAGGGCTGGATGTCAGCCATGTGCAGTGACTTTGCTCTTAACCTTGGAAATGTATGTGAGCAAGTTTTTTTTCTTCTCTTTTTCTTAATCCTCTCTCTCGTTCTTGCTGTGCTTTGGCTGAGCACCGTGACCACTTAACTAATTGTGTTATGAAAGATGTTCCAAGGGTGATGATTCAGCTTCAGTTTCCACTAGTTTCTTAAGCAGGTTTTCTTGGGAAACTGCCGGGTACTCGTTTAGAAACCAGACTAAGACCTACAGTCGTGCTCTGTGAGATTGTACTTAGGCACAGCAGTATTCTGGGCTAAATGCTAACATACACACAATGACAATGCTGATGTCTAGCAGGTTTCATATTTTTTTTAAATTACAATTACACTATTTTAGATACAAGACGTTATTTATTGAGCTTTTGAGGGTTTGAAGGTGTTCAGATATAGTATATCACCATTTGTTGAAAATAAATACAGTCCACTGTTTCTGGAAATCAGCTCCAGTATTTCATAAATCCCAGCTTGAAGTGGGTTTGGGCACAGGGACAAAATGTGTGCACATTTCTTGAGTGTGGCCACAGACTTCGGACTAAACAATACTAATAACAATGAAAATATTGTCGCAACTCTACATACTATGTAATCACATAATAAATCTATTCTGTGTGAGTCATCCAGCTGAATAAAACACTTTGTCTCAAAGTTTAAAACCTACGGTACATATGAAATCAATAAAGCATACTCTTAATCACTGTCAGTCCAACTATAAATCCTACACAACTTGACACATTTGAACCTTGCATTTCAAAGCTCCCACACTCTTCTTCTTTCAATGCTAAAGAGTATTCTTATTCTAGGGTTTGGACTTGAGGTTGTGATATTTAGGGGTCCTGTGCTGCAGCAGCGGTCCCGCCGCTAGCCTTGGTTTTTTCCATGAGGCCTGAGGAATGGAAGGAGCTGACGCTTTGTAGAACAGATGTTCCCGCTTAGCTCTAAACCAAATTACGCAGTCAAGCTTACAGCCATGGGCCAGAACCGCACAGATGCTGATTGAATGGCAAAGGGAGCAACAAAAGTAGATCAGGCTCAAATCTGGTCAGCCTTTGAGACAGGAACGTAAAAATGATATTGACATTGCTATGGAGACTAAATGGAGAGCTGGAGGCTTTGGTCTGGGTACCCTTCGCCAGACCGCCGTCTGTGTTTGTTTTCATGAGAATTTAAGTTTGTGTATTGTCGTGTTTATGATTTCAATGTATGAAACAGACAGCTTGCAAATGAGGGTAACAAGTGTTACTCAAACATAAAGTTGAACATTTGACCTTTTGTTTGCTGGAAATCATCTGCAACAGCACTGACAATAAGCAATCACCCTATTGTAACACTGGTGAGAATTTGTCACACTGAGATCATGAGTCTAAGTCCCAGAACATTTTAACCAGACAGCATACTGTAAATAGTTTTTCAATTATTTTTTTTCCCAATATTATTATTTTTTAATCAGTTAACTGTTCAGAAGCATCATCTGTACAATATTTTTAGGTATCTGTCTTGTGAATCACCAAAAATAACATAATATAAGCTAGGATTAATATCAGGGTTTCCCCCAGTGTATTAGACTGGGTAACCCCGCCCACTCTGTTGGCAATTTGATTTCGCCCTGCAGCTCGGTCTAAACCTGCATGTTTAATTCTCCTGCTTCAGTTCACAATTTTGCGGAAACCAATCACAAACTGGCTTATCTACCTGGCGTGCTATTGGCAGGTTTAACACAATGACGATAGAGAAGCAACCAAGCAGCCTCTTGTTTACATTCAACATAGCGTCCACCCGTTAATGCCGTTGTCACTTCTACGTCACCCAGACCGTTGGTCTGATTGGTTGAAGGACTATCCAACTGCGTACAGAGTCATTTGAACTATGCTTGTTGGTCATGACTCTTGTGCAGAGAAAACACAGAGCAGACTCCCCAGACCAAATCTCAATCTCAAATCTATTGAGCTTGGCTTGGTCTGGTGATAGCCAGACTACCAGTGATTGCAAGCCTGGTGGCCCTCCGGGCCTAAGTTGCCCCCCACTAGGCCTAAGCCACTGTAGAAAAAGTGTTTAATGTATTTTTAAGAGGTTTTTTAAACTAGTTACAGTGGGGCGGCTCAGTTGGAAACTTAGACATAGTCATATTTTCAAATCTCCAGTTAGATTTTATTATTAAATTAAAGCTACACTTTGAACTTTTCCTGCTTCTGTCCCCCAACAGGTTGGAAATGGAATTGTCCATCACATAACATTGTGCAAGTTTGCCAAATTGGATAATGGACAATTACGCTTCCAACCTGTATGGGGACTAAAACAGGAAAAGTTACATAATGTTGCTTTAATGCAGAGAACCTAAAAATCTTTCTTGTAGCTTTTTTAAATTTTTCCATTTTGCAATTCCATTCATGATTCTGTTATCACAGAAACTTGACTCCACATTAATGCTGCTATCAGTTTTTGACTGGCCCGGGTGGGCCCTCATCAAAAAAAGACTTGCCACAACACTTGACAACTTTTCTGGGGAAAACAATAATTAAACATTTCATAAGCTAAAAGCTAAAAAGTCTTGTCCTCAGCTTTCTTGATGATGCTTTTTTCAGACAATCCAATTTTTAATGGTTTATTAGCCTGAGAAATGGAATAATTTTTTCACCCCATAAACATCATTCAGTTGGAACTGCATCAATTGTACACATCAAAGTCTGTTTACATGTCTGGGGGAGTACATCTACATGTGTGAGAAAACAAATATATAAGGTATAAAGTTAGAAAGATGAGAGCTTATCAGACCTCTGTAGCTCGCTTGTCATTAAAGCTAGCGACTTGAAACTGCTACTAGAACAACACACCCGATCTCTGACTGAACTATCAGTGGTCAGGTTGCATTGAAGAAGTATGTGTAGAATAAAAAAGAGGATTATGTTGTCCATCGGCTGACAATATTATAGCAGGAGTCAAAATGTACCTGGAAAATATCCCCCCAAAAACATAAACAGGTTCCTAAAATCCTTCAAATTGACCTCCTGACATACATTAGCTTCAAACCTGACTGGTAAAAACATGCTTACCCCAAAAAACTCAACAATTTTGAAATCATCTGCAATTAAACCCATTTTTTCATTACAGAGGTAATCTCCACCATACCTTTTGATGACCTTTTTATTTGTTGTCTTCAACTTTTGTTGTTTCCTACTGCAACATGTTCTATTCCCAGGGATAAATGATATCTTGTGATATTGAAAAAATGAAAATGCTAGAATCCTTTTCAGCTCATTTAGACTTTATTACATTAAATCGTGGCTGGATTAGTAATGAAATGAAACGTTGGTTGCACATGTAACATTACAATAAATAAGGCTCCACATTGAAAGTAGTTAGAAACTTATTGACATTTAGAATAATGCACTTCATGCACCGTTGTCGTCCACATTTAGGTAGATTAAATGATTAAACACAAATCATAGCAAACTTGTCAGTGGTACAACTTGGCTGGAACAATGCCCTGAAGTCAATATCACACCGCTGACACAATGAAAATACAACTTGCTAACATTTCTTTGGGTAATCACCTAAAGGTTTGAAAGAAACATTCAAAACTAACAGAAATATAAGTTTATGGTGCCAAAACCACGATCAGTGGCATTGCAGATAAGAGTAGATTCATCAAGCTTGCTAATGAACATTCATTTGATATCTTCAAGTTGAACGTTTCCTTTGGTGGCTGTGTGTTATCAGGAGTGTGGGGAGAAAGCAGCATTACACACATTCCCAGTCACTAATAATAGGGATAGCTGGGTGACATCAATTAGACAGACATAGCAGACATTTCACAGGGATTACCTGACAATGAATTCCAGTGTCAGTGTGGCCTTTGACAGCACAGAAAGACAGAAAAGAGAGAGACATGGGCAAAGAGAGAGGCATTGGCAAAGAGTGAGACATGTTTGCAGCTTTTTCAAGGGAAGAATGCTGAAATAAACATGAAGGCTGAACAAAACAACAAGATCAACGGCATCAATATGTAACAGTATTAACACAACAGCTCTGGATGCCAGGGCCTACCTATCAATGATAAATGATAAATCTGCCCATGAAACATTCTGTTTAACCAAAGAAGGGGACAGTCATCTAAAACTTGAGATGCATCGCCTTGCATACACTTCAGGGTTCAGTGCCATCGTCTGACAGGTTGGAGGGCTCAGGTTTGATTTTCAGGGCCAATGACTCGAGGCATATCCCACACACCGCTCTGTGCTGGGTGTGGTCAACTTAACATAAGAGCATGGCAAAAGAAGTGTTGAATCAGGGTTGGGCTGTTCAGTGGAAGATGGTGAGGTAACACAGGACAGAGATACAGCTGATGGTGGACTTCACTCCTGTTCCTGCTGAACTGAGCCAGTTTTTAGGTAAACACTGATACCAGTTCAGTAGGCACGGGAGGGCACAGCCCGAACATCGCTCCATTTGAAAATGCAGTGTGCGGTTTGCATGCAAGGCGTTTTTTTTTTTTAAAGCTTATATACTTGTTGTTTCAACCAAAATGTTTTCACTTTTAGAGCTTTAGTGCGTAACTTTTTGATATTAATAAACGTTTGTTACATTCGAACCACTGCCAAATGACTTGCTTTTATGTCTTTATCTGTCCTGTCAAAAATAAAGGCCGAAATTGGCCCAAAAATAATTGTAAAAAAAATAAATAATATACTATAAAGTTGCTGGACGTCACCCATAGGAATAAAGTGGAGTGCTGCGCGACAGAAGCCTTGCACAGTCAGGTGGATATTTACGGTTAGAATTCTTCATGGGGTCGACAGAAAATATGCACTATATCTTAAACTTTTAACACTGTTCTTCCCAAGAGAAAGGGCTATTTTGAGTAAAGTTGACTGGGGTTGGAGGAGAGCTGCCAGCATTAGCCTACACTCTGATAGCATCAACACAATGGAGAATTAATACAAACCTAGTTGTGAACGGGAATTTTTTTGTATACATACATAACATGGAACTCCACAGACTTATGATCTCAGTTAATGGTGTAATCCTTGGCTTTGGAAGTAATACTATAATTCTTAGCCAGTCAACAACTGTAGCTTGCATTAGATCAGACCAACACACTGTTTAATCCATTTTGTGCACTTCTGCGCCTTTGTTTTTGGCTTTGAAGAAGCTATAAAAAGACTCAAATCACATTTGCTTTAAACTGTGAGTATCTCTCTTACTGGATCTGCTCCATCCATACACTACTGACAGGTCCCTTAGGTCTTCTAACCAGGGATTACTGGTGGTCCCACGCACTCGCTTAAAAACTAAAGGTGACTGTTCCTTTGAAGTGCTGGCTCCCAACCTGTGTTCTGCAGTCTCTGTTGATGCTTTTAAAAAGCAGCTGAAGATGCACTTGTTTAAATTCACTTTTTAATCATATTTGTAACTTTGGGTTTTAGGTTTTAATCTTTTAAATTATTTTTATTAGGCTTTCAATAATTTTTTTCCTTGCGTATTTCCTGTTGGATCCTACTGTATTTTTATTATTATTACAGTGCCATGCACACCACACCACACACAGCTTGCTTTGCCTAGTTACAGTTGCTAAGCTTAGATAATCGCTGCTAGTGGAGGGGGTTATCAACCGGCAAACTAGGTGCATGCAGGTTTCTTCTCCAACGCAAACATCCAGGCTGCAGTGGGGCACCAAAATACTGGCAGACCATTCCTGAGCAAATTCAGTTTTACATGAACTGGGCCTGCCCCGACCGGTCTGACATTTAGCTCCAAATTCCTAAAATCACAATACAACCTGTGGCATTAAGTACACATTAAACCCAGGTCAAACTGTGTATATTTGGTATGCATGATGATTCTTGCCAAATGCATAATTTAAGATAAGACATTTGTTGCTTCAGGCAAATACAATAAAAAAAAATAAAAAACTGTACAGCTTGTTGCACATACTGCACAATCAAGACCTGCATTTGGACCACAGCAACATATTTAACCCTACATAACTCCTACATGAGGATATAATCTTTGGTCTTTCTGTCTTCTTGCTTCCCTTCCTCCCTCCCTTTCCACCTAATCCCTCGTCACTCCTCTCCTCCTCCCTCCGTCTTTCTTCATATCCGAGATCATCAAGTTCTTTCCATTCAGCGGAACAAATCCCCTCCATCGAATCAACTATTTCACCTCAGGCACTGAACTTAGCCACTGTGAACAACACATAGCAGGGATCAATGCTCACCAATTAGCTAAGCTCTGTGCCTTTAGCAAGTGGGTGGCTGGCCTTTGAGGGAACAGAGACTCACACAGACCTTTACGTGACTACTCAGTGGTAAAGTTTGGCGAGTTTCAAAGCCTGCGATGTTCAAGATGTTGAGGTTTGCTTCGCCTTCGACAGGGCTTGTTCATATTGTGTTTCAGAGTGCGCTGCCAACGAAGGATCCTGTCCCTTATTTGAAACATCCAAAATCGTCTCCCTTAAGTTACAAGAGCCGAAATGTGATCTGCCTTCAAAAATTTGTTCTGTCGTGTAAATCTGTATGGCTCTTATATGCATTTACATCGACTTGCTGGCGTATTTGAAAGAAGAGAATAGTTTCAATTTCAGACAGCTGCTCATTTAACTGCAGTCGTTTACATGCATTTTAAAGTTTTCTATTTGAGAAACTAATTCCACAAGCAAACCTCTTGAGGGGCACTGTGAGAGTTGATCACAATATCTGTCTTACCTGCTCCAGTATTTATTCCTTTGACTCTATAGCAACATCCAGTGCAGATAATTACAGAAGGTCACACAAAAGCATCCCACTGTGGAAATATAACACGGGCGGGTCACCTGCTATACTGTGAAGGAGTGGAAATCCCTGGCAATGTGATTTTTGTTTCTCTTTGTGCATCAAATCACGGTGCCAGGAACCCTCCCCACCACAGCCGTGGCAGAGGCTGGAATGGATCCACCCTGAACCTCTCCGTCCTCTGTCTCTTCTCTACCCTCCACCTGGGCTCCAGATGCCTTCTTCCACAGCAGCTGTGGAGTACCTGTGACCAGAAAGAAAGAGGAAAAGAGAGGTGTAGGGAACATTACTCGTCTCAACAAAACCTTTTCAATTTAACTTGAACTAATTGATAGGTGGAATATTTAAGCTTTAAGTTTTCAACTGTATTTCATCTTTTCTAAGGATCTTCCACAGAAGGCTTAGTTTGAGGTAGCCCAATCCCACAGTTGAGAAAAGATCAGAATCTATCTATCTATTACAAGGGTCTTACAAATAAGGAGTGGTTTGAAGGTAACACTGTATCACAGAAATAGATAAACTGACAAGAAGAAAAGTATAAAAGAGGAGTTATTCTGATGTTCAGAGAGACACTTAGGGTACACACTCATGTACACACGTTATCTTCCCTGTTCAATAATTGAATAAAGCTATCATTTCCGGTCATGATTCCCAGATATCACTAATCCTAAAATATTCTCTGATGCACTTCAAACCACTTGTGTAACCCTGGGATGAAATATTATACAACCAATCTAAAAAATATTAAATTTGTGGGATGTGAGGAATGACTGTGCAGATTTCTCTGCTGCACAGATCAGCAGAATGCAGCAGATGTTGTGGCTGGTTGGAACATGCAAAGCCAGCTACCTGGTCAGTTTGTTTAAAGCAACTCAGGGGCAAAATTAAAACATTGCTTGTCTGAAATGGTGAGGGCAGTCCAAACTGTCTGGTGAGGCTCCTGGATGTCAAGGCTCTCACTATAAAATGCAAGCCAAGCACAACGTACACCACAAGGAGATCTGTGTCATGTTTTTGCAAATAATAAGCAAACTATGACAAATATACATGGTTTTGTTGAGTCTCAGTTTTCCATTAAACGAGGGGGTTTCAGGTCAGAGGGGTTTGTTTGATTTGTTTTGTGCGTCACGTCTACTGTTTTGTAGATTGATGTAGCTAGGTGGGTCCAGAAGGGGAGAATTGGAGAAAACGTGTTACTTTCTTCTTTAAAAACTGGAACGTCTCTGCGTATTATTATCTTTTGTTGTTGTTTTTGCAGGGAAAATTCCAGGCCCACCCTGCTGGGGAAGGAATAATGACAGGATTGTTGAGCAGTGAGGAGGAGGAGGAGGAGGAGGAGGTTAGGGCTGAGTCTCTACAGTCTTTCCTTCATTGCTTTTCATACACCGTCCGCATCTCCTCACACTTGATTTCAGAGTGAAAACCTTTGGAGAACCACATCTGGAGTTTCTTCTATCCCAAGAGGGATATCAGATCAGGTTGTTTTTTTTTAAACTCAGGAAATATTAAAATCTGTCATTCCATTTGACGATTTTTAAAACACTACAATCAGTTGTTACTTGTACTGTAACTGTTTTCTTTCATAGTTGGACTTAACAGCAGCCTCCTTTGGTTCTTTAGGAGCTGCTCAGAGCCAATAAATAGTCTGGCATGTAACACTTCCTAAAGTGGTGTTTTTTTACGCTTTAGGTTTTGCATACATAAAAAAAAAAAGAGAAATAGCTAGTGGGCGGAATATGTTTCCTTTGCCCAGCCAGGCTGGCTTTTTCCCCGTGTAAGCTAACCAGCTGCTGAATGCAGCCTTACTGTATATTTAACAAACAAACATGAGAGTGATATCGATCGTCTCCTCTCTCTGTCACAAAACAAATAAGTGTTTTTCCTGAAAATATGAATCATTCCTTTAGTTATCAATTACTTATGTTAATTATGTGCTTTAATTGTTTTTTTTTATTCTGTGTCTATTATAGACTTAAACTACACTTCCGGAGAACACATCACATCTGAAAGCACCATCATCAGTGCATTTAAAATCATTATAATTACAAAGAAATTTCACAAGACTTCTTTAGAAGTCTAAGCTCTGCTCTTGTCTGCACTTGCAGGTACATAATACACATTACAATGTTTATTGACAGGATCTGAATGGAATGTGTACATCAATTTATAAAGGAACTGGCTGTCCTCCATAGCCCTGGTGTTATTGTGCAGAGCCACAGTACATGTTTTACAACCTAACAAAGGCACGCAAAACCCTTCCAGACTGCCATGTCTGCCCTGTCAACAAGCGTTAACAGTGCACCCCTCCCTGCACAGGAATCATGAATAAATATGTTTGTCTAGGTTGTGCTTCACTGAACAGTTGTATGAAAGTGGAATGAGGGATTGCCTGTATGTGTGTGTGTGTGTGTGTGTGTGTGTGTGTGTGTGTGTGTGTGTGTGTGTGTGTGTGTGTGTGTGCGTGCGTGCGTGCATGCCCATGTTGGTGTATGTGTTGGTTATTTGCATGCATGGAGGGTCATATCCTCCAACATGTCAGTTTTTGTTTGCTGGGTGTGAAAGTGCATATGGGAGAGAGAGATTGATCGGTGACATTATTGTCAGGTTTAAATGAATGGTGTGATGATGTGACATATTTTTGGCAAGCTGGGTGAATTACAGGTTGGCATACAGAGATTGAATAGAGTAATGATTACATTATCAACTGCAACTAATAATGATTATCAGGTAATTTTTACCAACAAACAGTCCAATATTTTTTATTTAATTCTCAAATATGACAAAGAAAAGCAGCAAATCCTTGCATTTGAGAATCTGGAACCAGCAAATATGTAGAAAATTTACTGAAACAATTAAGCAAATATGTATAATTTGTCAATTGACTAATTGTCTGAGCTCCACGGTTGATAAATAACCCACTGCAGAATGAAGGATATTGTAAAAACAAAGACAATGTTCTCTGTAAGTTTTCAGTTTGACATGATTTCCATATGTCCATAGCAACTAATCTTGACTGTTGTTGCCATTTGTTTGTGGTTTGTGAAAAAATTATGTCATGTCTCCAGTTTATGTGAGTCCAAATGAACATAATTTACAGCCTGATGGAAGTTATTATTTTACACAAGGCTGAAAGTGTGAACAAGTCACCACATTTAGAAAGTGCAATGTTTGCACACACAGTCGAACAAAATGACCTCATTCACGCAGCCCGGAGGAGCTGTTCGTTGGGCTAAGGACCGAAGTAGAGAGGAAATGATGCTGACCTCAAGTGGCATTCGCAACCTAAAAACATGGACTGCAACATTTATGTACACATAAATATCCACAAATATCAAACTTCTTTTATGTTTCCTCTCTATTTCCTTTCAAAGGTGACAAAGCCACACCATTTGCTGAAAATGGTTTGCTGGTTTCTCATGTATTCTACACTTGGCAGTTGGCAGTGTTTACACAGGAGATGTTGTGATGCATGTGCTGTTGACTTCAGGTGTGAGATTCACATCTGAACCCAGCCGTTCAGTGCTGACGTCACCCTGCATCTCGCACGTTGGTGGCACTGTGTTTTGTTGCCATGCTTGCACAAAACAACAGGCAAAGTGTTGAGAGGGAGAAGGAGAAACAAGACACGGAGAGAAATATAAGTATGTGAGAATGTGCGCAACAAGTGTCGGATTGCATTAGAAAAGCCTTGGTTTATGAATGCCATTCTGTCAAACTGTTCTTGTCCGTAAAGTGTGCAAAGCTCTTCTGAAATGTAAAGCTGTAGGCCTAAGAGAGACCTGACCATAAAGTGGTCAGTATGCCTCATACAGAGTGCTTGTAGCATCATCGAACAGCGCCTGAAACCCCATAATATTTCTGTAACTTTTCAAAACGGACAATCTAACATTCACGCATGTGCATTATTGTTAAACAACTATTTTCCCTTTTGTGTGGAAAAATGAGTGCAACAATATAATTGTCTTCCAAAAGTGACAAAAACTGTGACGGTTTTCACCCTGCCGTCGAGTGTGGCCGCTCGATACAGCTATAAACATGTCTGTCTTCCACAGTAGTTCTTTTCAACTATACCCCCACCTTAAAAGGCTTGGTATGCCTCAAACAAAGTACTTGTCTGAACCCCCCAAGTTCTGAGTTCAGTCAGACACTAAGTTGCCACATCGGACAGTGTTACTGTAGAATTGATCAGAGAGATAAAACATGAGGCCCCTAGCTCAACCAATCACACCTCTGTAGGTAACTAAGACCCATGGGCATTAAAAAGTCATTACCAGGGCTTGTTGAGTCTGGGCTTCATTATTAAGCTCATTAGATCACTCAGTCCCGATAAACTAGCCCTGCCATGAGCAGGCATCGAGCAGGAGCTTTTTTCTCATGTCCCATTAACAATAATCCACTCTGCATAGCGTTAATGTAATTTTGGCTGGGATGTAATTTCATGCAAAATCAATCATTTCCAACCTTTTCTTAGAAATGAAACATAATCAGACATATGAGACTAAACAGATTTAGGAATTTTATGTCAAAAAGTACTTAATAATAAATAAACGTCTCAATGACTCACCTCTTATAGGAACAATGGAGAAATGAAAAAAATGATCTGGCCCTCTGCCCTGACAGGAACATGATCCATTATAAGGCATGAGAGGAAATGGCACAGCTGCATTAAAGTCCGGCATAGGCTTTCTCCGAATCTGATAGTAATAACTATCTCAGCTATTAGCTAATAGCCATGGCTACACTGATAACATTATGACTAGAAGGGAAAGACTCTCAGAAAGAACCTGCAAATACAGGGAGGTGGTGTAGAAGTAACACACAAAACATGGTAAAATTAAGAAAGATAAAAGATGCATACAATGCATACAGTATTTGTGTGTGAGAGTGTGTGTGAATGACGTAGTGGTGGAGGAAATAAACTCAGACACAACATTGGACTGTAGGGTTTATCTGAGGACACTGGGATGTGTTTCAGTGCTATTAGTAGAGCTAACTCTGATAAAGTTTCATACCAGACTCAACTAAACCAACCCCTTTTTTATTTGTAGCACACTCTGAACGCAGTGTTCTTGCACCAACAGTATAAGAACAAAAAGCTCACGAGGAGTTCTTTCCTTCTTGCCTCTATTTGATTGGCACTATTCCAAAAGTTTTACCACGAATGTAAAGTAAAAGCAGAAGAAATTACTAATACATCTTTAGGTAAAGACGGAGTGAAGGAGGTTTTGGAAGGATTCCTGACTGACTATTGAGATGCATCCGTCAGCATGGAGTGTGAGAAGGCCAAGAGGAGTTGGTGTGTTAGGATCGTGACCTCCATGACCGGCAGGCTCCCTCCCACTCCAAGCATGCAATCTCTCCACAAACTGAGGCCTGTTTTTCCACCACACATGGCTTCAATTGGAGGCTCCTGCTGCTGCTGTGTCTGATTATGTCTGAACCTGATTATGAAATCAGTGATTGGCAAACAGATCGAACTGGCAGTAGCTATGTTTCCATCCACACGTTTTTATCCGAATTAAGTGATAATGAATGTAAAATGTAAAATGGAAACAGTAAAATTTGATGGAATTTCATGAATATCGACTCAAAGGAAATATGATCGGTCTCATCGGATTTTTATCTTGAGCTGGCTTATGCGATAAACGCTGATGGAAACGTTATTTGCCAAATAAATAATTAGAAAAGTTTTAGGTCATTTTATGGTTGCAACCCGCCACAAAAGAAAAAGTTTTAGTTGATTTCCGCCCAGTATTTCTGCTCTGTTTGCACACATGGAGGGTGTCAACAAAGACAGATGTAAGTTGACGAACAAGGCTTTTGAATTTAATTTATGAGGAACTCGCAAAGGAAATGGCCAACAGAGGTTAAGAAAAGCCGTCTGACCTCCTATGGAGTAAATGGAAGGCACTCAAACAGTAAGACATGTCTCAAAAAAGAATTGTCTTGGAGCGATGCTGGAGGGAAAATAAAAGGCAAGTTGCATCTGCATCATCATAGCAATGTGTTGATAGCGTCGTTGCTTTCTTATTATAGCTTGATATGTCACTATCTGCTGGCACATACGCACTATTACAACTTAATTGATCCTGTGTTGGTAGAAGGTGCATAGAAGGCGCATTTGCGAACAAAGAAAAACTTTGTTCGCAAATGTTGGCTTGAATGTAGTGTGATTCAGTGCAAAAATGAAAGAAAATATCTTAAAATGTCTAAAATCAATTCTATATATCAATTTGATTGCAAAACAGCATGTGAAGTCATTACACACAGGTTTTTATTCGCTTTAAAGCCGTTGGATGGAAACACACTTTCACCAGCTTTATTCGCATGAGTTTTTTTACCGAACTTCAGATAATTCGATTGACAAGTGGATGGAAACTTAGCTTAGCTTCACTTAGTGATGGATATTTCTGTGGTGTTTGCTGAATTGGCAGCAGAGATTGGTGTATAGTTTTCTCTTGAAATCTTTTTCTATTTGTGTCCAGGCATGATGTGTGTGTTTACTGTATATGTATGTTTGTGCGTGAACAGGCCTGGATTTAAAGTCTTGCTCTAGCGCCAAAAAGTCAAAGCTGTTTACAACTTGGTAGGTCGTAAAAAGTAAATATGCGTCAGTAGGGGCCTATCAAAGGCTCCTTCATTTGGTTCTTGGCTAAGATGGCTTTGGATGTGTGCTGTAATTGCCTCGGCTCAGACAAAAATTCTCTGTGGTAGACGCATGGCCGGGCTAAAAGAGCAGAGGGAAACCATGCTGTCCTGTACACTTAAACACTTTGCAGTTGATCTGAGGGGAACCAGCAAACACACAAAGTGCAGGGAAACCATAAGAGAGAGGAGAAGGCAGAGTAGCTGCAGGCATGACATTGACACAAACACTCACACACAAAACTACTGTAGAGTCACACAGGTGCATGTCTTGCAGGAGAACACACACCACACACAGTGATGTGCTCACACTAGTATTAACTTGATTAATTAAACTAAAAGCCAAACCCAAATAACAAAGATCTGTTCATTGTCCCAGAGACCACACCCATGTCAACACCAGCCACAGATGCTGGGTATGCAATGCAAGGAATATTCTGAAATACAGTTTAGATTTGAAGCTGAATTAACTCATATTAGACCCCAAAACAGAATCAGGTCAGTTTATTAACGGTCTTTGCTTTAAAAAAATGTTAGTCGAGGGAGGTAGTTTTTTTTGTTTGTTTTTTTAAAGAATTTCTTTGTAACTTGTTTGCGTCAATAACCTTTTTTTAACTTATAGCAGCCACAACAGCAACATGGGCATCCCATTGTTGTATTTGGGCCCCTGATAAATGTAACTGCATTATTCATTTGGCAATATACATTGTGTGTATGTTAGCTTTGGTTTGGAAGAGGAAGAGATATCTAGGTTAAGTTGATAAATGTTTAGCACTTTTTGTTTAGCTCTTTGTTCTTTAGCTCTTTGCTATTTTGTTTGGTGTGTTGTAGCTTGCTTGCTGTAAATGGCTGCTTACGTTTTTTATCGGGGTGAATGAGTAACCTGACACGCCAGATGGTTTGATAACACAGAACCATCTGAGAAGCCGACATTGGAACACACACTTAAACCACGCCTGTAGCTGCAAGTGAATCCTCACCGGGCACTGATTCGTAGCTGGTAGCCCGGACACAAACGCATTACTTGAAGCCTGACAAGATAGATTTTCATGTGATATGTGATCACACATGATCTTGTGATATCGCGAGAATCCAGCTGTGGATTGTGAGACTCAACCATAGAGAACTATTATGTGCGAGCACAAAAACCAAAACAAATTGCAAAAAGGCAACAACAAAAAAAGTTAAATGATGCTTACAGCTGTAGAGTTTGGTGTTTCAATAGTAGCACTATGAGCGCATTAAACAATTATTTATTACTATTTGTATTACACTCACAAGGCATAAAGAATTGTTCATGTTCCAATATTACAGTCAAGTTGTCTAACTTATACAGCTGCATTTGATATTAACACTTTATATCCAGAAGTTTAAAGCTCGTCTAAAAGCATTGGCCTTGCCCTTGTGTAACATGTCTCTTACACGTGGGAACAGCTCACTGATTTAGCAGACCCTGATAAAGCCTTGGAGCATGCTCAAATATTTGAAGTATTTGTTAAAAAAATGTTCTGTGCACTAGATTTTAGGGTGAGTTTATCAAATCAAACTCCTTTTTCAAACAGTGGTAATATGTAATTCTACAAAAAAAAAAAAACAGTCAACAGAGTTGCTGAGAAATATGCTGGTACAGCAGCCAGAAGTCATGCAGGTGTGTGTGTGTGTGTGTGTGTGTGTGTGTGTGTGTGTGTGTGTGTGTGTGTACACTACTGCATCTGTTTTCCAAAATCAAATACAGGTTTATTCAACTTTTATAAGGTTTTTTTGTAATGATTTGGCATTACCAAACCCACTAAATTAGCCTTGAGAAAATAAAGATTTTATTTTTCGTTCGACCCTAATAAACAACAAGATTAAACCAATGTGTGAAATTTCTTTGGTAAGCCAATGATTGCTGTAAAACCAACTACTTGTTTGTCATACAAACAGATTGACTGTCTTCCCAAGTACCAAAGGTCACCATCAAAGCCAGACTGGGCATAAACTCCATAACATCAGACCTAGCTTTGATC
Organism: Percina caprodes; assembly: GCA_013375575.1. Classification (NCBI taxonomy): domain Eukaryota; kingdom Metazoa; phylum Chordata; class Actinopteri; order Perciformes; family Percidae; genus Percina; species Percina caprodes. Next base: position 8,994,273 of record JABXJD010000004.1, read on the forward strand.
AAATCTTGTCTTGTGTTGTGTTGGCTGCCAAAGCATGAAAAAAGAAATACAGAGAGGCACATAACAAGCTAAAATATTACAATTTTGTCATTAAAAAAAAATTAAACATGACACCCACATAAAGAAAAAAAACTCAAAGGAAAAGAGAGATGTGAGAGGCAGAGAGAGATGTTTGCTACTCACCATGTCCAAAAGTCGTTTTTTGTTATTCGATGAGTCTGAGTCACCTCAAGAGTTCAGATGAGGATATGCACAAAGTCGAAGCGTTGACCCAATAGGGAGGACCCCACTGACCGATTTACTGGCTGACTAACTAACCATCTGACTGGCTAATGACTGACGAGTCAACTGCATGACTGCCTGACTGCCAACTGTACCATTTCAGATCCAAGAATCAGTCGGTGGTGCAATCCTCAGAGTCTGTCCATGTCATGACCTGCTCTGTCCAGGGCCGCTTCCCAGAGCTCGGCAGCCTGGCGAGAAGCAGAGAGAGAGGGGTAAAATGAAGATCTGTCCCCCTTGTTCCCACAGCCTGCCAGAAGGCGAGGGGAGGGGGGTGGAGCAGAGACTGCTCTGTTCCCATGGAGGTCAGATGTGGAGTTAACACACCCAGCCGGCAGCAGGCTGGTAACTACTGCCTGCCTGCTACCGGAGTTGTCTCCCCCCTCTTTCCCTTTCTTCCACTGTCTTACCTCGTTGCAAACCTGACAAATCACTCTGGAGACACAGCAGAGCACCAACCCACTCAGCCACGAGTAATAGTAGAGACAGAGAGAGACTTTCAACCAGTTGTCCCAAGAGATCCACTGTCCATATGAGAGTCTGGAGGCAGAGCTGCCAGTTCTCCTTCTTTCCTCCCTCTATCCCTCCCTCCATTATTCCCTCCCTCCCTGCCTCTCCTCTTTCATTCCCCTCTCTAGTTTTTTTTACAGCCTCCGCTGAGACATTCTTATTGTGGCAATTGCATTAGCCTTTAGCGAGCGAGGAATGGCTCTAAGTGCCTAATGCAATGTTGTGTCTCTCTGTCTTTGTCTCTCTTTCTCCTTATCTCTCTTTCCTCTCTTTTTCTTTCCCAAGTGTCTATCAGTTGGACATGTAGACGTACACATACACACCTCCTCTCCTTCCTTCTTTGCAGCTTTTCTTCTTCCTCTGTGAGTTATCCCTTAAAGAGACACTGTCTCTCTTTTTGCTCTTTCATTGAGGTACTTTGAAGGAGTCCAGGTGCAGGATCATATTTCTGGAGGCTGAGAGGCATTGATTGTGTTTTTCTGTTTGCCTTGTGATTGTCTCCAATGTTTACCCGCTATTACAGAACTAATGGTCTACTGTGCCACTGCAGGAGATATGTAGCCTATGTAGAATCAATAAGACAACAATGGACAGAAAACATATTTAACCATTTGGTTTTTGACCATAATAACATAGTAAGAAGGACATTATCACAATATATCATGCTGGAAATTCAACATTAAGAAAAACCATAGAAAGGCTTATTGAGTGAGGACTTGTGTGTTTAGCAAACATAACGTTGACTGGGGTTGCTAAAGTTTTAACTTTCTTAAATCAAATGAAGAGCAGAACAGATCTGAACAGAGTTAGCCACACTCTGACACAGTAGCATCCAGGATTAGCTTCCACACAGTGGGTACGTACTGCACAGTTTGTTGTGTACAGGGCTTTTTAAACATAACCTTCAGTCCCATATATTTATGATGTTCTTCATTGATATGCTCCTTCATTGGCCATGGCACCCGATTACTTCTGCAGTTAGCTGGACATGCTAACGATTTGCAGCTTATGTAATAGACAATAAACACACAGTTTAATCAATTCTTTATACTTTAGGTCATGTTTTTGTTTTAGAAAGCCTAAAACCAGTCCATCCTCCAAATCTTTTAACCCTTGTATGGTATTCTGGTCAAATTGACCCATTTCAAATTTTTACAAGAAAAAGTTGAATTTTGCCTTGCCTTATTTTCTGTGATAAACATGTATTCCTGACTCAATTCAGAAAATGATTCTGGACCATAATAATGATCACATAGTGGATTTTTAACATGAATTTTAACCTTATGACAAGAAACAAATCCTACTTCCATTGTTAATTGTGTTCTAGTAGAGACTGATTGCATTCCATTAACACATATGTTTTCTCAATTGTTTGAAATTGAGATAAAGACAATATTTGTTAATAGACTATGAAATAAAAATTTTGTTTCAGAATTGTTTTTAAAACCCAAATAAGTCACGGGTCAATTTGACCCGAGGGACACAAGAGGAACACGAGAGGGTCCCAAAAGTGAAGACAATACAAGGGTTAAATAAAGAGTATTGCTCTTACTACAGTCCCATGCACAATGCTTCAATGTGTGGAGAAATCCAAGCTATGATTGCTAAGCTTAAATTGGACAATCTGTGTTTGGGTGTTTAGCAAATGGTCAATTTTGATCCAAAATCCATTTCCATTTCATGAATTATCCACATAATTTAGCTTGCAAAGAGATTATAGTAAAAGCATGTATGAAAAAGTAAAGGAGGTGGCAATAAAGTCACATCCACTCAAGTCTCTGAAGCCTAGGCATCAATATGTTCAACCCTAAAATAACTCTGTCAACAAAGCCAGTAGCCGGATGACAGTGTTTCATCAGCAGGCGCAATGCAGCAGTTTCGGACATGGCCCTAAAATCTGACACTGGAGAGTGACAGGAGGCCCAGCGGAGAGAGCCTTGTAAGTAAGTCACACATTTTATCCTCACAGCTGTCCTGCTGAGGTGTCTTTAAAAACTATGCTGAAATCCTTAAACATGTTGTACAAAAAGTTAGAAAGAACTCCACTTTGTTAAAAAGTTGAATTTAATGTCAATAAAACAGAGCATCCTAATGGTGTCTCTCTGAGGCAGAATCATGGCCGTAGGTGGCTCCAGCAACTCCCTGCTGTAAATCCAAAATAATTAGAAGGCAGCAGCTACGATTAGACTGTATCTCAAAGAGTATTACATGTCCAGACATAACATTCATTAATAAAAATCTTGTGTTCTCTTTAAACGCAGTTTTGGGGACAAGAACTGCAGCACCTGCAATGTTCTTGGAGCCGTCTGTCCGTCTTATAACTCACAGTTACTTTATCAGTGCGATCTATCATTTCCACTGCACAAAATAGACTTTAGTGACTTTTTCCAGGCTGGCTATTCTAAGTCTATGAGCTAACAGCAAAGTGCGGCTACCAATGTATTGAGTCTCTCCTGAACAGATTCTCAAATTACAAGAAGGCATATCACTTACCTCTAATGGTAACTAGCCATTTGGATAGTGTAGGTTTAATTTGTACAGGTTTCAAGATTTCTTCCTCCACTTCAATGCAATGGAGGGGAATTTGCATTAGGTTTGTGGTGCTTAAAGCTGAATTAGTTAATATTGTTATAATAATAATAATAATAATTATTATTATTATTATTATTATTATTATTATTATTATTATTATTATTATTATTATTATTATAATAGTATAGATAGATAGAGAGTGAAGTCATGTGGGGTAGGTCTTTCAGAAAAGGTTAGTTTTGAGGGAGGTTTTTAAGGTGGGGAGAGACTTGATGGTACGGATGGATAGCAGGAGGGGCGAGGAGCAGAATGTCTGAAGGCTCTAAACCCCATTGTGGATAGGGGGCAGAAGGAGTGGAAAGCAGTGAGGAAGAGGAGGGATTGGAGTGTTCGGGATGGAGTCTAGGGCTGAAGGAGTTCAAAGAGGAGCAAGATTATGGAGGGCTTTGAAGGTGAGAAGACGAATCTTAAAGTTAATACAGTATTGGACAGGGAGCCAGTGCAGTTGTTTAAGTAGTGGAGTAACATCTTCAGTTTTTGGGATTCTGGTGGTAATACGGGCAACTGAGTTTTGGACCAAAAGGAGTTTATGGATGGACTTGTAGTGTAAAACAGAGAGGAGGGAGTTGCAATAATCAATACGGGAAGTGATGAGAGCGGGGTGAGAGTTGCAGTATTATTGGGTGTAAGTGATGGACAAAGGCAGTGCATGGTGCATAAATGAAAGTAAGCAGACCGGGTGAGATCATTGATGTATTTTTCAAAAGAAAGTGTGCAATAGAAGAGGACACCAAGGCTCTTAACTTGAGTGGAACAGGGCACTTTGGAATTGTCCATTAAGAGTGAGAAATTGGGACATTTATATTATAAAGTAACAATAGATGAAATGACATACAGAGAAGGATCAACTATCAGAACAACTTTACTAGTCTGTCTGACAAGATGTTAATGTTAGCCATTTTCATTTTGGTGAGGGTTGTTATCCCTTATCAATTAAATGTCTTAATCAACCCATTGATGTCATTGTTGAGTAGAAGTGGATGCTTCAGTGATGGTTGCTAATAGCAGCCAGCAAAACATTTTAATTTAAGTGAACATACAACAATGTGCTGTTCTTGTGGCCGTTTCCCTGTCGCCATTAGGACGGAAGATGACGTCCACACTTTTCATCCCACACATTGACTCAGTGGTTTTTCCAACCACAGCAACAGCCTTCCATGTGCTTAACAGAGTTTTAGAGATCTAGAGGAATACTACAAGAAACTGTTCCAGAGTAAAAGCAACACTATTTCTCTAAAGAGTTGTACTGTAAATACCATTTTCAATGCTTTGAGCACCACTTAAAAAATCCATTCACCTTCATTGATTTAGTGTCAATGCAGAAACTTAAAAAACTTGTAAAAAAATACTGCCCACGCTGAAAAATACTAAAAATTAATTAGCACTTATGAGAGAAAAGCTTCACAGAATGAAAACAGGCATGGCAACATTAACCATAGATCATATTGCTGACGCCGTCTCAGCACAAAACAAGCCATCTTTCAAAGCAGTGAGGGGTGCTCATTGCTGAGCCAAGGTGCTGGTGTTTGTCTATGTTTCTCATATTTTTCCTCTGGGCTTATTTGTTTGTGTAAACTAGTCTGAAGCATTCAGACTTTTCAGCAGACAGAGCCAGTATAAAGCAGAGAGGCAGGCTGATCGACTGGGATCATTCCCTCATTTTCAGTGACTGGAACCAAACATTTACAGTAACACCGGGCAGAGTGGTTTCACTGCACACAAGGAATTCTATTTTGTTAGACATTACTATTTTACTGTACATAAACAGTGTCACACATTGTTTGTATGATGGGGGCTTGTTTTGAGAGAAAATGCTCCCATACATTACATTTCCTTTTACAACATAAATCAATGTTACTGTATATCAGGAAGCTGGAGACATTGGGCAGTGTTCAATTTTTTGGGGGCATTTTATGCTTTTGGTAGAGTTTTGACAGTAAAGAGATGACAGGAAATGAAGGGCTGTTAAGGGAGATGTAAATATTATTGGTGTCCTCCTCGGCTGAGCTGTAACTGTAGCTAACCGATACAGCCGAGAAGGATGACCCTTTCTTCCATGAGTGTGCGCAGTGATATGGTTGTTGAGTGTAGTTCAGTAGAAAGAAAATAGTTCCTACACTAAACATGTGGATTATCGTTAGTAACTGGGTCATGATTTCTGGAAAGACACATTGCTGTTTAGTTTTTCAAACATTTATTGTTTTTGCGCTTTAAGCACCACAAGCTGAATGCCATCTGGTTCCATTATATTGGAGTGAAGGCAGATATCTCTACTGCCAATATCTCCACACGGGGTAACTCACACCTAAACAATCTAGATTGATAAATAGCACTACGGGTAAGAGGAAAATTATGTATTTTTAATTTTGGGGTGAACTTTCCCTTTAAGGCTGACTCAAGTTCCAGTCTGCAGTTCTGTAGTCAAGTAATTTTTTTCTAGTAGTCGTTGCTAAACGGTTGTTTTTGTTTTGTACAATATGAGGCTTGTGAGAGTCAATACAAGCTTTATTTACTTGTTAGGGTTAAATGTTTTTTGAGCGTGTTGCTTCTGTCCTGACCGTCTTTGTGTTTTGATATTCAACCGCACACTGTCAGAGCGGAAAGATCGGGAGGTGAGGCTGATGAAAAACTGAGAGAAACAGCCTGGCTGCCTGTCTTTGACTTTTCCAGGGTGGGCTGAAGACAGTGCCAGCGGGGATGCCATGCATGGTGCTTTGCCGGGAAAAGAAGCCTACGCAGGACATGGGGAAGGGAGCACGCACGCACGCACGCACGCACGCACGCACGCACACACTTATTTTATACAACCATTTCATGAAACAGGGGGCATGAACCCAACATTTCAAGTGTACACACGCACAAACATTTCATTGGACACCCAACTACAAACCAAACACTTGTACAAACACACACACACACACACACACACACACACACATAACCTATGCAAATGAGCTCCAGAGGCACCATGGCATGTGGCAGATGCCCAGTTCTCCTGCCCACATCCTGTTTCCAGACCAAACCAGAGCTCGCCTTTTCACTCAGGGCAACAACATGACCGCAGATGAAAAATGACACTGTTGAAGGATAGGTTTTTGAATGTTTTATCTCTTTCTCATTGCAAGATTTTGATCACTCCCAGTTATTTGTAATTCAAGGGTCTCTACATGTGCGTGTCCGCCTCCTTGTGAATGTAGTTGTACAGGCTTAAAGATACTTTTCTGATTTTTTTTCCTTCACTATCCAGCAGACGTGAGAGTACTTGCTACAGTTTGTTACTCAAGGGCACTTAAAGCACGGCATTAGCTTGATGAGATGGAACTTGAACTCAAATCATATAGCTGAAGGCAGTCTCTCCTCCTGTATTGTACAGTAGGTTTTTACAGTATTGTACCTTTTTGTAGCATCCGTAACTTCAGTGAGCAATCAAACAACCTCTCCCGCTACATTGCCAGACATAGTGAGTGAAAGTAACTTAAAGCACACACACACACACACACACACACACACACACACACACACACACACACACACACACACACACACACACACACTAGATTATTTATTATACTTTTTTGAATGAAAATAGACACATATGTTCCCTAAAGCTCTGTGACTTTTGCTGTAAGCTGTTAAAGAGAGGGATTGTGTGTGATAAATGCTGCCTGGAGGGCTCTCTCTGTTAGAGTTCTCACTCTATTCTTTCCCATACTTTTGAAGCATCAAGGCCATATGTAGCTTGGCTTATAACAAACTGTACAACTACATGTGTGTTCATTTTGAATTCGTTCACTTTTTCACTCTAATATCAGATTACACACACCTTAATCTGCTTTTTCCCGACAAATACTATTTGAGTTGTTATAATAGGAGAGGCACAAAAAAGATGTAACTATATCCAACTGAGGATGTTAAAAATCAGCTGCAGTTCAGAATTCAAGAGGACAAAAAGGAGACAAAGAAGGAGGAAGGCAGCAGCAGGTAAGGTGAAGTAGCAGAAATTGGAAGTGAGAAGTAGAGCCTCAGAAGAGAGAGTCGTACAACAATGGAGGGTAGGATAGGTAGGGGAAGGCAAGAAAAGACACACACGTGTCAGCTGTGATGACTCTTCCCAGCGGCCCTGCCTGTGCGAGGGGCTCAGGGGAAAAATCCCCAGGGACTAACTGAACTCTTCAAACCTCTGCCGCCACATCTGGATGACACACTACCGCCCTGCATCAAAGGAAGGGACGCGGCGCACGGCCAGGTGGCAAGGCAGTACAACCGGCAAGGCAGTACGACTGGGACACACACATACATATGCCTACACAACAAAGATGTAAAACACATGTACATACACTCACCTATAGGATTATTAGGAACACCATACTAATACTGTGTTTGACCCCCTTTCGCCTTCAGAACTGCTTTAATTCTACGTGGCATTGATTCAACAAGGTGCTGAAAGCATTCTTTAGAAATGTTGGCCCATATTGATAGGATAGCATCTTGCAGTTGATTTGTGGGATGCACATCCAGGGCAAGAAGCTCCTGTTCCACCACATCCCAAAGATGCTCTATTGGGTTGAGATCTGGTGACTGTGGGGGCCATTTTAGTACAGTGAACTCATTGTCATGTTCAAGAAACCAATTTGAAATGATTTGAGCTTTGTGACATAGTGCATTATCCTGCTGGAAGTAGCCATCAGAGGATGGGTACATGGTGGCCATAAAGGGATGGACATGGTCAGAAATAATGCTCAGGTAGGCCGTGGCATTTAAACGATGCCCAACTGGCACTAAGGGGCCTAAAGTGTGCCAAGAAAACATCCCCCACACCATTACACCATCACCACCAGCCTGCACAATGGTAACAAGGCATGATGGATCCATGTTCTCATTATGTTTACGCCAAATTCTGACTCTACCATCTGAATGTCTCAACAGAAATCGAGACTCATCAGACCAGGGTTGTGCGTGAAAATCCCAGTAACTGAGCAGATTGTGAAATACTCAGACCGGCCCGTCTGGCACCAACAACCATGCCATGCTAAAAATTGCTTAAATCACCTTTCTTTCCCATTCTGACATTGAGTTTGGAGTTCAGGAGATTGTCTTGACCAGGACCACACCCCTAAATGCATTGAAGCAACTGCCATGTGATTGGTTGATTAGATAATTGCATTAATGAGAAATTGAACAGGTGTTCTTAATACTCCTTTAGGTGAGTGTATGTATACACATACATATATTTACACACAGTTACCTGATATTTAGCCTTGTTAGTGACATGACTCTAGGGATGGCAATGATGATCTGCCAGTCACTTTGGTCCAATCTGAAATAACAACTATTTGATGGCTTGCCATTCATGTTCTCTGGAGGATGAAGCCCAGCAACAACTGTCTTAAAAGTGCTACCAAAGAGGTTGATGTTTGTGTATTTGGTTTGCCTTGAAATTAAATTTGGTAAAGATTCAAAGTCTTCCTGAGGATGTATTGTAATAACTTTTAGGATCCCTTAATGTTTTATCCAGCATCATCATTTGTTCAATACATTGGTTTATTTAACATTATTGAATTTAATAAGTAGTAACAAAGTACAAATAATATGACCAAGCAATACTAAATAAAATTCAATTGCTGGCCTGATATATTTATACCCGATTTAAAAAAGAAAAGAAAAGAAAAACACAAACCAGAACTCTTGCTTCTCACCAGAAGCCTCCTCCAACATCTTTCTCTTTTCATCTTATTAAATCAAAAGTTAGATATTAGTGAAACTGAATCATATTCCATTAATCCTAGTCCTATAACTGTACAATTCATACTTGAGTTCATACTGCAGTGGGTCTCTCTGCAGGTGTGATGGCATTAATAGATATGCTGTAATACCAATCTATCACCTCAACACATGGACATCGCACAGGCTGAACTAATTACTGCTCTTATACAGGAAGCTCTCTGAAGCACATGCTGAACTGAGCACCCAGTTGGGCGCTCAGAGCAGAGTGCTCCCCAAACACTCCTGGGCTGTCACCCTGCTCAGCGCTGCTCCTCTGCCTGCCGTTGGTGATGGATGACCTGTGAGGGATGATGAATCAGCTCCTGTCACGTCCACAAAACTTCCTCATCTGGGATTCAGCCATAAGGAGAAAGAAGCATCACCATCGCCCTGCATTGTACTTTAAAATACATAGCTCTTATTTCCTGAGTCAAGATGATAATTTACACAGTGGGATTTTATTAAATAGTAGCTCCTATCACATTGTGTAGTAATATTATATTATTAATACAATGTTATTGTGAGAATACATGAGTGTAAATGTGGATTTTGATATGAGCTTCACACTAGATGGAGTAAACTGATGTGTTGGAGGGTTACAGCTTTTAATTTGTGCATCATTTCCTGCCCTTTTTAATAATTCTGATACTAAGTATTATATTTTGATTTTCTGATTGCTTTCTGTATTGATTCATCATTAGTTTTCATATTTCTTTTGTTTTTCCTATGTATTTGGACTTTGGAAATTACAACTGTGAATGGCATTTCCAATATGTATGCTCTTTTTGATGTCATTAAATTTTAAGATAGAAATATTGAGAAACATTTGCCGCACTGAATGTCTAGTCACAGCCAGCGTTCTCATTATCATTAAACCTGTGTACAGAGCGTTCTCTTCTTTACGTTGGATTTTTGGTCACCTTATTCTTCTTATCATTGTGTTGTGATTGTGGTGATAAACTTGCCTGCAAAGACAGAGGGGTTTTGATCAAACAGAGCTCCTGAATAAAAATTTTTTAGTTATGTCAAGGTAGCGTTAACACTTTCATAAATTGTTATATATAAAACAGGTCATCACAGAACTGGGAAAAACTTCATTCACACACCAGATCAGCTCTGGTTTCACTGTTTGAACTTCACACTCTTTGCTTTCCTTACTAATTTCATCGCGTTTTCTTCATTTCCTGTGTGTAGCAAGCAGAGTTCTCTGAGTTTGGGTTAAGGCCTGAGTGTTATCTGTGCTGAGTGAGAGATGGGCTTCCCGATAGCTTCAAAGCCAGCAGATTTTTAGCTCATTCAAACCAAAAGAGCCTCTCTTCTATCGTGAATACAGTTTCTCACTGAGGTGGTCAGTTGGCTTTATGAGAGTCAGCAGCACAGATGTTTTGTGTTTGTGAGGAGAGATCAAGTTAACGCCCCACACTGATATTGTATGAGCAGCAAGATCAATAAGCTGTGGGTCAGTACTAAGATGTCCAGAGAGAGAGAGAAACAGAGTCAGCCATGTGGCGAGAAAGTCTCATTTCACACAAATCTCAGTGAGAGCCAAAATAGAAGCAGACGGAAACCATTCCCTCTTGCCTGCATGCCCCTGTCCAGATTACTTCCTGCAGGTTTACTAGAATCATGCCCCCTCCTATTCCTTCCTCCTTCACTTTTGTGCATCTGGCAAACGCCAGTCGATATTTATATGCCTAACAAACAATGAATCTACAAGGAAAAGAGAGAATGATATAGAATAACTCAGGCAGTGTGGCACAGGAGGCAGATACCACGCTGTAATAACCATGGTGTGACGGGTTGCTGGCAAATATTGGACTTTCCTTGTAAACCTCCACTAGCAGGCTGTATGGGAGAAAGCCTCCACAGTCTGTTTAACCCTCTGCATTATCCTTACAGCAGCACGGCCAATTACAAACCAGATGTGGCAAAAGCCCGGGGATCAGACCTCTCTGATTGAAGCAGATCAACAACTTACGTTTAATTCCACCTCTCAATTTGAGTTCTGCTGAGTAGATCTGAGGCCCGTGGAAGTGAAGAGTCATCCTGTCCTCAGGTTGTGCTCCCTGTTAGTCAAAAACATGCTATAATAGTTTGACATTTGCTTTCTTGCTTCATATCAATGGCATTGATTAATATGAAGCTGGAGCTACCAACCAGTTAGCTTAGCTTAACACAAAGAATTAAAAGAGGTGAAACTGCTGACCTGGCTCTTTCCAATAATAATTACATAAATAATAAATAAAAAATTCATCTGTTTAATCTGTACAAAAATGTAAGTGTGTGGCTTAAGCTATTGGGAATTATGTGCCAGACTATTTCTAAGTTTCATAATGTTTTTTATTGAGCCAAAGATTATTATACATACTTTATATATTATATATACTTAGTCAAGTCAATACTCATTTTTGTAGAAAGATGAAAGTAAGATTACAATCAATAGTCTGTATATAGACAGGATAAACGTGTGTTTTTTGTGTGTCCGACTATTTCTTGGTCTTGCGCAGAGACTTCCTGGAGTTTTGCTGCGTGTTTCTCAGCCAGATTTTGTTGCCATTGGACAGAACCAGGCTAGCTGTTTCCCCGTTTCCAGTCTTTATGCTAAGCTAGGTTAACCAACTACTGGCTCCAGCATCGATCAATAAGACGCAAGAAAGCAAATGAGTGTCTTTTCCAAAATGCCAAACTAATTCTTCCAGTGGTAACAGATTTGTAATAGTTTCAACTGTAAAATGCTAAAAGTTTTTTTTTCCCCACCTCCTTTTAACCTTTTGATATTTTCAAACTGTGATTCAGGAGTTAATGATAGATAAGTGTTATTTACTTTTTTTTATACATTACTATAAACCGGCTTCTTTCAACAGAAGAAAGAAGACGTGACAATTAGCAACAGCCTACTGTTATACTAATGTGTAATTGGACATTAAGTTCCAAATACGTGAACACACGCAACACTCGCCTTGATTCCTGTTTCTCTCTTGCCACCTGAACAACTTCAACCTGGCTGGCAATCAGTCAGCAATCAGGCCAATCAAAACAACTTTAACAAACAGCAGGAGAGTGAGCGATGGTCGGACAATGCTCCCGTAGGCTTGAGGTGACCTCCGGAACGAGGCGGCCTCATGGCTGATTGGTGTTTAAGCTCAATCACAGTCAGCACACTTCCTACTCCTGTGGTCCAGCTAAATGGCTCCATTCTCTCTGTCAACCCCCCATTTCTCTCTCCCTCTCTCTCATTTAGCTCCCTGCTCTCTCTGTTTCACTCTCCCACTCCAGGGTCTCTAACACCTCCCCTTCAGTCTGTCTGTCTGGGCCGGAGGGAGGCACTGTGGGAGTTAAATTGCCTCGTATTTCCATGAAGCCAAGTTCATTACATTAACAGCTCTGGCCCACGCTGCATACTTCTAACCTGCTGCAATTTGTTTTTGTATTTATTAAGCTGGCAAAGAGACAGCTTCCCGCTCAGCTGGTGTGGGGGAGGGCGGGGGGCAGCTGGGTGAGGGAGAAGGTCAGAAGGAGCTCGTCGGGCACAGGCATCCATTGTGATGCACCAGCCTGTCAGATAAAAACATGACAGGGAGGTACAGCCGAGAAACGCAAGGCCTACTCGGAGAAATCAGGGTCGCCCTAGTGGGGATGCAAAAACGTGAGGCAGTGAAGGAACAATAAGGGGCAGGTCAGATGCAGTGTTGACTCAAAGTGTACACATCACTGTTGGAGGAAACTTTCAGAATAAATTGTGAATCTTAATCATTTTGGTGCCTAAACGTAACTGTGGATCGTCTCCTCACGGTGCCCACGGTGTTTACAGTCACGTAGTGTCGGTTAAACTCAACTGAAACGACCTCTGAAACCACAGGCATCTTACCGTAACCGGTACACGGCTGACAGTAACGTTTTCTCGGCTAAATTTGACTGTAAAGATTGCTAAACTTGACTGTCATGTGAGCAGTTGTCATGTGACCAGCCGGCAGTATTTCATAGAATATCATTGTTGTGCATAAGTTTTCATTCAGATAGATAGATAGATAGATAGATAGATAGATAGATAGATAGATAGATAGATAGATAGATAGATAGATAGATAGATAGATAGATAGATAGATAGATAGATAGATAGAAATTGAAATAATAAAGCTCTAAAAACTACATTTTGACCCAGGTCCCAACTACAAAACATGTAATTCAGCTAATATTGCAGGACCTTCTTCAATACATATTGTACTTTATTGGTGTAAAAAAAAAAAAAAAGGCATTTAATCAAACTACCAAAGACCAATTGACATGCAAGAATCTGGTACTGGGTCTCTCTTTGCAAGGTTGGTAATCCAGCTATACAGGAAGACAGGAAGAGACAATGCATTGGACAAGATCCTCTACCATCATACTGCTTACATTCCCAGCATTATGTAGGAAGTGATTCACACACACACACACACACACACACACACACACACACACACACACACACACACACACACACACACACACACACACACACACACACACACACACACACACACACACATGAATTTTTCTGTGTTCCGCCCACTATGTACAGTTCACACTGTGGGGTGACACATGTTCCTCTTTCACAAGCCTAGAGTTCCCAATTTGCCACACATTCGCTGCAGTGAATGTTTTTACAGCATTATAGAAGCACACAGATTCAAAAATAAGCTTCCAAGAATTTTGTATTGCAAATGTGTGAATTCACCGCAAATCCCAAGGTGCAGTAATTCAGAGACAATATGTACCCTTTTACTCTTGTGCAAGGATTATGATAATACTGTCAGAAAACCACCAGCTAATCTAAAGCAGAAACACAGAATGGATCCACTCAAACCCTCCCAAGAATCAGAATGAGTGGGAGAAAGAAAGAAAGAAAGAAAGAAAGAAAGAAAGAAAGAAAAGGATATACAGTCAACAGTAAGACATTGGAGAGAGCAAAACAGAGAGAGAGAGATGGGTTGAATCCACTGGCCAGCGTGAGTGAGCATCTCTGAAAGTGGATACGAAGGCGGATGAGCCATGCCAACCTCCTCTGACCGCATTAACAAAACCTAATGGAAAGGCTGGCTCCAAGAGGCCTCGTCATCCATTATCTGACTGTTGCCCTGCGCAACCAAATAGGCTCATGGTCTCAGTGGCTGCAACTCAGCTGTCATACACTATGATCTCCCTTTTTCTTTGTCTTATGTCCACTGGCCTTAATGAAAACGATTGGTAAATCAATTCCCTGGTACGTAAAGAAGCCAGGGCAATTTTGCCTCCACAAGGCCTATGGCCACAAATCAACTGTAAACCAGCAGGAGAGGAACAGAAAAGGGTGATCATATATTGTGTTGAGAGGCAGCCTTTATCTCAGATCCATTATTACCAGGTCATGTTGAGAGAATGACCACAGCTCAAATCAACACACTGAATATTACAGTTTCAGTGTAATTTAAGAACTCACAAATTCACATTTTTGCATCTTGCATTTTGCTTTTATTAAATTAATTAATTAATGAGTAGTTCATTTTCGGTTTTCCTCTGTGTATTGACCAGGTGTCCAATATTAATCATCATATTCATCCAACCAGTCAATATGATAGGTACAGTACATTTACTCAAGCACTGTACTCAAGTTCAGTTTTCATGTATTTGTACTTTACTAGCATTTCCATTTTATGTTACTTTTTATTTTAAAAAGGAAATATTGTATTATGCACTTTGTTATATTTGGCAGTTGTTGTTACTAGTTACTTTACAGATTAAGACTAAGACTATGTATGTATGTATGTATGTATGTATGTATATATATATATATATATATATATATATAGGATCTAATTACTTTTCTCACCACTGACCCTAATTCTGCTGGTCAATAATTGACCAGGGCCTTTGTTTCAATCAATCAATCAATCAATCAATCAATCAATCAATCAATCAATCAATCAATCAGGATATTTTTGTCAAAGTTGTTAACACCCTAAAGGAACTGAAGAGATTTATTATAAAAGCAGTGAGTATACACCCTTTTCTAGTTTTATTGGTTTGTTATTGGGTAGTAGTTACTGGGGGTGAACATAACCTTGTCATTTGGGGCGTGGTGTACCAGGCCCAATGTCATAAAGATTTCTCACAGATATTTTGGGGGTGTCGGGAAAACAGCATTACTGGATTTTCTCCTGAAATAGCAATGCACTCTATGTAATGGGGTCAGGATCCAATTATAGTGTTCAAATAACTAACTTACTCAAAAAAGGTTGAAGTAGTGTGAACTTATTCTTAAGGAATATTCAGATAGTGTGTCCTCTGACATCTCTTCATATCATCGAGGTCTCCCTCATTCACAGATCTTTACATCAAGGAGGACCTTGTTGTTTTTTAAACCTTCTGCTTATTAACAAGGGGATTACAGTGTGTCGTGTTTTAGGGAGTGACTGACTCCGAAGACCTGCTTTATAGGTCTTGGGTTTAGAAAGACCAACACTGTGTACTAATAGTGGTGTCTATGAGGAAACTTCATGCCAGAAATCACCCCCTACTTACATATCTTTGGTATTCTGTGATTCTGACTTCGTTGTTGAGCGGTTTGAACACTTCAGTGTGGCCACTGTCTGCAACCTTCCAGTGTGGTGAGAGAATGACAGTATCCTCTGAGAATGGGAAGGGACATAAACTGAGGGGGGGGCTACTTACATAGGCATGCTACACAGAAATGTTGTACTTACTGCTAGGTAGCTAATCTCTCGTTAATCCACGGTACTTACCCACACACACACTGACTGCACCTTTTGTGTGGTCGCACAGAGAAAGTGTTTTTCTGTGGCCGGGGGTTGGGACCAAAGGCTGGTCTGATTCAGGACATTCCCAGGAGCACTGGAAAGAAATGAGGACACTGAACAGCTCATGCATTGTGTGTGTGTGTGTGTGTGTGTGTGTGTGTGTGTGTGTGTGTGTGTGTGTGTGTGTGTGTGTGTGTGTGTGTGTTCACTGTAGTGTGCACACAGTCATGTTTGGGAAAAATAATGGTGTGGCATCAAGTGAAAAATGTGACCTCATGCATTTTTGCTGAGCCGCTGTGTTGGATGATCCTGATGTTATGAAATTTGAGGACTTAAATTCATGTGACTCACACTACCATCCACACAAGAATGTTATTTTCTTCTTGAAACAATTGTTCTTACTGTTGTCTTTATGTTGAGCAGTATGTTTTTCTTCGGCCAGATGGTGGGTCATGTGAGCGGATCTCCAAATGATAATTTCTCAATAATGTGAAATCATTACAATGACTTTCAACATCCATGCCAAATTGGTTTTGTGCTTTGTTTTCTGCTTGCCCTCTCTCACCAGCTTGGGCATTTATTACTCATACAAGAGGAAATAATGACGCCAAGGTCCATTAAGTGGGATGGCAGGACATCATATCAGCATTAATCTGCCACTTAGCAGAGCAGCCTCAGGAGGGAGAGACAGGGAGAAGAGAGTATATGATTTTCAGCTCCTCCTAACTGGACTTTAATTTTTATTACTGTTTTTATATGATAAAAAACTTTGGTCCCTTGACCAGGCCAAATTTTCAGTTTCTTTTTATGACCCTGTTACATTTCCCTTAAAGTCACAGTGAAATGATTTAATTTGAAAGGATGCGTTTATTTATATGCCAAGTGCAAGATGAGTCATCAAAAATATTACGCTATAACAGAGGGGAAAGAAAGGGGTTTGTATACAGTATATCAATACTTAAATTTGTTTTTCTTTTTAAAACATCCTTGACACATGCCATGACAAATAGCAGAAAGAAATAATGCAACGATAGAATAGAGTCTAAAGTAAAACCTGGTACAAAGCATCTTTTCTCTTGTTTGAAATAAATGTACAGTGGCAAAAAAAAATAGTAACTAAAAAAATGTGTGTCTTTCACACCATCACAAAGTCAAAGCTCAGGTCAACAGACTATACTGTCAAATCCAGTTAAAAAAACAACAGATAGGGGAATGTCTTGGACTTATTGATCTTACCTACTGTACCTGTAACTACCATTGGGAGTGGTGGGGTCATGTCCATGTCATCTGGGTGGAATGTGAGGGGCCAAAGAACCTGTTACTATGTGTAACTTACAATTTGGATGAAAATCATGTGTAATGATCAATTTATATTTAAAAATGTAGGCCTGTGGAGTTCAGTGCAAGGTCCTGTGGTGGATAACATCAGCAGGACAGAGAACTGGACAGCAGAACCCTTTTCTTTGGTGCAGATGAAATCTAAAAAAATGCCATATATGGTTAATAAAATAACATTAACATTGAATAATAGACTTCTAATATCCTGGTTATGGACATGACTGTGCTTAGAAAAGTGCTTTATTGTTGTGTGAAAACAATACTGGACTTATTTGATGGATGCACCTCTGATGAAATTAGATTTACATGATCAGAATTAAAATGATAAATGCAGCTAAAACTTTTGAGGTCCTATCTTAAACAGTATACATATATATACATATATATATATATACATACATATATATATATATATATATATATACACACACACATACATATATACAGCATAGACATAATTATTATGTCTTTGGTGTACAGTGCCATCTAGTGTCAATGGTCATTAAACATACAGGGCCCTTTTATTATAGCTGCCCCATAAGATCCCTGAAGGCCCGTTGATTCAACTCAGTTTGAAATATTTAATTATCAGATGAATATTCAACACAAACATGTACTTTTCAACATACATACCACTGTATTGCGCCATTTTCAAAAACTGGCACTACTGTTGCATTTGTTCTGGTCCCAGTGTGCAGTAGCTGATCGTGCAGCTATTTGCCTGATGAGAATTATCTGTCAGTTGCTCCGGTTGCGGTTGTTAGCTGACCAGCTAGCTAAACTGAGTCCCCGATTGTCAGTTGCTGAGAGCGGTGACAGCTGAACATATTATTTTATCCCTAGCTGTGCGCTCAAAACAATCGCCACAATGTTTGAGGAGGCTAGTGAAGTGTTCGACAACATGTTTAAATCTTCGTTTCCCCTTACCTTCATTGTGTTTATCCCCGCAGTGTTGATCCTGGTGTCACCGCTACCGGCCGAGGCGGCACATGAGTTCACGGTGTACCGCATGCAGCAGTACGACCTGCAGGGACAGCCTTACGGTAAGTCAGCTGTCTGTTTTATCACAGTGTAATACGTGTAAACACTACTACGTTATCTTGACCAGTAACTAGCGTTAGATCAGTCTCCAACAGCTAGCTAACTCAAGGTAGCCTCGTTGACGCCTCCAGTCAACGTTAAGTGACCTGAAAAATCTAAACGTTAACGTTACATCCATGACAGTCAATAGCGATAGCTAGCTGCTAATGTAGCTTAGCTTTGCTAGTAGGTAACCTAAATACCAAGCTAACGATAGCTATTTTCCTAGAAGCAAATCAGAATCATATTTTATGAAAGCCCATTTCCACTAATGTGATGGGGGGAAAAAAGATCCTGTAAGTCATTATAATATGAAACATCCTTAAAATAATGCCTTAGTGTGTCAAAAAATTAACAAAATGTACAGAAACGATCTCTAAATATCTTAGTAACGTTACCTCAAAATAATGACTTAGTGTCTTAAAATAATAAATATCCACAAAGTGAAACAAGGGGAAGAAATTCCAATAGGGATAACGTTACAAAAGCTTGCATTTTTAAAAGTATGATAAGTCGTAAGATGAGTAAGTCTTAGATGAAGATTAACGAAAGCTACCAGACTTAACAACCAAACTCAGCCCTTTTGTTATGTCTGTGTCAAGTATAGTGTGATTAACTCAGTTTGAGCCTGGGCGTCAGTTTGTCAATACAGTGCCATTTAATTCAACTAGTCTCTTGTGCTATAGTAGCAGGGTAAGTCATTCTTGACCTTTCCTGTTGACATGAAGACAGGAGTTATTGAGTCATAATTTATGATCAGTGTGTCTCTTACTTTCAGGTACCAGGAATGCCATCCTGAATACGGAGGCTCGTACTGTGGAAGCAGAGGTACTAAGTCGTCGCTGTGTTATCATGCGACTGGCAGACTTCTCCTATGAAGAGTACCAGAAAGCCTTACGCCAGTCGGCAGGTGCTGTGGTCATCATCCTGCCCAAGAACATGTCTGCTATGCCCCAGGACATAGTACAGGTAAAAACACACTTTAATGCCACAAAACAAAGTCTTGTGCCATATCCCGTCTCTCCCCCTTCAGCCTCAACTGTTTCCACTTTGTGTGTTCAAGTAAATCCGAAAGAAACCTCTGAATAATTGGTACTGAGGGCTATCAGGGACGCGTTGTTATGGAACCCACGCAAATTCTGGGCAAGACACGCCCTTCATTAGCATTCAAACGCTACAGACGTCCCTGCTTATGCTAGGTAACGTAACCTGATTTGTTCAGGTCCTATCCCCTGACCAACCGGCTATCCTAACGACTCAAGATCAATGCCTAACCTCAAACAATCAACCTGCTTCGTAGAGCGGCAACCTGCCTAGAAGTTATGTGGGATTCCATAATAATGCATCAGTGACCCATGTGAGTAGCTAAAAAAATTTACAACGGTGAGTGGTGATCCAGACATACAGCACAAGAAGAAAAAACATTAAAGTTATTCACATTTTTGTTAAGTCTTCATTCATAGTAAAAAGAGTAGCATACTGTATTTATTTATTTATTATATTCTGCTCCCTAATCACACCATGCCTTGTGCAAGTATATCTATCAGTGGAAAGAATGGATAGGCAAGCATAGGCAATGTATAATTTATTTACTGTCTGCTTATTACTATTTTTGAAGCTTTTCCTCTCAACCTTTCAAATCTAAGAAAAAAAAATGATTTGTATGGAGGACTGTCACAAAACCCTGGATTTGCCGTGTGTGTGTAAAAATTCAGTTTTTGGTGACATATTGTGGAAACTAAAAGTTCACTTAAATGCAGTTTCTTTCCTGTTTTCTGCTGTAGCTCTCCCCATTACTTACATTCCTCTCAAAATGTTAGCAATACTGAACGTGCAGGGTTTACTGAATTATTCAGATTTCCTCTTTTATTCTTTGTTTTAATCCATCAGCATGTCATGCTTACAAACCGAGCTTGGTGTCTTTGCTTGTTAAACATGCTGTTTATCCTGTGTAGCAGTTCATGGAGCTGGAGCCAGAGATGTTGGCCACTGAGACCATTGTCCCCGTCTATTTTGCCATGGAGGACGATGAGCTGCTGTCCATCTACACCCAAACCTTGACCTCCTCCTCCTCACAGGGCTCCTTATCAGCAGCAGAAGGTAGACTTTTAGACTGGACCTGCTGCTGGAATCAAATTGTCTACCTGTATGCATTACACACAGCATTTTATGTACATTTATGATTTAAAAAAAAATCACCCTATCTTATACAGATCTGGGAAATGGTAATGTAGGATGGGCACTATGCAAGTCGATCAATTCTAATTTTATTTTTCTGTTGAATTCTGTAGTGCTGTTGCATACGGCCACAGCCAACGGCTTCCAGATGGTCACCAGTGGAGCTCAGAGTAAAGCTATCAGTGATTGGGCCATCACCAGTCTAGAGGTGAGAGACTTAATCTGAAGACAACTGTACCTGAATCACCGTTAACAAGGAAAAGATTATTCATGGTCAATGTGAGAGCATGTGAATGGCATTCTTCTCTTACAATAATCGATTGCTATAGTATTTCTGTCTTCTTTTTACAAGAGTTCATGAAGGAATTTGGATGGCTTTGAAGATAGTTTTGAATCAAATAGTTAAGCTTAGTGTTAAAACCAGACCAATAATGTGTTTTAGTTAAACTGCAGGGGATTCGGAGACTGAGGTCTGTGGACACGAGGTTGATCCCACTGCAACTCTGCACTAGCACACTACCAGCCTGACAGCTTTATACGCACGATGCCATCGGGTCTGCTGAATTTCATACTTTTGCAACCCAGGTTAAAAAAACAACAACAATTTAGTCAATCCTGGTTTGCTCCCATAATAAAAAAAATATATGGGTAAGGTGAGCTAACTTCCTCTTTGAACGGTGTTGAACAGAGCAGCAACATATTCTTGTGTTTTAACTTTTCTGCAGTCAGCGGTCAGGTTTTGTGTTACCCTGTCACCTGGAAATCTCCCTCTTTGAGCCATGAATCATGGATTATAGTTGAACCAACCCCTTCCTTCCACAGCGTGTGGTAGGATTGACTTGAGTTGAATCTTGGAAGGAACTTCTTCCTACTTGGACTTTTGTGTTTTTGTAATTGTTTGAAAATGATTGCAATACTAAATACAATATTAAAAACACTTCTCTGTGTCCTTGTCAGTGATATACAGTTGTACACGTTGGGCTCACAAACGAGCTTATCTCTGTGCATCTCTGGTCTATAAACTTTAAACGTTAGATAATTTTGATAATCTGTTTCTGCTTCTGTTATATCTTATATCTGTTTTTATTACCAGGGCCGTCTGGCTGGAGTTGGAGGAGAGGACCTGCCCACTATTGTTGTGGTTGCTCACTACGACTCCTTTGGTGTTGCTCCAGTATGTTCACTGCTTCTTTTCTCTTACATATAACCCCTGACTTTTTCAAAATCTTACATAGAATTTATCAGCTGAGGAAATCTGCAGGATTTGGTTAAATTTAGTCTCCCAAGTTGATTAGTCAGACACAGTGTTTTTTATAATTGGATACAGTAATAGTTCAGGAAATAACGCTGTTCTGCACCACAACTATTAGTAAAAAGAGAGCATGCCAGGAAAGTAATCTGACCCTGTGTGTGCATGTCGTTGTCTAGTGGCTTTCGTACGGAGCAGACTCAAACGGCAGTGGGGTGTCCATGTTACTGGAGCTGGCTCGTCTCTTCTCGAAACTGTACACCTATAAGAGGACACACGCTGGGTGAGTAAAGATGACAGCACTCACATTTAAATTGTTGATAGATCCTTTTGTGTCTCATGACTTTCAAATAGCAGTCTATACACATTTTTAGCTGCATTAAAAAGCCCAAATTATGATTATTTTACACGTTCATATCAAAACAGACACCTGCGTGATGCTCTATGCGTCTATCCATTGTATATATGATGAAATGTGTAAAATGAAAAAGTAGTATTGATGGCTGACGTCAGTGGTTCATCTGAACATACGATAAAGTCTTTGTCTATCCCATTTATTATGGTTAGTGTCTCGCTCAAAATGCTTTTTGAGAACTATATTGAACATTATCCATGCACTCTGCTGGCAGTAAGAACCACATTGGACTGTGTTAAACACTTAAAGCGGTCAATAATATGGTATAGGCTCATTTTTGTGTTTAAATGTACTTAACAATAGCTGAGAGGAAGGATCCACTTCTTCCAGAGAGTGGTAAGTAAAGGATGAATGGACTTTACTGTAAAATGTTCTGTAGAAGACAAAGTCGTCTGTGTAAGTTAAAGTCAGCACCACTCCCATGATATGTCTGTCATTTTAAGGTATGCCTTGTGATTTATTTACAACAGACTCATATTATATTCCTTAATGTTATCTCTAGTCTCTCTATGTCTATACATCGTATCATCACACATCCTCCACCATCAGGTTCCCCGTCAGGAGATTGTCGTGGTAGATTGGATTAATTTTTTTTTTTTTTTTAGGTACAATCTGCTGTTCTTTGTGTCTGGTGGGGGGAAGTTCAACTACCAGGGCACCAAACGTTGGCTGGAGGACAATCTGGACCATACAGGTACTCTTCAGTTCATACATTTCTGCTCACAGAAAGGAGTAAGTATTCATGCAGCTGAATTTGGTTAGATATACAATTCTGGGAGTATGATTACATTTTAAAACAATTCTTAAAATCTGAATAAAGACAATTCTTTATTCTCTCTTCTCTTCTTTAATTACTTTTAAATGCAAAATGCAGTACAATTCAAGTCCAATTCATTTCCAAATCAGTGTGATAAATAGATACATTAAGATACACTACATCTGGAACTGGAATTTCGTATTGTTGAGAAAATTCACCACTATAAAGTAACCAAGCAGTTACATTTTAATGCTTCTTGTTGAAGCAGAGCAAAACAAAATAACAACAGACTATTATAGTTGGTTAGAATCATAGTCATTGTTTTCTCTCTACATACAATATTTGGTTACACCGCTGTGAACATGGCAGGTCCCCCCCTTTTTTTTTTTATACCCTTTGTCTTTCAATATTTTAATACCAAATTATTAACTTCTCCTTGTTGTCCATACCTTTTCTTCCCTTTTTCTGTAGACTCCAGTTTGCTGCAGGACAATGTAGCTTTTGTGTTGTGTCTAGACACTCTGGGGAACGGAGACTCTTTGCACCTTCATGTGTCCAAACCTCCTAAAGAGGGAACTCCTCAGTATTCTCTTCTTAAAGAGCTGGAGATGGTAAGAACCTCAGTGCTCGATACACCTCAGTCAGATCATCGAGTAATTTAAATGATTGACTCTTACTACAACCTTGGACAAAAACATGTTATAAT
Source organism: Percina caprodes (assembly GCA_013375575.1). NCBI lineage: Eukaryota > Metazoa > Chordata > Actinopteri > Perciformes > Percidae > Percina > Percina caprodes. Next base: position 9,017,919 of record JABXJD010000004.1, read on the forward strand.
GTACTTTTATTTAGAAGCAGATATATATGTCTGTATAAATAATCTCGTGACCTATATAGAAATGGCCATGCAAACTCGGCACTATCCCCCTTTACCACTGTAGATATTTCTGTAACACAACAGCAGTTTTACTTCTTTCTTGATTCACATTATTTTTATGTGGTGAACCAGAGCACATGAGCTGCTTCACCCTAAATCTATTCTTAATGAATACCAACTGATGTGTACAGAGTTGTAATTGTTGTTTGATTAAAAGTATAAAACATAACTCTGCTTTTACCGATGCCCTGGAGCCTACACCTAGTTTTTCCTGATACAAACAGTTTTAATCAGTTCTGCTCTACTTATCTTGTTAAACCCACAGCACATAGATTATAGACTATAATTTACGATTACATTTCTCATTTCCTCTCAGGTGGCTGCGAGTCAGTTCCCAGAAGTCAAGTTCTCTATGGTCCATAAGAAAATCAACCTGGCCGACGACATGCTGGCCTGGGAGCACGAGCGCTTCGGGATCCGCCGGCTGCCGGCCTTCACGTTGTCCCATCTGCCCTCCCACCGCCTGGCTCAACGCTCCAGCATCATGGACGTGCGGTCAGTGTCCCCCTCCTCTCGCCATGGAGCGGGAGAGCCCCCTGCTGGGTGGGTTCATTACTGCAAGTCTCTGAATCAACAACAGAAAAGAGATTCCATTCTAGCTGACAGTCATTTTTATTCATGTCATAGGTGTTGTTATAGACCCATTCCTTTTCACATCTGCTGTCAAGTCCCTTTATACAACTTCCATGAAAAGAGTGTTGTGAGGGCATGACCACTGCATATTTTACATCATTCACGACTGTATTTATGCACATGTGAGCGTGTGGGGTTTACGATTTGATGCTACCTGAGTGTGGCAGAAACACTTTTTGTCCTCATTTCCACTTTTCATTCCATCGTATCCTGCTCCTGTATCCCCCCTGTCTCTCTGTTTGTTAGTAAACCATTTATTGGTTCTGTTACAGTTTCCCGCTTGACCTCACAGTTGATTTGATATTTGCTCCGTCTTCTTTTGTCAAACATTCCACATTCCAGCCCAACTGTGTGAAAATGGATGCTCTGTAATTGGCTTCTCCTCTCTCCCTTGCTGCAGAAGGTTTCTGGTTTCTCTCCTTACGTTTTTGGCATTTTCTACCATTTCTAACTGTCGGCACACTTGTGTTCCTGTTTTACAGGCCTCATGTTGATGTGAAGAAACTCAGCAGGAATACCAAGCTGGTAGCAGAGGCACTGGCAAGGGTCATATACAACCTCACTGAAAAGGTAAACACACAGATGGAGAAAATGTTTTATACTGCATCTGCTTTCTGCCTGTGATGTGACATTTTTGTTGTTTGTGTACTGTGCTGCACAGGGGGCTCCTGGAGACCTGCAGATCTTCACTGAACAGATGGTGAGTCACTAAACTGTGAGGGCACGGTGGTAACAGATCTCTAAAAGAAATGGGAGTAGTAACAATCGTCCCTTATTTTCTAGTGTTTTAATTAAGACAGAATTTGTGTTGATACTATTATGTGAAATTGCTATTAGTACCTTATTTTTTTGTTAAATCTGAAAGCAAAACTTATATATTACTCCAAAACACTGGTATTGCTTTATATATTACTTATTTTTAACTATATCCTGTACTGTCCTTCACAGACTTTGGTGGTTATTTTGTGTGCAACTCCAACTGTACACCTGTGTAATGCAGTCTTTGTCTTGTCGTGTCAGCAGGTGCAGGACGAGCAGCTATCAGCAGTGGTGGACTGGCTCACAGCGCAACCCAGAGCCGCTCAGCTGGTGGACAAAGACAGCAGCGTGGTGTCCACTCTGGAGTATCACCTCGGACACTACCTCAAGGATGTCAAGAGACACTACGTCAAAGCTGACAAAAGGTAAAGAAAAGGGTGGATGCTTCAATGCCCAAAATGTGTTGTCTCTAAATTTCCAACGGCGATAAGTACTTTCTGTATATTTCCATAAACAGAAGATATCATGTGTATTATACATTCATGTTTTGTCATGATGTCAAAGTGACAGCTTTGAACTCTGCTTGTCCTCAGGGATCCAGAGTTTGTATTCTACGACCAGCTGAAGCAGACTATGAATGCTTACAGGTACGCTGTAACGAGCTCCCCTTCTGAGATGCATTAGTGTACTTCATGCTGATTTACTGTAGTTTTGTAAAAGCTCACAGCTGTCTGTAAAGTCATGAGGCTATTGTCTGCTTTCGATTAGTCCTCAGTTAACTGTATTTAAGCCTTTCATCTTTTACCAGTACGGACCAAATCCAAACATTAAAACACCCATCCCATAATGTTAAGGATGATTTTTGACTCTTTCACTTTTAATAATCTCTCTGTATCTCACTCACTCTCTTCCTCTCAGAGTGAAGCCTGCTATTTTTGACTTGCTGCTGGCAGTCTGCATTGCGGCCTACTTAGGGATGATGTATCTTGCTATCCAGGTAGGTCACTGTGTTCATGCAGTAGTCTGTGGCCTCTTTCAGACATGCACTACATTACATAAATGTGTTGTCGGTTTTTGATGTTTAAAGCAATTCGTTGCGATGAACCTATAGACAAATATCAGCTGAATAGTTTCAGTTTAATGTGTAACTGTCTGGTCTGTAAATTCGCTCTCACTGCTCTCATAACGTTGCTTTCTTCCACAGCAGGCAGCTGTATACATAACAACATAAAAAATCCTCTCTGCCACCTGCTCAGCACCAAACAGCAGACAGACCCAGTTAGTAGAACATAGTAGAGCATTTAAAAGCCAAAGAGTTGGAAATATTCTTCAGGAGTTGGTAGAGATCTGAACAGACCTAACGTAAATATTGGTCTTACAGGCAGCCAGAACCACAACTCACGATAATGATGTTTCTCTGTAACTCTTGAATGTGTAAACAAGCAAATGTTTGCTAACAAGTTTGCCATATCAACTTAAAAGGGGATGGTTTGTTATGTGAACATGTTTCTCTAGTATACTAGGTATAGGAACATTTCTTTAACGCACTCAACATGTGAAAGGCAGCAGAAGCACAATGTTAAATAAACTGAGGTATTCATTGCCTTCTTTAGAGCCCTGTAATACATTTATCATTATTTGTCTTGAATGCCAAGAGGAAATGTATTAAATAAACCACAAAATGCAGTGAAGGAAACTTAAATTAAGTGATATTATTGTGTTCTGAGGCACTTTCAGGCATTATTTATTGTAAGGGATTTTTATAAGGGTTTTCAGTAGATAGACGAAGAGGGCAGGCATCCTTTGTGCTCACGATGGCTGTTAATTAAGGCCTCAGCGACAAGTTTGAAAATCAATCACTGATGCAGTGAAAAAGGCTTGTGAGTGTGCAGGTGTTTTGTGGGTCTTGTTTGGATACATGATATGGACTCTTTTTATTTTTATTTTTTTCTTGTGTTCCTTACAGAACTTCGGAGTCCTGTACAGTGTTGTCCGTAGAATCACCCAACCCAAGGCAAAGATCCATTAAGGTGCACAACGCCGTATTTCTTTTTACGATCCCACCCTTTTCCTCAAATCAAGACACTTTAATCAGTAAGAACATAGAAGCTGGGCCGAGCCTCTGTCCTTATGATGGTTTCAAACCAGCAGAATCTCTTCCTTTCATTTCCTTCATCCTGATACCACAAACTATGATGTCAGATCCTGTCCTGCTGCCAACTTAATCCATTTGGTCTCACCGACCAGAATAATCAGGAATCATTTTTCAATCTCCCTGTCTTCATGAACACAGATGTCTCGTCGATCATTTAAAAAAAAAAGAATCCCTCGCTTCGGACATATTTCGTTGTTTGACTGTCGTGAGGAATGCAAAGCATCTGTCCACACTGCTAATATCTAGATACGATTAAGTGAATTTCTGATGTTTCTGTTCCAGCGACCACTCCTCATTCCTCCTCTCGGTATACCGTACGAGTGATTGTTGTGCCAAATCGACGCCATGTGTTGTCTCAGGCAGCTACAGGGAGAAACTGACCACACAGAGTTTAGCCCAGAATATCTTTTGTCGAGAGATGTGTTCACCCAACCTGGTTGTTAAAGGACAGGTTCACATTTTCCAGTCACCTTAAATACAGTACAAAAATACAACTTTGATTGATCAATCGCTTAGAATATAAAATGTCAGCAAATAGTGCAAAATGCCCATTGCAGGTTGTCAGAGTCCTAGATGACATCAAATTGCCTTTCCATAAAACTTACAATAATATAAAACATTGCAACAAATCACATAAAACAATGTTTGGTTATTTGAGTTTTGATGGCTTAAAGGATGAAGCGATTATCTAAATATTTGGTAATAGATTTTCTTTTTTCTATCAATTTGTCATAAATGGGCACATGAGTATTTTGTTGAGACAGACATGAAAAGAAAATCTGAACTTATCCTTTTAAATGGGCAGTGAAAATGACTCCACAAATGTTGTTTACTGATAAGACGAGTTGCCTAAATGAAATGTGAAGTAGTGTTTAGATTATCGTGACTCCATTGCCTCAGTAGTGAATTTATTAAACATTTGATTGAATGGAAGAAAAAAAAAAATCTTTGCCAAATAATAATTGTATGGTTTAATCTCGCCCCTTCTCCCTGTTGAATATACATTACAGAAATTTAAAGCAGATTCCACCTTGAAGTTTTCTTTCTTACTTTTTGTATAACTTTTTTCCTGTAGTCGAGGTTTGTTGCTGTGTGACTTGATGTCTTATTTTACTGCTCAAATCTTCTTTTTTAATATATAAAAAAAGTCATGCTGGTGATGTTAACTTATCTTGAGACTCATGATAAAGAAAGTCCAACAAACATGTTTGTCTAATCAGAGCACATGTATGTTACGAGTATGAGTCAATGCATCGTGACAAGATAAAAACTCGCCGTTTACCGCTTTTATCAGAAAACGTGTTGACTGCAGCAATGTGATTTGACTTAGTCAGACATTTTTACAGCTAAGATTTTGGTCAAGCCAGCACTGCAGTGTTTGTACACCGGATGTCTTAAAATAGGCAATAACGCAAAGGGTGTTGGATTATATGGGGACAAATATCTTAAACACACTTAGATATATTTCATGAGATATTGGTGTGTGTAAAACTAATACTGCAGTGTCTCCTTGACCCTCTCACTGCCCTGGTCTTGCCTTGTTGTGGGTGAACGGTGTTTATTTACCATTTTGTATTTCCCATGTTTTTCTGCATGACCTGTGACCCCCCCACATGTGGCCATGGTAACAATGACAGGATTTTCTTTTTTAAATATTTACCACTATGAGAGAAATACTGTGTGGTACATATGAATTTTTAATTTATTGAAGCAGTTGGTTTCCATTTGTGCACTGAACTGAACTCTTGTCTGGTCTGAACCTCATCCACAACACTTGATCTTTGCAATGAAAATGATATCAGGTGTGATTAAAATAAATAAATAAAAAATTCCAAGGAGCAAGTCTCTTGTTTACTGACACATTTTATTTTATGGGAAAAAAATCAAACACAAACATTGGCTGAGTGGTATTAAAATAGTATTACAAAAGAGCAAGTATGTCTTTATCAAGTGGTCAGATTTAAGAAAAAAGGGTCAATTTGTATCAATTACAGTGCAACATTGGTCCAGAAAATGAAAAGTTAAAATCAATTTTAAATTATGAGTTTTAGTTACTGATTCTTCCAAGAAAGTAAAAATTCCCAAATTCTCCCTTTCCCTTTTCTAATTTTTATCTACTAATAAACAAGTAATAATATATTACAGTGCAATTTATGAGAAATACCTGCAGGGCTTCTTCTGCCTGTCGTTCTCTACAAGCTCTCTTCTTTGCTCGTCACCAGCACCCAAAAACACTTGCCTTATAATTTGGGTGGACATTTTGGCACAATCAAAGCACTCCTGAAGATACTGTGTGTCATAATGAAGGAGAAGCCTGTGAAGCAGTTCAGGCAGACAACTCAACTCAGTCCCTAATCTCCTTTGAGCTGATCTTCGTCTATGCAAATGGAGCGTGACGAGGTCAACGCCTAGACGTCAAATATCAAGTCTGTACAAAAACGGAGTTGTCTGACTGAACTGAGATTTACAGCGACATGTTTCCAACATTTTAGACGTTTAAATAAGAATCAGCCACATCAATACAGGAAGAGCAATTTCAAAATGTTTTTTTCTCCCTTCAATTTCAGATTTAATCACATCTGGGTAATAGTGAGGGGTGAATGACATGGATACAATTTCTTTCATATCATACTGACATACATGATGATTTGATAAACTTTCAGAAAAATTATTAAAATGATCTAATGTACACCTGGTAGTTGCTGCAGCTGTTTTTTGGTAATCCATCAATGTAAATTCCTGAAAAGACAAAGTACTTTAGATGCAAAATGATCAAATCCAATATTTCCATAAAACAGCTAATTGATTTAAAACAATGACACCACGGTGTAAACAGTACATCAAATTAATATTGTCTGATGGTGCATTTCACATTCATATCGCCCACCCCTAGTAGTAGTTATTCAGTCTCACATGACAGGACTGTTTGTAGCATGACACAGTTGAGAGAGAGATTGAAGGTGTACCTTTTTGCACACAGTACCATACCAGACTTGATGATGAGTCACACCTTATCCAGGTTACAGGTTTTTGTGGGTTTTCTGCAGACTTCACATCTCTCATCATATCACACAAATATCAGCAAACTATGCATCATCTAGTCTCACAGTTGAATAGTCAAGACCGCAGAGGTCACTTCCTGCCAGAACACCGTGCTACAGGACGTCTGATATATTACACACAGCAAAATGTTTGATAAACTGTTACTTTTACAGTACAGATGTATAATGATCAAATACAGTAAAACGTGTGAGCCAGCATTTAGATTAAAAGGAATAGATCTGATATTAATCCAGAAGACAACTAAACTGGGATTCCAACAGTGCTCTCAGAGGAAGCAAAAAAACAGCAGCAATTCAAAAACAAATCATATAATCATGATAACCTTAACTACAGCAATAATAGTGATAGATTATTATTAAATTAAAAGTAATTTGAAACCCCCACATGTGCTTATGTGGGGATTGTGGAAGACAAACAGATAAACTAAAACAGAACGACATCTGCGGCCTGCTCCAGCAGCACAAGCATGCTGTTCATCGAAACAAGAGCTTGAATTTGATCGAGAAGGTAGGAAGAATAGAAATATACCTTATAACCAGTGGGATCCATGGAAACCTTACCACTGTAGTTTAATTTAACGTGTTTGAATTACAAGTGATATCAAAACTCTTTCCATATGTGGGAGTTCTGGGACATAATAGACTTTAATTTTTATCTCTTAATGTGTGTCTGAAATAAATTTCAATACCACATGATGGTTTATCACACTCTGGTTTGTCCGCCAACGTTATGGCAGTGGTCACTGCTGCTTCAAACAATGATCACTTTTAGGATGGTTATTTTAGACATTAATAGAGACGTTAGGATTACATAGCCAGAGGATGCTGTCTTCATTGTCTGTAAGACAATTTCATAGCATATTTCCAAAATCATTCAATGTCATGCATTCCTGAATACCATAATGTGTGCATACATAATGTTTTTTTTTCAATTTATTTTTAATCATACTGATCTTTATCTTTACACAAGTTCTTGTATATTGTTAAAATGTTCTGTGAACCCGATAGCCGCCATCACCACCCACGATACTGGTTATAAATGTTAGTCAAACATATTGTTTAAACAAATTAAATGATGAGGATGATACTGAAACCCGCTCAATCAATTCTAGCTATTTGCTGTCATTAAACCAGCAACCAGCTTGTATGCCTTCATGTCAGTGCAGCAACAGATGCTTTGCAACACATACAAAAAAAAAAGAAGCTTTTTCCATACAATTAAATATTTCCAATGTCTGTTGATCATCAGTGCAAGAGATAAAATGTAAAAAGAAATCAAACAGAGGCGAAATGTTGTGAAGGATTTTGAGTTTAAAAGATTCGGCTACATCCATCCTGGAATGTCTGGCACACGCGCGCGCGCGCACACACACACACACACACACACACACACACACACACACACACCCCACTATGACTTTTCAATTCAAACTAATGCACGCCAGAAGCTGTGCGGTCACCACCACTGACTTGTGCATTGATATGAAAATCAATACATGTGGTAGAACGGCACTCTTGCATCACTGCAGCCGTGAAAAATGATACTGCGAACAACGCAATGTTTCCCATTTGATTTTTTTTGGCTTTTTCTCTTCATGTCTGACGTCAGAGAAGTTGGACGGAGGTTAAAGGAGGAAATTAATTCATTATTTCGCTGACAGCGCTAACACAGCTCACCCCTATTACAATTAGTTGCTTGTTTACCAGGTTGCTAATGGTTACTGTCGGTCTAAATGTCTACAGACTGCAATATGGGTGCTGTTCAGGGTGACGGTGATGATTATGACACCCTGTCTGACTGTACGTAGCAATCACAGCCTAACTCTTACTCAAACTGTTTTTTTTCTTTCTACTGACTCTATCAAATGTAAAGTTAGCAACAATAAGACAAAAAGTCACCTGACATGACATCACAGTGCTCTAATAAAAACAAAACAAAATGACAGCGATGAAAGGAAATGTTGTAAAATAAATTTAAAAAAGGGTAAAAACTTGCAATTTTCTTTCCCTTTTTTTTTGTGACGCTCTTCCCTCCAGCCATGTTTTTTGAGCGTGAGCCGTCCAAGGAGGGCATCTTGTTTTGCTTGTAGTTGTAGCCTAGTGCCAGGTGGTGGCGACGGATAGCCTGTTATAGATGCTTCTTTTTGTTGATCCCATTCTCCACGTGCTTTCTACAACAGAGACAACAGAGAGAGTCAGTGTAATGAGAGCTAAGGACAGGATGGGGAAGGAGAGAATAAGCTTGTCAAGAGTGGTGATCAGCAGATGTGAGGCATTAGCAGGCAGAGAGAATATTAGCAGTGGTCAAGGCCAGGCAGATAAGGAGTGCCACATAATCACATCTCCATACGGTCCCAGGCTCTTTGATCCTATCTACCCGTGAGGGCCGCTAGTTACACAAGCTCAGTGGGAGACCTGCTCTCTTTGCATCTACACCTGAACTTCAGGAGCAAATGTCTGCTTGAGTTATCAGATCGTTTTGGTCGTGATCGGATTGTAACTCAAAATAACAGTTTAGAGACAGTGTCAGTTTTTTTTCTGTGAGTATTCCAAACTAATAAAAGACTGATACAGATGTTTTCAGAGTTTCACTGGTCAAAGGCTCCCATGATAATCAGCAGCAGATGATAGAGGTGCACATGTCAACACTCAGGCAACTCCTTAGATAAAGAGATGAATCCATAAGTTCAGATACAAAGGCACACAATTTATTTTTAGTCAAGTTAGCATTTTCTTGTTTTAAGTGCTGAGTACTTTTTTCACATTATAAGAGACCCCTATTACGTTACACATACTTTAAACTGTGTACATCTCAGAAAAAATCCCTATATCATTCTAGACAATCTACTTAAACCGTTTATTATGGTTTAATAATTATTACAATAACTGCTAAGATGGGTATAAAAGGACACTGCCAAAACTGACTTTGAAAAGTGCTATGTGTGTACCATTTTACAACATAAATGTATGGTCTGTAAGCAGTGGTATTACAGGTGGAATTATTAAGGGGCATCAAACTCATGGCAGTGGCATTGACAGCCAATTCCTAAATGAATGCCATAATTCCCAATAAAAGCTGCTTTTTATGTGAAATCATAGCTTTTATGTATCCTGTTGTGTATCCTGTTTCTTTAATGTAACAGAATTTGTTTAACAACAGAAACAAGACTGTGTCATGTCATGATACATTATGTAGAAACCAGCCTCTCTTTGTAAGTAAATTGGTGTGAGGCCAGTGTTTATTATTTTTTAGAGCCTACGCTGGCATGTTGAATTATCTTGTTAGACCACGTTTATACCAGCCACACTAGCAGCTATATAATAATAATATTTATTTCCATTGACCTTAGCTGTGTTTGGTTCAGTCCATGCTAATAAGCAAATGTTAGCATACTAACACACTAAGCTAAGATGGTAAACAAGGTAAATGTTATTCCTGCTAAACATCAGCATGTAAGCATTGTCATTGTGAGCATGTTAGCAAGCTGGCGTTAGCATTTAGCTCAAAGCACCGCTGTGCCTGTGTATAGTCTTACAGAGCTGCTAGCATGGCTGTAATCTCTTTTGTTTATTAAGAATATTACAATACACCTGGCTATGTGTGCGTATAACATAAAATTTGAAACGTATTCAAGAAATATTTATTTCAGTAAAGTTCTTTGTATTGTGGCATTAGGTCAGCCATTGGCATTAGACAGGGTTGCTGCAAGTTTCAAAAAGTCAAATGTAAGACTTTTTAAGACCTTTATGACTGCAAATTTAAGACCTTATCGCGACAAAGTACAACAAAATGCAGTCACAAAAGTACTTGCATAGTAAACAATGTATCTTAAATTGAATAAAAGTGACAGATTAATAATAAACTGTACATATACAGCGAATTATATGTAGAATATCAAAAGAAAGAACTACAAAGCCACGGAATAAAGAAAAGACATTTCAATGAGTACTATAAGACGTAGGGAAATAAAGACCTGTTTAAAATGATTTAAGACCTAGAACACAATACTTAATAATAATTTTGATTTTGAAATTTTTTACTTTTTAAGACCCCGCAGAAACCTTGATTACAACCACCTACACTGGTGTCAAACTGCAACAAGCCTGTAGTTCATATCTCCATTATAACCTGTCTTACAACTAATGATTTCTTGATGTGGACATTCTTCAAATAGCATGTTGTAGCTACTGCTGGTTTGGTTTCAAACTCAACATTTACAGTGAAAACCTGCCAGCAGTTGGCTGGTGGTATTATTCTACCCTGCGCTGAGGTCTCAAATGACACGCAGTCTGTTGGTGTTAGCTCACCCCTGGTCAGAGTTGTGATGTCCAGCATCATCACCATCGTGGTTTTCTGCCTGAGGTTCCCTGAGCAGGCCAGCTGCCGCGTTGTCGCCTTCTTCGTCCTCGTACTCCCTGACGTCGTTCACCTCCTTCACTTTTAGCACCTTCACTACGAAAACAACAATGAACTACACACAGAACAGGGGAGAAACAGGATACACAACAGAGGTTAGATTGTGTCATCGCTGTGGCAGTATAAGACAAAACAAACTGCAATGCTGTATGGGTTTGAATTAAGAAACCTGTGTGTCCTCCTCACCAAGAACCAGTAGATGTTCATGAGCAGCAGTGCCAGGAGAAGAGTGTTGAAGAAGAAGTAGAAGGGGATGTTGGGGACAGACTGGAGGCTGGACACACATGTAGCGTACAGCACTTTGAGAGGGAACCAGTAGAGACGGAACCAGAACCTGAGAGAACACAATAGAAATGAATGTCTACTCATCTGCAGATCAAGTGTGTGTGTGTGTGTGTGTGTGTGTGTGTGTGTGTGTGTGTGTGTGTGTGTGTGTGTGTGTGTGTGTGTTAGTTAAACCTCACCAGGTGATGCTAAAGCTGACCGAGCCCATGTTGGACAGCACGTCGTTGAGAAGGTGATAGCCTTCTCCTCTGGACTTCAGGTAGATGTTGAGCTTGGTGAACTCCAGCTGAATGTCATTGATGTCATGGAGGAACAACACCAGAATCCCTACGTTGTGGTATCTGAGAGCCAGGGACACACGGTACAGTATGTGTATATATTTCAGCTTATTTCTAATACAAGTCCATTACAAGCAGGCATCTGCCAAAGCAAATGTTAGGGTGGTCCGACCAGAAACATTTACAATTAACCAACCAAGTCAATTTATTTTGGATCTATTTTGCCTGCTATTTGGGAGCTAAACACGTATTAATGGACAACAATGACCAAAGTTTAAATCACATATATGATTGCATCTATGCTGATGATGTGGTAATATACCATAAACTGAATGGTACTGTAAGACACTTTATGCTCATAAAAAAACTAAAAGGGTCAACCATAGCTCTTTTTAGGCTTAACAAAGGTACCTAAAGGCGTAGGAAAAACTAATGAGTGCCAGCGTGATGATGTGGTGCACCACCATGACAGCTGAGTCCTTCCTCCACACGTCCATGTAGACCGTAGCATAGATGGAGTGGCCGTAAAAGCTTCCCTGGATCAGGTAGGCTATGGCGATGTCTGTAGGCACTGACATACCACTCTTCCAGTCTGGAAGAAAAGTGATGAGAGGTCACAGGCTGAGACACACAGACCACATTAAGGATGTTAGCTTTTACTTTAAAACCAACTTAATTCAGATGCAGATTAGAAATGAAACATTTTGTATTAACATTAATGTAGAGCGTTGTGCAGCCTTTGGCAGAAAGGTGTGCACTCTGTGAGCTGTCTCATATGTATTGTAATTGCATCTTTCTTCTTTTGATCTGTTTTCTTGTTGAGTGTCTCAGAATTTTGGCTCACAGTAAAATAGAAGGTGGTGACTGTCTCACAACTATCACAGTTGAAAACAGTTGATGCCAACAGAAGTATTTACTGCAGACCCACTACTGCAAGCAAACATGGGGGAGACACTTGTCTTAGTGTGCAGACGACAAGTCTCACAAAACTCAAACACTGCAGATTAAATTATAAAATTATTCTGTGTTTTAATGATGAGGTAACCCACAGAAAAGTAATAGAAGATTCATCTTGAGTAGATAATAGATATGTTGTAGATACAGCAGGATGATTGTTTTATACACACATCGACTGTATACCCATTTGTATTCCTAATATGTCCAGATACTGAGCTATATGCAGTGACTTCTGGGAAGGATACCAGATGTGGAGGAGGCTGGGGGGGATCAAGTTTAACCTCGGGGGAATTAAAGTAAAGTTTCTAAAGTAACGGAAACGTTCTTCTCCGATGTTTGAGTAAGGTATGTCTCTAGTGGGATGGGGTTATGTTCGGCCGTGTGTAATGTTTATTGATTGGACCTTCCGTCATTAAACATTGAGGAGAAGGCTGTTAGATGGATCACAACAGAGCTGCCAAGGGGAGGCATGGGAACTGGAGACTTTTATATTTTCCTGAGAGACTGAGGCTTTTTTCCCCCTCCTTTCTCATCAGAATCCAGACCCCTCCTCTCGTCTGCCACTGTGTCTGTGATTTCTCCTAATTCTGTGCAGTTACATTGTAGTACACTGCTTCTGTACACCATCTCAGATTGGCAGCTATTAGAGGTGATGCAGCTCCACTCAGAGTGATGGAGTTCGATCGAAGCCCTGACACTTCCGTGTCTGATGGAGGAGGTAAAGAGACTATAAAAGACATTGAATTTTAAGTAGAATCCCCCTTACACATCTATCTAGTGATAGTCATCCATTAGGTGCTATAATGAAGATAAGTGTTGGGGCAAAACTTAATGTATTCTATCATAAAACATTCATTTAGGATTGTTGGTGTATAATTTCTGTCCTTTTGATTACTATAAAAAGAACTTTGGATTTAAAAAAAATTAAAAACACCAAATAAGTGATTCAATTCAAGGCTCAGAATATGCATGAATATATCTGCTATGCACGTGACATTTAACCCCAACAGAGTCTCTATAGGATTAGGACATGCTGCTTGCTGTTTCATTAGATTAAAAAGATTTCAGCTCCTTGAGAGGTTAGGTAGGAAAATCACATTTCATGTAATTTAGCTGACGCTTTTACCCAAAGCAAATTTTAATGAGAAAATGGCTCAATTACAGTTACTATTAACCATGCTTTTTCCGAGGTCAATTTTGATCTAGTATGTACTGGCTTCAAAACTTCAGAGAATTCAGTAATCTAATTTTAATTCAACATATTGAATACCGACGGATTATTTAAACCATGAAAGGCTCTTTTCTTTTAACGTGATCAGGAGCAGTGTCATTCACTTAACAGATTGCTAAGAGGACTAGAGCACAAACTGCTAAATAAATGACCTGTACATGACGTTATGTGTTCACACTATCTTACTGTAGAAGACAGAGGGCGGATCATGGAAAAAGGAGTAGGAGGTGAAGAAGAGCAGGTAGGTGCTGTATGACCAGGACATTGTGTAGAAGACCAGCTTCCACGCGCTCTCTGGCATCTTGGCAGCATCTTTGGGCAGCAGCCTGCACCACTGTGCTAGAGGCTGCAGGGACAGAGCAGAGAGAAGAACCACAGTCAGACAGAGGAGAGGAGGTGTGGGGAAGTCACACTCAGAATTCATATAGCTGCTTCTTTAAGCATGCGGCTGGGTGAGCTGCTGGGAGGTCCTTTAGACACAACTGATTAATTTAGATGGTGTTCTTTTACAGAATTGTGAAATTCAATACAATGGCTCTTAATTCAATGTGCTGAAGAAGGAATTCGCTATGTGTTCTTTAAAGTCTTTTAATGCACTAGTATAGCTTTTGAGCTGAAATCATTTGTCTTTGTTTGTTTTATTGCAAAGAACCGTTTATGTTGTTCCATGATGTAAAGGCTGATAAATTAAATATTTTGGCAGGTTGGCGCACAGCTGTTTGTAGAGGGACTGCAACAACCTTAGGCTCATTTTTCTGAACTAATAAACTCAGGAACTGCAGAAAACAAATGAGCCTAAAAGGAAGCTAGAATGAAGACATTAAGAGGGTAGTGTACACTGTGTCTTTATAATAAACAGTTGAACTACCACACACGCATCATGTGAAATACCGTGCTATTGTGCACAAAGTTCAAACCAATGGTTGATTTTTGCAGGAAATATTAACTCAAGTCAACCTCCTCTAGTTTATATAGTGGTTTATATTGCGAAATCAATAGTCAACAACACTATTAAGATGGAAGATGACTAGCTGGCCATGTCAGGATGTTGTTTAGATGCCAGATTAGGCAGAGTCGCTTTTAGGAAGGAACATATGCATATAACTCAAATGACACATGCTGTCTTTCTGACACACACACACACACACACACACACACACACACACACACACACACACACACACTTCATCAGTAAGCAACAGTTCATACATACATACATACATACATACATACATACATACAACCATGTAACTGCCCACAGAAACATGTCTTTCACATGTCTGCTTATGGTTTGCTGTGTGGGCAGAAATGGAAGTGGAAGTGGGAGAGAGAAGGCTTCCTCCCTCTGTCCTCTCCCTAATGTTGCTGCCTCCTCACTTCCACCTTTTTCCTCGCCTTTTCTCTCTCTCTCCCTCCAGCCTCTATCTCTATTGTTACAGTAGAAACTCTGAATCATAATCACGGAGGAACAAAGACGCGCGGAATGTCTAAAATACGTAAGACAGGTACATCTGTTTGCCAGGCAGGTGTTCAGTGTGCCAAGACAGGAAACCAAACCCACCGCCTCACACAGACACGCACGCACGCACGCACGCACGCACGCACACACTCCACTTTGGAAGGCAATGAAATGGTGTAACAGGAGGCAGAAAAGTGAAAGTGGCCGGTGTCAGTGATACAGTACATCTCAGTCGGTTGTTACCAAGCAGCTAGTCTACAGGATATGATACGACAGGGCTCAATAACCGACTACATTACATATTAATGGAGGGAGTCGTTCTCAGAAAGTCACATTCACAGGGATTCCGAACTGTATATGTCTGATACTTTGCCTGTCTGTGTGACAAAAAGAGAGTAGAGTCGTTTATATCTCATCTTACTCCTTTCTCTTCATTGTTTCCCCTTTCTCTTTGCCTGCATTCTTATGTTTTTGAGTCCCTGTGTCATACGCAAGAGTCACAACCAGACAAGGGAAGGAAGCTGACAGGGCAACACTGATGCTGAGATAAATTTTAACAGCAACAGGCTTTGTGGTCATCAAGTCGTTTCAAATGAAAAAGATGATAAGCAGAGGCAGGGAGCACATGATCCCACCAGGGACGGCTGATTGGTTGAGACAGGTATGTAGAGTGTGACCAGAGCTCAGGACACTTTTAAGTTTCTCAGTACATCTGTATCAGTCCTTTTCTATCAGCCCTCTATATCCACTGTCTCCTCCCCCTTTTATTTCACGCTCTTCTTTCATCTCTCCCCCCCCGCAACATTTATTTATAGAAGCCAGCTGTCAACACACAGCATACCCCCCCAGTCTTCCAACACATCACCCCCTCCGATACACAAAAACATAATCCTATGCACACTCACGCAGGCTGTAGCACACTTGTGGCTGATACAGGTTACTGCATACACCAGCCATGCCTCTGCAGCTCATACCTTACTTGTTAGTCACTATTACTGTTGTCTCACTGCTGCTCTTACTTCTCCATATATACATCTGTTCCATTTACCCTTTATATTCTTCTACACACTGTTTCACTCTGTCCCATTTGCATCTATAACACCCCCGGTCTAGCTTCCATGCCCTTTCCTCTGTATCATTGTTTGTGGCTACATTTAAGAGCATTTTACAGTAGCCCAAGCTGGTGTGCGCAAATGTGACGTCATGAGAGTGCCACAACTGTTTATACTCACATGTGGTGGTGGCGACACTAGTTGCAGGCTACCAACTTTGCTATTTCTACAGACTAGAAGAAGAAGAAAAAGGCAAACAACGTCAGAACTGGCGGTAGCATTGACGTCAATGCTTTGATTTGATTCGATGACCTACTTTGTCGGATGAAGCCTTTTCATTCACCTACAAAAGAGACTTGCAGTCACTCTGAGAGACCTGGCATCCTCGAGCTCGTTCAGGCTACCTTTTTCCGCTGAAAAAAATAGAGTGGTACTGAAAATCCTGGAGCGCCAGCGAAATCTACGTCATTTTTACATCATACTGGTGCACGCACGCTTGGAAGCGTCGACTGTAAACTGGCCATTACACTGCAACTAAATTAATGCAGCAAGTAGTGACAGTTTGCTTTGGAAAGGGTGTCAGCCAAATTTTACAATCAAAGTGTTTTTTTTGTATGCACCTGAGATGTGTGCACACTTGGTCCCACTTATATAACTTTATATGACAATATAATAATGCCTGTGTCACAATAACTTTGCAAAGTTGCCAGATCCTTCCACACAGTAACATAAACCACTCTTTTGGTGTCTGATTAGCTTTCAAACTGATACTCCAACTGGACTCCCTGGATCACATTTCCTCTTCCAATCTGTACCTGTAGCAAGCACTCCTTCACTAAAGCAGCCCCAGGCATTTTTTTAATCTCTGTCTGGATTATCACCCAGCATGATTATAGAGCAAGACATTTTGATTACATCCAGTTTCAAAGTTTAAACTACTTGCCACACCTGTTTTAAATTTGTACAAAATTTCCTATTTGCAGTAGCATGAGCCGGCACCAGCTGATAGTAGATTTGTCTTTGAGGTTCAGTTACTGGTATTTGTTAGGTATATGTGATCTTTTTTACTTCCTGACTAATTTTGGACAGAGGTGGTATCTCTGGTCCCGGCCTTTAAGCCACCAAAACCACACAGCAGGGACATCTTTGTTTGAAATGCAGATTCTGAGAGATTATATAACAGCCTACCAATGGCTGCATTATTGTCTCTCTGTCCCAGCCAGCCCACCATCACACTGGTTCCTATCCACCCACTCTATCCATCTACCCTTTAGTTCTCTGCCAGTATACGAAGTGGGGGTTTAGTGGGTCAAGGACACTGAGATAATCACCTCGTCCTCTGTCAGATAAATGACAGTGCCTTGAATTACTCAATTGGGACCTGCGACCATTCAACAGTCGTTGTGCACCCCCGACTGAACTCGTTCTCTGGCTCATGGCACCACTGGATTTTATTTTGCTTTCAGCTACCCCCTACTAAGGAGAAGCACCTTTAAAAATGGGAGGAAAGGATACAGAAGAGAAGCAGAATGTGTATGACAGAAAAGGAGATGGTATCAAAGAGACTTGACGACAAATAAGTGGTTCCCTTAGCAACTGTGCAGGGATATTGGCAAAGCCCTACGGTGTGGCCTAATCTCTTATCCACTTGAGTCCTTTCTGCATCCTTCCTTTCCCCTGTTTCTCTGCAGCTGCACCCCATTGCCCTCCCTTCCACCCCCCTCTCTAAAAGCCCTCCCCCTCTCTGCCCTTCCTCGAAGCAAGTGATGAGAGAGGAGAGAGGGTGAATGCACTTCAATGGCCTGTTGCGTAAGAACAAAAACTGGGCCAGTGAGTCAGGATTCTGGCTCGTGTGGATTTGTTCAATAAGGCCCTCTCTCTCATTCACCCTCTTTCATTCCTTCGATCTCTCGTTGATCTGATATCACTTTGTCAGCCTCAGTGGCCCTTTTAAACCCAATTCTGTCACGGATTCCCTTTGTTCTCTTTACATCTATTTCTAGACTAGGGTCTAATGGGATTTTCAAAAGCTAATCCAATGGATGGCCAGAGTTTTAGACTATATTTACACAGGGTTCCAGACTGTGACCAAAATGTAAACGTGAGCAACTAAATTTTACATCCAATCACCCCCTTTTTTATTTTTTACATGTTAAATGTGGAAGGGGCATGTCAATGAATCTGGAATCTGTGGCAGGCCAATGAGTGTAAGAAGAATAGGGAATGGCCAGTGTAAGGGGCTAATGTGTGGAGGGGAAAGGTCCTAGAGATAATCAAGCGTGCATAAACGTCTCTGGGAAGGACACAGATATCACAACGTGTGTCTGAACAACGAGCAAGCAAACTATTGACTCAGTCTTCAGTGTGCTAGTGCCAGAGTCTACAGTGTCACAGTCGGATGATGATTCAGTCAGAAGTTTGTGTGGCAAAGAAGGCCCGAACCCATCATTTTTGGGAAGACAGACTGCGAGAATTTAGCTGGTTGAGGTACTGTAAGAAGAAAAACTCCAGGAACTGCGAGTGTTGCTGTCGCTACCCCAGAACTGCGGGGAACACAAAGTTAGCCAACAGTCACAAAAGCAACAGGCACTTCGCAGTTGCCTGTTGCTTTAAGAAGACAAGAGGCTGTAAATCAGAGTGCAGATGTTTTTAACTGTGAAATGACTGAAAGGTTACTAAGCACTTTTTTTATTCTGATTGTATGGTATATTTTTTAAATATTTGTACTGTCATGACAGCGATGGTGCTGTCGGTTTACCTTCTATGTAGCATCTTCAAAAGTGCACAATAAACACTGTAATTTCTGCATCTATTTTCAAAACGTTTTTATTAGTAATACAGTGGGAATTAGTAGAAATGTGAATATTTGGTTAAAATGTTTATTTTACGGTGTGTGCCCCTACATTTTCTGGTTGCACCTCTAACATTTTCAGTTGGGGGCACTGTGCTTCTAGTGAAAAAGTTAGTCTGGAGCCCTGTTACATATGCAAACAAATATAGCCTATTTATCTGTGATTAACAACACTATTTGGGGTGTCTTTGTAGACTTTTCTGATGCTCTATGTAGGTTTAAATCAACAGTTTTTATCCCCTACATTACACATTTATTACATAATCTGAATATAATCAGAATACCTGCTTCTATAAAGAGAAAACAATCTCACCCACACATACCCCCTTGTTCTTAACAAGGTAATGAGCGGACAACTGTCATTAGGAATAAAGCTCTTGCCCCAGATGGAGGCAGAAGCATCCAGAGTTTTTCCTTCAATTTCTATTTTGTTTGTTTTACATGTAACAGGCATTATATGGTAAAAGGTGCCTCAGTGATCTGTTGGAGGTTTTAGGTTCAAAATGTAATAAGCACATGTTTCCTGCATGTTTACTGTGGCTGCTTCTTCTTACCATATCTTGCTACACAATGTAATACGTATTTACCAACAAATGGTGCTAGAATAATGCAAATCAAACTGTAGATTGATTTTAATAGCCTGACAATCACAGTGAAAAAATGGATACTGGCCTTTCTTTCCTATTCTCTCTCTCTCTCGCTTCCCCATTACCCCACTTATGTTGGGTAATGGCAGCTTTTTCAGTCAAGACCTCTTTGCATCCATATTCTGACTTCTGATGAATGTGATGAGTCAGACTCAATAAAAAGGAAATGGACTTCAGATGAAAGACATTCAATCAGTGGAATGTGAGTGACTTAGTAGAGAAACTCATTAATCTAATCCCATTGAGAAGGAACAAACACACACACACAAAACAAAAACGATCTACACTGCACTTCTCAGGTCAGATAGAGCTAACAGATGTTTAATGAAAACTTTTCATTGTTTTTTCTGCACATGGAAAATTTCAAGTGAAAAGTCACAAACAACCATTTCCATTTTTATTCCATTTGGGTCAAACCTTGAGAATATACTCCCTTTTGATACCAATTATTTTTCCTCAATTTTTTTTAACAGGCACCTGAAGGCAACAGATGTTAAGGTTTGCAAGGAGAGAAAAACATTTTAATTTGGGACGAGCCCAATCATATCCTTGATATGGACCTGCCATTCAAACTAAAAGAAACGGGCTATGAGATGTTATTCATTTATTAAAAAGATATGGATGACGAGGCAAGCAGACTAATTTAAAATCAAACAGCATATGACTTTCCACATCGATGTTGTTTAAATATCTGGCCCACCAGGACATCTTACATTGCATATGGTCACTGCTGGAATATTGATGTTGAACCAAGAGGCTGGCTGAACATTTGAACCTAATTTGATTAAAAATACACAATTAGACAAGACAACGTTGCCGCAAAGCAAACTCATTTGCACACATGTACGTGACTTGACAACTAGGTAAATAACCACAATTTATGACTGTAGTGGCATGTAAAAGACACACCTTCTGACCATCGCAGATTAAGCAAATTGTCAGGCAACCAGCTGACTTGACTGGCTAGTGTAAAAACCTAGCCAACATTTAACAAGTTCAAGATGTTTGCTGGTCTTATTGTACCGACACAAATTTAAATAATACTGTGAAACACTGCATTTAAGTCTTTGAATCAGTTGTAAGTTGATGGCATGGTAACTATTATACACACTTAACACAACTTCATCAGACACTCACAGCAAAGGAACCATCAACGACCTATTTTTAGTCAGAATTAAACATGCAGTGGTTTCAGTTCCTGCTGTGTAAATACAAGAGATGTATTCAAATAAAGACTGGGTCTGAAACCTCTTGTGTGTGAGCATGCGTACTATTTACCAGCATATATGTGTCACAATTTGTGTATGCATGAGAGCAGGTGCACCTGTTAGAAGGAGGTCTATCCCATTAGTGGATCCCAGTGGAGCCATTAACCCCCTACTTAATTCTCAGCACAGCAATGATCAGAAAGGCTAAAGCTACCTGACAGAGAGCAGGAGAGTACACTTCAAGAAAAGATAGCTTGGCAGATTTCATTATCCTCATTCACATTGAACCAGAAAGAGAGTGGAAAACACCCCAACATAAAAGGTGCAGTCTCAGTGAAGTGTTAAGATATTCAATCAAGCTGCTCCTGTCCAGACTGACAACTAGAAGACATATGGCTGTCATTTATAATGCACTAGCCATGAAAATTGGCAACACAGACAGAACGTGTGTAGTTCATGAGCTCACCATAATCATTCACACACAGCCGCTATCTAAAAACACACACATGCACTCACACATTCATAGACAGACAGCAATGTTAACTGTTAGAGACGGGAAAATCAATTTAATGACTTATCTTGTTGTTGTTGTTTTTTGTGCATTATGACTCTGAAAAGTGAAAACAAATGTGCAGTATGGTGACAAAGGGGGCATGCGAAATGCCTGTTAAGGTGCTTTTTTGTTGTTGATTTCACTCAATTCAGAGTTTAAAGAGTTGTTATTTTAACCTTGTCATGACAAAGTCACATATTTTCGTGATGTAACCAACACAGAGACACATCTTGCTTGACACCATATGGAGCTAAATAATAAATACGAAGCTGCCTAGTAAAAACTGCCTGTAAGGTCCATCCCATTCATTAAAAAACAATACACATAAAAAAAAGATATATGCGCACTCCACTGTTAGTTAGTTTAAAAAAAAATAGTTACGCTGAAAATAACTGAAAAATATCAATCAACAGTTCCACAAGAAAGTACAAAGTAATCAGAAATAAGAAATTGTGATACTGAATTACAAATCAAACTGTCAATTAAGATCCAATATAGTATTTTACTGAGAGATCCCTGTTATCACGTGTGTGTGTGTGTGTGTGTGTGTGTGTGTGTGTGTGTGTGTGCGCGAGATGTCTGGATTAAGGTTAGGTTGGTGGTTCAAGTATTGACTACAGCAAGGAGTAAGGCAGGCCCACATTACTGGGTGGTATTGCTACACAGTGGCACTATAGACCTATGCAGTTAATCAAGCAATGTAATCCTGTATCTGTTTTAGCTTTCATTTACTTTGAAAACCCCAAAAACAATTAATATAACAATTAATGTTTCCCTTTGGGATGCCTTGTAATTATGTCACTTAAAACCTCAGTAAAATATGCTTTTATTCCCAAATCAGTGTCAAAGTGTAAAATATATCCCGTACGACGATGTAATACTAATAGCCCTAAATCTACATAATTCAATTTCACTTGCCTTTCAAAAACCTTTAAAACCTACAAAACATACAAACACAGTGTTCCAGAGTTTGGACATGTGATCTCCACTGGAAGATACAAGTCATTCTTTGCCAAAATATAATGTCTCCAGGAAATGAAAGAAAGATACAGAGAAAAAGAAGGAAAGGTAAGATGAGTTGAATTGAGGGGGGAGGAGGACAATTACATTTAGTGTAGGAAAGTCCATGCAGATGTACCAGTTCATCCACAGAGGGAGAGAGAGACTGGGATGGAGAAACTAATTGCATTGCAAGAATGCTTCTAAGAGCCTACCCATGAACTAAAGTAAAGAGAAGCACACAAATAATGATAAACACCCTGTGGACACACACACACACACACACACACACACACACACACACACACACACACACATAAACACAAACAGACTAAGAGTGCATGAGATGACCACAACATTTCCTCCGACCACTGCACTCTTATAGAGTGGCCTTGTATGACAGACAGCTGCTAAGTGTGACGCCTACAGTGTGTTCTTGTCTAATAACCAGCCTGTCCACTGTGTCTGTCGGGAAGCAAATAAGGGAGACAGAAAGCGATAGGAAGAGGGAAAAAAAGGTTGAAAGGCTGACCACAGCAGCTCTGGTCAAGGCCTCACAGCACATTCCAGTTGACCAGAGGGAGTCAAGACTGTCACGGTCAGCAAACAGAGCTGAGTTATAAGGGTGTGACGAGATCTCGTTTTACGATTAAAACGTGACGAGATTTCTCGTCGAGGTGAAAAGTTGTCTCGTGAGGCAATGTGATGTCAGCGTGATGGAGCTTGAAGAAAAAAATTGTTTCTGTTTGCACTTGTAGTTTTGAGAGAGCAGTACTTTGGTTATTGATACACTTACTGTTTGCATTTAAAGTGTTATTTTTCTGTTATTTACACATTTATTTTATTTATACTGTTTATTTTTTTATGTTCGGTTTGTGGAAAGGAGTTAGATTTCTCGTGTGAAATTGTACAGGGCAGAAGCCAGTTGGTAGAGTTTATACAAAACATTTTGCAGTGTTTGCACGTCCTTTACTGCATATAATTCATTAAAATAGTAAAAAAAAGTTAAATAACATTCATCATTAATAGTTGATTTCAAAATGCACCTAAATTGTTTTGCATTTTGTGATTTTTCAGTTGAATAAAAAACTATTTTCCATTCATATATTTCATCGAGGATTTATTTAAATTTTTTTTTTAAATCTCGTCTCGTCTCGTTCTCGTGAACCCAATCTCGTGATGTGTCTCGTCTCGTGGAGTAAGCGTCTCGTCACACCCCTACTGAGTTATGATCCTGCTTTGTACCTGGTGATACATATGGCTGCTTTGGCTGTGATTCACCATGTTAAAGGGTATACAGGCCATCCCGCTGTTTCTACCGTCACTTTTATCATCAATACATCAGGTTTTTATACAACAACTCCAAGCTTGTACTGAATAATGGTGTATGAAAGAGTCTTCTACAAAATACTGCATTCAATATGGAATACATCAAATATGGTAAAAAACACCTGAAGGCTGCACTCTCTTCTGTTCACCTGATGGAGAGCATAAGTAGAGTAGGGATGCAACAAACGCCTGCTTTTATTTTGATTTATTGATTAAGTCTGCAAAACGACAAGAAAAATAGAGATATATTGCCCGTTCCTACTTCACGGAGCCTAATATGACGTCTTGTAATGTTCAACCAACAGTCCAAAATCCAAAAGATATTCAATTTACAATTATGTAAAACAAAAGAAAAGCAGAACACTCAACACACTTTAACTCAAACCAAAGTATGTTTTATGTTGCATTTTTTAAAGTTTATCTTTTGATTAACTAATCGATTAATCAACTAACCAGTGTGAGGTCTACATGAGAGTCTACATGTGTCTGGAGTGAGTGTTCATTAGCAGTAAGCTGTAAGCTATCCTGTCACAAATAAAGGCCTAAAATGCCAAAAAGTCATCTTAAGAGC
The DNA here is from genome assembly GCA_013375575.1 of Percina caprodes. NCBI lineage: Eukaryota > Metazoa > Chordata > Actinopteri > Perciformes > Percidae > Percina > Percina caprodes. The sequence continues at coordinate 9,042,464 of JABXJD010000004.1, forward strand.
TCTTCAATTTACCGGACATTAAAATTGTTGATACATATTTCAAATCTATCTCCCTTAACAAATAATATTTGCTGATAATGCAAATGGCTGGCAAAAATAAGTTGTATAAAAGGGAACAAAAGGTTCAAAAAGACTGATATGGAAAACTGCTACTTAACTTGACAAGCAAGACACTAAATACGTCAGTAGGAAATTTGAACTGGACAGCTTGATGCTGAGTCCATTACAGGTTGGAACAATCCTGCAGGAGGCCAACCCTACAAGTGCACAAAGCCGTTCAACTTTTTGCAGACATACAAAGTTTTGAACATACTGTAGCACTAAAATTTGGCATAATCAAAAACATACACAAATATGATGGATAATTAGACGTATATAACACAGCTATCACAGTGACAAATTGTGAGTTATTGAAGCACAACCTGTGTGTGGGAAACAAAGGGTCTGACAGGTTTGTAACCCATCTCTGTATTTATGATGTATGACACACTGAAGCACACAGAGCAATAGATCACGTGTCACGCGGTGGCGAAAGTGCTGCTCACTTAAATCATATGTGGTGGTAAATTAGATAGCTAAAAGGAAAGAAGAGAAGGATGTAACTAATAACCAAACATCCAAACAATTGCTTGCAATCAGTGTCAAGCAAGCAAGTTTCTCCTGAGTTGGCACTTTTTGCTGAATGGAAAGCACTTCCCCTTTACCACAAATTCAGTATCAGGTTTCTCTCTGCGGCTCTAATGCAGAAAATTGAGCAGGGGCTCAGTGGAAGGTGATCGAGATTTGTAGTTGGAGGACCATGTCAAACCTCAATCTGCTTTCACATTTATAACAGCAGCATGCTACTTGGCTCTATGCAGGGAGATAAGCTCTGCAACAAGACTGGAGCTGCTCTCCTCTTTGAGTGACTGCTTCAGAGTGTGAGTGAGTGAGTGAGTGAGTGTGTGTGTGTGTGTGTGTGTGTGTGTGTGTGTGTGTGTGCCATGGAAGGCATTTATGAGAGTGGTTATAAACTGCTGCAGCTAGGAAAGCTTGACAACTGTCTGCCTTACATGTATACAGAAATACAATAAATCATTTTAAAGAAATGTTGAATACAAGGACTGGTAGAGGGACTGTGAAATGTCCATGCAGGTCTCTAAATCAGAGAAATTAATTAATTCAGGTCGTTGGAGGGTGGAGGATTTTTTAGCATACTACTGCTCAACTCACAGAGATCGGAAAATGCAGCATATGACATTACATGTCATTGTATATGACAAAACAAGGGCTCAGAGGCACAGATGTCTAAATTTGCTCTCTTTTTCAGATGTCTCTTCGCTTCACTATTTTCTCACCACCCTCTCCACTTTGCATTAATATAGCAGGAAGTTGTATTTGCATGCTGGAATGCACAAACAAACATATCTGAAACCTCACCCAGACACTTAAAGGAGAATTCCCGCCAGTTTTTTACAGTGATCTTGATTGCAACAAATATGTGGGTACTGTCAATAAAAAAAGAAAATGACCCAAATCGGTGCTGGAAAACTTGAGTTGCTGCAGCTACGTCTACAAGCTTCCACTGAGCTAAAACGGCAGTTGTCGGATCATGTTTTAGAGAGCCTTTGTGCCTCTTAACAGACACAAAATGCAACTAAAATGTCTATGCAACAGGGTCCTTACATGACGCAAGATGCATTTTCAAGTCAGACATTGTTTAAATTCACCTACCATGTCTCGATCCTGCCGGTTGCTAGCTTGCCCTGATAGCTGCTAGCTGCCACCCGGGATTCAGCCAGGCTTCTGTGATAATCATCCTGACAACAATCCACTGAGCGCCCGGTGGTCTAGCTATGTCCTCCAGAGGACAGGTCATGTCACATCTTGAAGTTTATGCCTCCTGAAAAAACAGTAGTGTGCAGATCGGAGCTGTTTACCTTTTCCTCCTTCAACTGAATCCCCACGGGACTTCAGCGCAAGACTACAGCTAGCTTTCTCGGTATTACCGAGCAAGCTACCGACATTGAATGGCCTGCCCCTAGGCTTAAGCCACGCCCCCCTTCATAACTGGTGACACATTTAAGGTAGAGTCTTGTGTGACGTATCACTGAACTCAGCAAAGACTTTCTTCTTCATTGATCATGGTTTGGCCCGCCCCATAAGCTTTAACCATGCCACATTTCACAGATAATGAACTGTATTACGTAGAGTTTTGTGAGGGATATCATTGAACTCAGCAGAGAGTTCCCTTTTCTTTGGTGATGATTTGCAGTGTCTGAGTGCAAGTGCATGGTTGCAAGGAGCAGCGTCCACCAGTAACCCCGAGATGCAAACAAACGCAAGGGCCCATCCAACGCTGCTTGCAGCTTTAATTGCATTTTGTGTCTGTTAACAAAGGCTTTCTAAAACACAAAGGCTCTCTAAAACGCTCCCCGACAACTGCCGTTTTAGTTAAGTGGAAGCTCGTAAACGTAGCTGCAGCAATTCAAGTTTACCAGCACCAATTTGGGTCGTTCTATCGATAGTACTCACATATTCTTAGCAATCAAGATTAACGTAAAAATTGGCCGGAATTCTCCTTTAAACACAAACACACAAGCATATAAATGCAATGCACAACTCATAGTTCACCATATGAACACATATTTAAATCATGCAAGCAAACAGAGACATACACCTTTACACGACAAATGTGTACAGAGTGAAGCTGAAAAAGAGGAAGGAGTACAGCTACTTTCATACGACATGTCACATGCAATTTAGAAGAAGGTACATTTTCTTTAGAAGTCAGGTCATATAGGCAGAGTGAAGCATTTCACCATCCGTTTCCCTCAATTGAATGGAAAGCTTTTCAACACCTAACTTATATCATCACAATATAAAATGCCAGTTTCAGTAGAGCCAATAGATGAGTCAGGAGATTATGCAGATTATTGTTATGTAACAGTAGAGCTCAAGTGGTTTATCAACAAGTTGTGTTTAATTTAACCTGAAAAGGTGGCGCTCAAGCTCATACACTCATGCATCAAACCAAAAGTGAAACATGATGGAAACCACTCACTAATGCAAACAGTACTGTGCACAGCGGCCATCCCCTTTCCCACACACTCACCAAAAGACTCAGTACAGAAGTTAATTCATCCAACCTCAACATTTGCAATCTAGACCTTATTTCTCAGCTTTTAAGCAGCCATGTTCACCAAGTTCAGCCACCATAAAAGCAAGTGTCCATCCAGAGGCTTATGTCTAGTAGTGTGCTTGAGGACACTGAATCCTTGATTGAATTGATCAGCTGTGAAAACAAATCTTCTCGATGCAGAAGATTAAATAACTAATTCTCAATGAGAGGGTTCCACCAGAAGACATTAGTCTCACACGTTTATGGGTTACACATTGTAACAAGATGTGAGGTTGATGTGACTACTGTCCTGACTGAGTACAGTGACCTGAGCATACAAATTTCATTCTGCTGATTTTCACAATTGCTTTGTTACTGTACAGTGAAAAACTCAGAGAGCAAGTAGATATTTTAAGTGGGTCAACCTTCATTTGTCAACCATGACTGTGAGCACTGTAAGTAACAAAACAGGAAACTAATTATTTTCATCTATCTGCTCTTGTGGCAGATGTGTTCTGAAATTCAACAGCAAGGTAACTAAGGTAACACAGACTCATTGCCTTTACTACGCAGACCGATCATGCTTACTGCTGCGCGTAGTCCACCCCCCAAAGGCCCATTCTGAGCCAGGAAAAACCCTAATATTGATGCCTATGTCATTTCTTTAGCACATTATTATTTGAGGTCCAAAAAGTGTTTTCATAGTATGTCAGAAGAACCACCATGGACTCCTCACATCAGATTACACAGTGCTTTGTCCACTGATGTTTAAAGGTTTCATGAGCTCTGAACCTAACTAAGTAAGTGTGCTCAGGATTGTCTGTGCTGTCATGTATTCAGCTTATTGTGCAGACATTGGATCCCATAACTGCTGTTGTGTACTTAAAAACCACAATTCAAGCATACTGACAAGGTAATAAATGTGTTTACTTAACGGTCAACTTAACAAGTAAGAAAACATCCTGTATAGTTCAAATCAGTGCAATTAGTTCAGCTCACATACAACCTCAGATAATGTAGTTGTACGCTTTTGACAACCCACCCCAGATTTTGTGATGCATAACAGCAATATTCGTATTGCATTAGCTCAGCACGACTGACCTTACACTGAACCCATCCTCTTCATCCCTAATATAAGCTCTGCAAAGGTGGTGTTACACATGCACTAAATAACCAAGGTATCACTGACCGATTCTTAATTCTCCCAACATAAAATAAAACTCTCACTCATCCTTCACAGACCACCCTTAAAACACACACACACACACACACACACACACACACACACACTTCTCAGGTCACATCTGGCTTCACACATGGGGCCCTGAGCTACAGTATACTGCTGTAGTAGTATCATCGTCGTAGCATCTACTACGTGCAGACTCTCCACCCCCACTCACAAGCACAGCACAATAACGAGCCACATCCTGGATATCTGTCAAGAAGGGCCCCTCCCTGGCAGCACCAACAGGGTGGATGAATCAATGAGCACAACGATGAGTGATGGCAGTTTAATTTAAATATGATTCTTTTATCATTGTGAAGAAACACGGTTAGGTGGGCCTACTGGATTAGCCAAAATACACATCTTGCTTTTTGGTTATTATATTACTAACTTTTTTATCTCATGCCTACAACTGGATCTAATTTGTTAATGTGTTATAGCCTATAACCCTAACCCTCAACTGTTGCCTCACGTTCAGTCACAACGCCTGAGAGATGGAAGACACAGAGGCCACACTTCTGCAGTGCTGGGGCTCAAATTTCTACCTAAAAGAGCTACTAAACCCATTAATTAAGGGTGTCAGTAAATTAACCTTGGGGAGTTGGGGTTGATCAGTATGAGTTGTGATAGTGTGTTACCCACCTGAAACAGACTTTCTGTCAGTCCCCGCCTGATCTGTGTCCACAAAAAGGCGCAAAAGAAGAACAGGGTGATCTCGGTCAAGGTAATATTTGCATTATCCAGGAGAGTCTGTTTAGAGAGCTCCAAACCGCAAGGACTACAGTCTCTCCATGCGCCCAGCATTACGGTGGAGGCCTTGGTGATGAGGTCCAAGTATCCCGGCATGGGCTCCACTTCCACGGGACCGGCGTCCCCGGTATGACCGCTCATTGTGGTGGGACGCAGGAAGAACAAAAAATAAAATACTCCAGAAGAAGGGTAGAGGAAATGCAGGGAGGAATACTGTCCAGACTGTGTGTCTAATCCGTGAACCAGCTTGCTAGCTCAACTAAAAACGCTAAAACAAGCTTATCTAACCAGCTTACCCTCTTCAGTAGCTTAATTCTTTGTTTTCCAATTTAAGACATGGGCGACCAGGACAGTTTTATGAATGATAGCAGGGCCTATCTGGTCTGACCAGAAACACCGGCTATGATGCTGTATTTGAGAGTCACACAAGCCAATTATCAAAAAAGGTTTTGATAATTAATGTGAGCCATTAGCGCCTGTCTGGTGGAGGTTTATTTTGATCATCAATCCGCTACGCACACAGCCTCATCAGCGCGTCCTGGTTGCCCGCCTAGCCAAGTTATATCAAACGCACACAATAGCGAATGGACCAGCATTGGCTGCAGTTTCCAAGCTAATGTAGCTACTTGAATAAATTGCCTTAAAACGTGATGGAGTTCTCACACATGAACGATTTCAGCTTGCGATCTGACTTGGTCTTTCCAGCGCCGAGTCGAGCCCAGCCAGCACATGCGATTATTGCGCCGCTACACTGTAGCGTCTAATCTTTCCGTTATTCGCTTTATGTATCGTTAACGTCTCTGTACCGCTTCATGAGTGAGAACAGCAGATTTTCCTCACCGGCACGGAGAGCCAAGTCCACCGAAGGGAGAAAAAGATAGATAAGAATAGTATCCTATGAAGAGGCTGCCCTCGCTTCTTCTTCTTCTCCTCTTCCTCCGCTGCCGCTCAGGCCTGGTCAACGTGGCCGTGGCTGCGTTTTGACAAGCCGCGCTTCGCTTTCAATGGGTATCAACTGGTAAATTGAACAGCGTGAGTGTATGCGAAATGAAGAAAAAACCAGAGGGGCGTGACGTAATTAGTGACCGCTATGTTCGTTTTGAACCCTTTGCTAGAGGATTAAAAAGGATGACTTAAAGAAACAGTGCAGACAAATGCTTCATACAAGACTAGATGTAACACAATTACATCACACAAAAAGTGAAAGAAATCACCAATAAACACTTGAATTGAACTGGCTTAATTTCATGGTGTTTGCATGCACACACAAAAACACACTTCAAAAACAACACAGGTTTTAAACATGTATTTTAATTTCAAAGGAATGATTACAACAGATATGATGATGATTTCCATAAGAGAAAGAATTAATAAAGAATGGACATATTTCATCTACACCAAGGGGAAATGATAACATCTGGTCAGATTTAAATATTACACCAAAAGTGACATTTTGTGACATTGACAAGTAGAAATATCAAAACAAATACAGTTATGCAGTTTAGACTTGCTAACTTCATGGTGTTATACTAAGGTATTGCTGAGGTGTCTCAGTAAAAGCAGAGGTCTTATGCAGTAGCGATGGGAGCATACTGCAGCACTAGTCTGTCAAACTCATTCTCCTGCAGGGAAACAAAGAACAGAGAAAACAGTTAAACACCAGAAAAAACATCTGACCAGCTTTGCATCGCATGGTTTGTTTTAGTAATGGTATAATCTAGTTTTAGTATGTTTATGTACATCTGCACTCCCGTTTAGGTAAAACACACTGTGTGATAAAGGCTAAAGATTCAGTTTAAAGCACACATTGACTTTGCTCCAAGGACACCTGCTGGCCAACATTTTAAACAACCAAGCCAGGTAAATCAATAATAACAGAGTAAAGGTTATGTAGGCTTGTCAACAACTGAGTGGAACTTGTGAAACTAAATAGCCCTGGCCAAAGATCAGAGGCCTCACTCAGAATAAACAAATATAGACACAATCAAGTTACCTTGGCTAAGTAGTCTTTGAGAAATGGGTGGGCTCTGTGCGCATCTTTCAGCTGAGAGAGGTACCGATTGGTTACCTGAGGGCAGATGTAAACAGATGTCGCAAATGTTAGAAAGTTAAAGCCAAAAAAAAAAAAGATACTTTAAAACTGAAGAGAGATTGGTCAAGACAACTAACAATGTGTGAACATTTAACATGAGTCAGGAAGCCGTTTAGCCTAAAAACACTTACTTTCTACTACCACACCTGAGGATTAGATGCATTGTCTACATGATTCCAGTTAACCTTGAGTGAGATGTGCTAATTAGTGGTTATCACCGTTGGACACCTTTTAATGATGGCTTGAAGTCAATACACAGCATTCTATCACATTGCTGTCAAGTCTAACATTGAGATAGATAATTGAGTATTTATCTTATGAACTCTGAGTTCCAGGGTGTTGGCTACTACTCACAGCACTAAACCACTGGAAATGCTTAGATAACACTTTTCATGATAGTGGACAAACACAATCAAGAAATTGCTTGGTTGAATGCCTTTGTCAGCTTCAATCAAAGCAAACACAGAATTGCTGAGAAGAGCATTTTACACTCTTAGTGTACAGAGTTATTGGACAAAGTCAACTTTGACTGAAGACGAAGTTTGTCTGAAGGAAACTGCTAAACCGGAAGTTGTTGAAGAGTTGCCCTGGTTAACGGCATTGGGTCCAAAGTCTCACCTCGGGAGCTTTGCCCAAGTGCTGAGTAAGCACTATCAGGTTGATCAACGTCTCAGGGTGACTGCTGTCCTAAAAGGGGGAAGGGAGAAAGACATAGATGGACAGAAAGTGAGAGACTCATTCCGCACAAACCAAACAGGACAACATTGAATTATGCTCTAAATGTTCATATTTCTACATACAGGTCTGTTTGAAACACTATAAATTCTGTTTCTTTTCATTTTTATTTATTCCACTTGCTAGGCCGAATGTGTGCATTGACATTGACGTAAAGTCCCACAATACTCTTGGGTATGTTCTGTATGTTTAGTGAAAAATAACATCACTGAATAACCATCACTTTGTAATAAGTTAACCAATAAAAAAGAAAAGAAAGAAAAGAAGTAAAACTAGAAGCTCAGAAAAGCTGGTCATTTGTGAAAGACTTCATTCACACTAGAGTCTGGGTTTAACAGTCAACATAACTGAGCTTGTACAACTTTAAAACAAACTTGACATCCATTTGGACACTAAGTTGCAATATTCATAAAATGTGAGATAGAGCATCGTATATTTAATCTTCATATGATATAAAAAATGAAAATGTACAAACTATAAAAATAAAACTACTGCAAAGTGAATATTTTATTACAATAACTGTAGAAAGAGTAGAAAAGAGTCTGTGGTGCCCTCTGGTGTTACAATGTGAACAGTTAACCAGGGGCTCAGTTGTTGAGCGGCAAGACACTGAAGTAGAGTTGGCCCCAATGCTGCGCCATTGCTGTGTAAATGTGTGTGAGTGTTTATCTGATGAGAAGGTGGCACCTTGTGCAACCTCGGCCACAGTGTATGAATGTGTGTGAATGATGAATGGTTCCTGTACTATGTAAAAGCACTGAGTAGTCGTTGAGACTAGAAAAGCGATATATAAGATTTACAAGATTACTATATGCAAATTTACATTTTAAATTGTTCTGAGAAGCATCTACAGAAAACATTTGGCTTATTTCTGAGACTTGTGATATTAGAGCTTAAGTCTATTATATTATATATCTATATAAATAGCCTCATTACTTAGTTAAAAACTGGTATTCTATTGTGTGTCTATAAATCACATACTGAATATCATTATTTTCCAGTTTTATTTTTATTATTTTCGGTTGTGAAAGTTGTGATCTATTTTAATCTTAGCTTACTTAATTAATTTAACTTAATTTTGAATGCATCTTGTAATGGGTTTAACCCGGTTTGCATATTACACCTCCAGCACAACTTCCCTGTATAAGCAGGCATTCATTAGGGATTCACTTATGAAGGATATGAATCTAATGCGATCCTCAGAAACGAAAAAGCTTCAACTGAATTAATTGTGCATGTAAGTACACCAAAGTGCGTTTAGTATGCCAGAAAATGTGTTATGAAGAGACAGAACAAGAGGGATAAAAACTAAAACACAAACTATTGATCTAACCTTGTCCAGTGCCTCCTGTAGCACTCCCTCAGCCTCCTCCCACTTGTTCTGAGCCATGTAACAGGCCGCCTGCCCGTTGAGGAGCAGCAGTGTAGATGAGTACTTGTCCGACATCTCCTGGAAAATGTAGTAGGCATCCTGCAACTTCTCTCCACCCTGGAACAGTGAGCAAAATGCAATAAAATGTAGGGAAGAAGAAATGTGAGTGTTCAGCAACACCTGCTGATTTATTGTTGTGTGTTTTTTATTTTATTTTATATATTTTTTTTTAAATGGTATCAAGGGTGCTCACTGCTCCTGAATAAGTTGGAAGAACTCAAATGTGCAAATTAAATGAAACACAGTCCTTCTTAGACCTGGCGAGATTAGCTCGATACTGCACCAAGAAATACTATAAACTTACATACAAGCGTCAGTCAATCACATTACCATTTGGATGCTGATAATGTGATGATTAGGAGTTCTCTTCCTTTATTTATTTGTAAATGGAATATGTGTATCTTGGTGATGTCAAACAAATGTAACTAAATGTCTCCTCACCACAGCAATATTAACCCAGGCTGTGGCCAGCTGGGTTAGCGTAGCATCCTCATCCTGCTCCTGCATCTTCTTCAGCTCTTTCCTGTCAATGAGAAGAATATCATGTCATGTCATAGGTATTAGAGGAATACAGTCTCATTTCAAAAAGACAGTATATACTTTTGTGTATGCAGTCTCTTAGTTGTTATTTTGTAAGTCCAGACTTACTTTCAAATTACATTACTAAACAAATTCAAAAAAAGCTTCTGGATGTTTTCCATGAGACAAAAAAAAAGAAAAAGAAAAAAGAAGAATCCAACCTTACAAAATCAATGCAAATCATCCATTGTTTGTATGTTTTGCCATACCTTGCCAGGTCAACACGATCCAGACTCAGCAACACCTGAATGGTCATGGCCATGCTGAATAACAAACAAATTTTCAGGTCAGTTTAGTCATGAAAGCAACCTTATAAACACAATGACCGACCAGAGAGTATTGTAGAACAGATGTGAGCAGACTACTACTAGAGTATTTTACATCTGACTGACACGAGGTTCAGTGCTTTGCGATACCAGTCACAATTATGGGATTATTGGTATAGCGGTCTTGTTTAATTGGTGTCTGTCTTGTGTATCTGTATCTTTTTGTTGTTGTTGTTGGTTTTACCGTTATTATTAGACCGTGAGTCTAATAATAAAGGCTATCTATCTACAATGACTTCAGAATGCAAAGTTTGTTAATCTCTTTCTTTTACACACATGCCAATATATAAGCCTTTTTATTATTTGGGTAAATTGAATTGCACAGTGAGCCAAGAAGCCAGTTACATTTTTGAGAAAAATCCATACATTTTTCTCAATAAAACATGCAAAAATGATTTGACATGACTTCATGATTACACTTGTGGATCATGAACATCTATTAAACCAAAGTTATTTTTTATGAATTAATATTAAAGCTAAAGGGTGTAATGTTGATTAATATATTATTATAACACCCTTCATTTAGAACAGGTCTATTTAGTTGACATGACGATGCAGTCGAAGTTGATGTTTTTAGTAATTCTGATACTGTTCACTTTAGCTGGGCAGTTGATGACAGTTCAAAGAAAGAATGAAACTAATTCCATTGTCTTTATTTTAGTTGCAATGGAAGAAATCTTTCTGAGATGTTGAAAAAGTAAAACCTTGATCCCTTCTTACCACTCAAGGCTTTCTCCTTGGTGCAGAGTCCTAAGAGCAGCATCAGTGTTCATCTCATGGTAGTAGATGGAGGCAGCCATGAGGAGGAAGGTGGTGTTGGAAGCATCCATGCTCTTTGCCATCTTCTGGTCTAGATCAGCAACAATAGCATCCCTGTGAGAGAAAAAAAATAGCAATGGGGAAATTGTTTAGACTATGAGAACTTTAAACTCAAGAGAATCCTTGAATCACAATCAGGCACTAAGGTAAAAGGTGTTGTTTAGTAATCTTAACACATAATTTCATTTAGACTTTTAAAGATTGAGGCTGGGTGATTTATTGAATATGTTTTGGATAGTTAAGTATATTCTTTATTTCTGTTAAGGGAACATGGACCATCTGCTGAAGTAGATTGCTGTCAATAATACACAGATGTTAGATAACTGTTTTGAACCAGTAGATCTGTCAGATTTGAGGCATTAATACATGCTGTTTACTTAAAAAGGATAACATACTGTATTTATTTTTTGTATGTATATAATTAATATATATAATAAATGAAGTGGTAAAGTCTCTGTTACAAAGAGAGTTTCTGGAGCGTGACTGTGTATCTATGGCAAGCCATTTTAACATTTAAAAGCTAGACTGGATATGTGTTGCAGATATCTTTAATTCCGTTTTGCCTAGTCAAAAAGAACATTTCGGATGTCCGCAAATACATTTTTCCTATCCACAATTGTAATTTCAGATATCCACAAAGACATTCTTCCTAGGACAAATTACATCACGTTTGCCATTCATTTGTATGTGGTTTATCATTACAGATATCTACAATTCAGTTGCAGATATCCAGTATGTGAATTACGGATATACGCAACTGAATTGTAGATATCTGTAATTCCAGTTTGAGATATCTACAATTTGATACTGACTAGTCATAACTCCAGTTCAAGATATCTTTAATTCAACTTAATTCAAGATATCTATATGGTCCTTTTCAGATATCTTAAATTAAGTTTTGACTAGGCGAAATGGCGTAGTAGATATCTGTAACTGGAATTCTGACTAGTCAGAATGACGTTGTAGATATCTCAAACAGGAGTTAGGGATATTCGTAATTTAATAGTAGATATCTATTATCAAGATATAGATATCTTGAAATAAATTTTAATTTGAGATATCTGAAATTTGAGATATCTTTAACTTTAATTCTGCCTAGTCAAAATGTAATTACAGATATCATGAATTAGAGTTTTGACTAGGCAAAATGACATTGCAGATATCTGTATGCAAATTGAGGCATCCCACTGGCGGGAGCAGAGCGCGTTGTTCAAATTATCAAATCACATAGCTAGCACCTGTTAATTGTGTAATTAGCACATTAGCACCATGTCGGAGCAGCCAGAGGACGAAGGCATTTTTAATTGTCTTTTTAATGCAGCAGCCCGTGCAAGACAGAAGCGTGAGGGCTCGTTCAATTGCATGCCATTTTCTGGTGTTTTTTTTTATTACAGCCAACGCCATGACTTTCTTCTTCCATTCTCAGAATAAGGAAATTAACTTCTTCTACTAACTTATTCTACTTAATCTATCAATTCGTTCATTATGGCGGGGAGGGGAAAATACGTATTTCTATATATATATATCTAAAATAGAGCAACGTCATGCACAGTAATTTGCGCTAGTCATAATGACGTTTGAGATATCTTTAACTTTCATTTTGCCTAGTCAAAACTGAATTACAGATATCTGCAATTGTTATTTAAGATGTGTGACGCGTTGAATGACGTTTTCAATGACGTCATTGTAGATATCTGTAATTCAGTTTTGCCTAGTCAAAAGTGAATTACAGATATCTTTATCTGTCGTTTTGACTAGTCACAATTACGTTACAGATATCTTGAATGACAATTCCAACTATCCAAAATATAATTACGACTAGTCATAAAGACGTTATTGATATCTACAATGTTAATTCCGGATAGTCGAATTTAGCTTTTAAATGTTAAAAGGGCTTGCCATATGTATCTGCCTGTAATACTTGGTGCTTAGCCTAATTGAAAGCTTCTTCTTCAGCTAAAAGTGTTCAGATACTTAGTTACTCGGTTACTCAGTACATTCATTATAATGCATGTACTGAGTAACTGTCTACACAGCCATGCTCCTTCCATAGCGACCTGAAAGTGAAATGCAAGCTCTTACCTTTTGCTTTCACTGGACAGATACTCAGCCAACATCTTGACAGCCTGAAGCTCTGGTGGAGAGTTGCCCTTGATGTCATCCAGGACCACAGCATACTTTCTCTGCAATAACACAAAGCACAACAGGTGTGGGTGAGCAGGGTTTTAATCTGCCAAATAACAGTGATAGCGACGAATATAAAGTAGCTAACTGCTAATGACAAGAAACTGAGCTCAGTGTGATACATTACATTTCTGCTTGAGAAAATGACAGTTAAAAAAAACAAGGTTTACCTGGGCAATGTATGCTCTGTACAAAAACATGTCCCTTTCAGTCTCCTTCTCCGGTGCTGATGGCTGTAAAGAAAAAAGACTGTTTTATAGAGAAACATTCGCTAACGTAAGCACTGATGCTCGAAAACGCCATTGACTGCAGTTAGGCAGAGAGGTAAATAATGACCGAAACTGTTTATGTTAAAACTTTCAACTGATGCCAGGTTAGATGCTTACCTTCACCTTCTGAGCCTCGTTAATACACTGTTGATAACTGCCAATATAATAGGCATTTTTTACATCGAAGAGTTCATCAACATCACCCTGCTGCGCCGCCATCTTTGATTACAGAACGTCCTGACACGTCGCAAAAATACGTCACCTTCCGGCTTTATACTGAGGATTATGGGAAGTTGAGTTCAACAACAAAAGCAAAGGTGGATGGTATAGACATACAGTTAGAAATCATTATGGGGTAAATTGATATTGTTTGGCCCTAAAAAAAATTATCTTCAAGTAGGTAGATCTACACAATTGTGTATCCATTTAAAAAATATACATTTATAAATGTACAACAATTCATTTAGGCCCTCGCTAGACTACTTGAAACGACGGTTAATGGTGAACTGGGCTAGTTGGATTACCTGAGTAATAGTGGTTAGACTAAAAAATACAATGAAAATACAGTAATCTCACCCAACTGTGATGCCCAAAGGGTAGTTTCAAAGGCACAAGTGATATTATATCTTATTTACAGACAAATTGTGGCATAATTAGAGCCAAATGAATTAGTCAATAAATCAGTTAGTCAATTGACATATAATTAATCTTCTTCACTTGATTAATCACGGTAACTTTTCAAGAAAAAAAATCCTGCTTTTTTTTCTTATTGTCCAAACTGAACTTTTTTTAGATTTTTACTTTTGGTCAGACAAAACAAACCATTTGAAGACATCCCTTCGGGCTCTGGGGAATTGTAATGCACATTGATTTAGACCAAATGATATTGATCAATCGAGAAAATAATTGGCAGATTAATCGTTAATGAAAATGATTGTTTGTTGCAGCCCTTAACATGACACTACCACCCATTAAATTGGCATTTTACAAGACAAAGTATCATTTTGGAATAGAGCTTATTTACGTATGTAACTATAATTCTGTATTTATTTTTGAACATGTTTTTATAAAGGCAGATATGATTTTACCTCTCCTACCCATGAGTCTTTCCCAATGGTTATCCCAAACTAATCACATTGTACCACTAGAGGGCGCGCCAGATTAATTTCACCACTGCAGATGTCATATATTTGCAGCAACACAACATTTATAGTACAAGACATAAATATTGATAGGCTTGGTTTATATGGTAGTATAAATAATACGTGCTTTAATAACACTAAGGTATGACCTGCGGCATCTGGCAATGTATGGCTCTCTATTTCGGCCTGATTGGGTTGGTCCACTCCTCTTGTTGCTCCTTCATTGGCCCAGGCCAACATCAATCTAGCTATTTCCAAATCCCCCTCAAGTTTGAAACTTTTTTTTACGAGTAGGAGGAGGACTCGGGTTACAACTAACTCTGGCAACCGATCTCACAGCAGCCGAGCGAAGAAAACACTCTTTCAATTATTTACACATCTGTGTCTGATACACGGTTACAAACTTACGGAACAAGAAGGAGCTGCGAGGGGAGGACGTGTTTCTTTATCGCACAAACAGCGAACAAACCAAACATGCTGTGAATGGACTTTTCCCTGCGCCGCCAGGATGAAGACTTGAGATATTTAGTTCAGATTAACTTGTCATCTCGTTGGCTGACCACTCCTGTGTCCCTCTGAGGCGAGAGAAAGGTAAAGCCATGTCACTGGAACCGGTTGCGTTTAAACGGTCGAGCAGTTTTTAATGAAACATCTCATTAACAAACAATAACGGTCGTCGATTATCAGAGGCCTGTTGTAAAATCACACAGTTTTTTTTTTTACTGTTAAATTGTTTACTGTTGTCAGTTTCGATCCGCTTTTTCACGGTCAACGGACTATAATGAACTTAATGGAACTCATTTTGTTTGCCAGGTCACTTGTCTTTCTTTGCCAAACTGAATTTTCTATTACGGAGTTAGCGGAAGTAACGGTCTGTCATATCAGGACGTGATTCAAATATAGCATTTTGATTATTAACACACTCACAGTTCGAGCCGTTTTGTTAGTTAGGCTGTTGATAGGAAAATAAGGCTTTTTATTAGCAACTATCCTACATATTATTGACATTGTTTCAAGACAAATTGAGGAACTGTGTCACTCATGAATTAAAGAGTTTTAGGCCATCAGGTGGATGACGATAAAGATTACTAAACCGAAACTTATTGTTTATTCATAAGTAGCCCAGTGAAAAACATTGCAGAATATATGACCATAATTGGTGTCATGTGAAACCAATGGTTGGAAAATTGGATATCTTGCTTCAATGTAATTCAAATTCAATTTTTTGACTTTTGTGGGGCTTTGGACCATACAATATATATTTATACCCTACATTGTCCATGTAGAAATTGGGTAAAAGATAATATGACCTGTAAAGCACTATAACCTACAGAGAATATATAACTTGGCCAATTGAAACAATATTTTACAATAATCTTATACTTAACATTCATGGTGAGGGTACATGCTTTACCATTTTACAAGAGATTGAGTAAATGGGGAAGAACAAGAAAAAAGAGATAAAGAAAATGCTTTCATCCCTGCTAGTTTAAACACCTAATAAGCCTCTTTGTAGTTTCAGTGTAATCCACTGCATATCCAGACTGAGACTGAAAAAGGGGACAACATATGTTTTGCATACACAGATATATTGTAACACTTTGCTGTGTTTACATTGTAAAGCTTTGAGCCAGAACAAGGTTCAGGGTGTGGATGAATAGCTTCACTGTGCAGCCAGGGCTCTGGATGGTAGCAGCACACATTATCATGCACGGCCTCAACAGTCATGTCAAATGAATTATGGCCTTGGATCAGGACTTGGAGTTGCCTCTCTCCTTGCATTAGCTGTATCAGTGGTGAAATGATTTGGTGTTTTTCGACCTACTCTGTTTTAGTTGCCAAGGCGTCCTTGTGTCTTTGTTGTTTGTAGCAATAGCTGACAACCACTGAGCTGAGGCAGGGCTGAAATCATTATCACAGAACAACTGCAGGACTTTCTTTCACATTATATCAGCTTGTGTGTGTGTGTGTGTGTGTGTGTGTGTGTGTGTATATTCATGCATATAGATAGATAGATAGATAGATAGATAGATAGGTGTGTGTGTGTACTGTATATTGTGTGTTAAACTCAATATTCCACACATTGATAGCTGTGTTGTAATTCTGATTTGAACATTAGGCTCTAAATCACACTCAGTCTCCTTTTTAAACTGCTGTGTGGACAATATTTGTCCATCAGTTTACTTGAATATAGAACTAAATAAGATAACTCTCACGATTAGTCAATAAATCTATTAGTATAGTGTTAATGAATTAATCAGCAACTATTTTGATTATTGATTAATTGTTTAAATCATTTCTCAAACAAAATGCCAAATTGTTCCTCTTTCCAGCTTCTCGGTTTCAAGGATTTGCTGATTTTCTGTAATATCATCGTACTTTGCATATGTTTGGGTTTCAGATGATCAGATAATTGTCGATTGATAATTTGCACTATTCTCTGATATTTTTTAGGCTAACACAGTAGTCCCCAACCTATTTGGCATGTGAACCCTTCAAAAGAAGCAATATCTTTATTGCAAATTAAATATCTTTAGGTTTTGGACTGCTGGTCGGATAAAACAAACAGTCCAAAGGTACCAACTTAAGCTTTAGGGAATCATCATGTGCACTTTTGACTATTTTCTGACATTTTGTTGTATAAAAGAATAATCATTTACTTAATATGATGCTCGATAATGAAAACTATTGTCATTTGAAGCCCTCAAATATTCAAGTTGATGTCCTTTTGCTTTGGAAGGCAAGAAGATATAGTGAAGATGAAATACAGTACAAAGAAGTTCATTGAAAGTCCTTTTGTTTTAGATTTCATCCATGACTAGTTTTAATGAGTATTTGCTTTTAATCATTAATCATAGCTTTGTCTTTCACAGCAGCTGTATTATTGTTTCAGCACAATGTGATTCTGAAAGACAAGAAATAATTACAATGATATACAATAATTGCCAGTGAATAGCAGGATTAAGCAAATGCTGGTGAGCCATGTCTATGTATATTTTAGTGTAACTGTATCTGTGCAGAGCCTTTCCTCCGGGTATCTTTTAGAATAGGACAATACAGTCACGTTGCCAGGCATCCCCCTTGCAGTGTTATTAAAGGCAGAGCTTGAAATTGCAGCAGTAATGCTAGCGACACTGTGGTTCCTGCTGAGGAGAATCCATGGTAACTCATTGACAAGACAAGAGAGGTGTTGACCTGCTTTTACTAGGCTGCAAAGTTCAGACAAGCACGCAGGTGGCCTCCAGTTTCCCTGGAAACCTGAAACACTGAGTATGTGGCCTTGTCTGATAGCAGAGCCACATGACCTGCAGATATCATGGCATTGTTTGAAATAGAGAGAGTGAGGAATGGCTATATCTGCCTATAGGCTGGGCTTTGAGATCCCACTTGACTCGTTCATGTCCTCTCATATTGGTCCCCTTCGGTTTTTACTGATCTCCATCCCTGCTGTACTTACAGCCAAGCACTTTTTTCCACTCCATTGCATGTCGAGTTAACAAATTACGCTAACCTGAGGCTTGTGGTGAAGAAAATGACTTATAATGTGCCCCGCTCTTAAGGTGGCCTTAATTAAATGTCATAGGCCCTGACATCAGTCCTAGCTCAAGCACCAGTTAGCACCTTGATTATGTCTTGCATTATGTGTGGCGCCGTTAAGACGCTAATTATATTGCAAAGAATATGTAATTAAGACTGGAACATAGCGCTCAAAGTGAAGTCCTACGATAGTGCACTGCTTTTATTTTTATTCATTATTAATCTGTTTTTTTTTCACAGATGTCTTATTCCAAATCAGCTCAGTTGTAACTACCCACTTCTGAATTTTAACACTTGAACAAATGTTGTCAGTGAGTGTTGTGTTGGCCCTCGGGCAGCGCAGCAGCTACTGTATTCCCAGCCTTATTAAACATGCGTAACACTGACTGATGTTGCTAAATTAACTTTATCTGCTCACAGTCACTGTCTCTTACTGTATGCGCTGGCAGTCCACCCTTTATCCCCGTCCCTCATCTGTGCCCCAACCTGTTGCACTGCAGTCTTCTCTTAGCCTCCGGTCTATTTTAGTCCAAATCGGCAGACTGAATTATTAAACCTCGATCCGTTATATGCTGATGTGTTAATTATTAATTGTTGGAGGGCTCTGGCAGATCTGAGAAAACTGTTAAAAAAGGGTAGGGGGGCATAGTGTCTGAGAAAAAGGCACTGATTGCCTCGTTTCTCAGTAGATCTTCACAGACGAAGACTGTGTGGGAGGATGAGAAAGTGACAGCACGTACAAAGATCTACTTCATCCAAAGCATGCATGTAGTGTGTTTGCATCTGTTGTGTAGCTCTTGATGTATGTCTATGTACGTGGTGTAATTATGGCTCTCATGTCAGAGCTGCTGAACCAGATAAGTGTGTACAAAAGAGACCATTATGCAGACACGCACGCCTGCCATATACACAATTGTTAACATGCAGCACTGGCTCTCTCATCAGCAAAGTCAGCACCTCCTCTGTTATGCAACATCCAAATGAAGAGTGAGACAAACACTACAAAACTTGATGAAAGATGAAACTGCAGCATTCACTTGTCCTGAACTCCTGCTGTTGATTCCCTAACAGTGGAGTGGTTCCAGTAGCTCATTTGAGTGGTAACTTGTCCTGTATGAACACAAAGCACGGATGTGCCTTTATATAACAGCCCAGATTGTCTATTGTTTCTCAAAGTGGAGACGGATTATATCATACAGCTAGGGAAAATCTGCGGAGAAAGAAGTTTTCTGATTCAAGATTTCCCGATTAAGAATACATTTTAATGACATCCTTAATGCTTTTGATCATTATAATGGAACTTTTTTCAGACTTTCTCTCAGGGGTCCACAGTTTTTTTTTGTGCAGTGTTCTGAGGCTCTTTTATTCAAACTGGCATAGGACTAGAGGTTATAATGGTTTCTTAGACTTCACACGTTGGCTGTTTTTAATTCACCTTTTTCTCAATGGAGTTCTACCAAAAGGCAGCAAAGCAAATAAGTTCAAAGAGTGTACACAGTACAACATTATCCAATCCAGTTCAACAGCCCTGCAATAAATACTACTTTTTATGACATTTATAATTAACTGCCACTGTCAGATATGTGTTGATTTGAATGTTTACTTGAAATGTATTAGAAAGTGTTTATATTAGAGCGCACTTGACAGTTAATCGAAAAAAATAATTAAACTACGTGTTTTAATAATCGATTAATCATTTAACTCCTTTTTCAATCAAACATGCCACAAAGTTCTTAGTTACTGTTTCTCAAATGAAAGGATTTGCTGCTCACCTTTTTGTAATATGTGATAGTAAACTGAATATCTTTTTGTTTTTCGACCGTTGCACTGATAAAATTACGCTTTGGAATGTTGAGATATGTTCAATACACAGCGGAAAAAAAGATTACTGTGAAACATCAGAGGTAATCACGAACATGCATTACACTGAGAGCATATTATAGGGTTGTTTGTGTTGTGTGGTGCATGATTGTGGTAAGATTTGCACTATTCATAGTAATTTGTTTAGTTTTTGCTAGTTTAATTTAATCCGTTTAAAATATTACATTGTTGGGATTTTGCATTTATTAAACACCAGCAGCAGGAAACAGGACCGAGGAGTAGAGGGAGAGGGAAGACAAATGGTAAAGATCATTGACCAGTCTCCTTCACATGACAATTTATGCTTTTGAAAATGTAAAGGACTAAAAATGGGGGAAAAAATAATTGCGCATCTGAATGTTGACATGCTCAGTACACAGCGGGGGAAAAAAGATTACTGTGAAACATCAGAGGTAATCACGCATTATGTTGAGGGTATATTATAAGGTTGTTTGTGTTGTATAGTGCATGATTGTGGTGAGATTTGTCTGTTGAGAAAGTTGGAGAGTGGTAAATCACTAGAAATACTGTACAGTGCTGTTCTGAGTAATCAGTTCCTTCCTATAGGAGTGAAGATTTTCTCTGCTGATGGAGTCGTCTCTGTCAGGGTCACAGTGCCCCAATCCATGTGACTACTGATCCCTGAAGAATATGAAAGTCGTGACATTTTCTGCTGCCATCAACCAATCACGTTTAGACAGTGTCATGGAAAGTTCTACAATCTCTGCCAAAGCTTTTTTTTTTTTTTTTTTTAGCAACTTGTGGTGGCCAAGCAGTGTGAAACGCATTCTTTATTGGTTTTCTTTATGCCGGCTGTTATCAGCACCCACCAAGCTTTTAAGATTGGCAGCCGGTATAACAGTGGTGATATTTTAGGTGCTGTGGCCTCTTCTTCATGCGCCTTGATGACATGCGTTAAGAGTGGGCGCAAACCACAGGTGTATCCGATTTCTGGCTCTTTCTTACATGTCACACCTCAGATTTGGTTTGACTGACGTGTGTGCAGTCGTTGCCGAGGTTGTATCCTAAATCCTGCTCAGTGCCCCCTTTTGGAATACCAATGCCACGCTCACATCATGTTGAATTAAATCTAAATTTGAGCAACCAGAAGAAAACAAAATGTTCATGTCAAGTAGCATGTGTGGAATCTTTTTGTAGTATCCTGTAGATTTCTCCTTTTTGGTTTTATTTATTGGCAAGTGAGTCAACAGAGATGACAAATACTGCAGCAAGTTCAGTCAAACAGTCACTATTTTCATTTTATAGTTTTATATCATTATAGATTCAATATCTTTGGGTTTGGACAAAAGCAGCATTTTGAAGTTGTCTTCTTGGGTTCTTTCAGTCAGTCTTTACAGCCCTTGTTCAATGCATCAGTCTTGAAGGTCTCTGTAACGGACACATTGTGAAAACACTAAATGAAAACAGCAGCCAGTAGGAGTTTTCATCCCACTTGTTCCCCTTCCCCCAAAGGAATTAAGAAAGGCTATTGGCTGAAGTGTCCCCAATGCAGACATCTGCCCTGAAACTCAAAGAGGTAAAGCAAATTAAAGTCACATGCAGCTTCACCTGATGACTAGAGACAGAGGACAGGTGGGCTATGTTTTTGTCATCTCTTTTTGCCTCAATCCCTCAGTCAGGCTCTCAAACAGGGCTGACAAGGCTGTCTACACCTGCTGGAAGGTGTGAGCATCCCTGGGTACATTAACCAGACTCCCTCACTGTTACGAGACATCCATCCAACACTGTTGTAGGGTCTGGTTTCATTTCCATGAGTCATGTTTGCTGAGCTTTTGCCTGCTTGTCTTTGTGAGTGAGTGAATGTATGCTTGCTTGTTCTGAGCAAGTTGATTATTTTGTAGCTTGTCTAACTGCTGTAATTATGTTGAGGAGCTGTTAGCTGTTGCAATCTGTCTTTGTTTTTCATTTCCTTTTCAGCTGCTCAAACCAGATCTTAAAGTAATGTGTGCAGATATATACGTTTGCATGATTTCTGTATGCAGCCACGGCTGTGGTTTGTGTATTTTCCAACAACACTCAGCAGTTTTTGCTGCTGTCATGTCTAGTTCCACCTAAAATTCGTTAAAGTTTTGCCTCTATAAATACTAAGGAGACGTTGTGTCAGTGTTGGCCAGGCTGTCCTGGGCACTGGACTTCACAGGCCATTTAATTGTGGCAGTAACCATTCTCATGCTGCAAAGTCACGAGAAAAAAAGATTCCTTGATCGAAAAACCTTTTCATCACTCCAAGCGCTTCTTCCCTGAGGACCTTTTTTTCATGAGGCCTTTCATTTTCATGTTTTGGGGAAATGAAGGGGGAGAGTAGGGATCTCCCTCCATCCTTGAGATAAGAGTGTTTGTCGGCAGGCTACAGAGTTGTTATGGGCTCCGGGTTTGCGACAAGAGTGGACTTTAATGAGCAATATGAAATCGGCCTCCAATCAGACAAAGAGGTTGCCTTTCTTATTGTGCCCATTATCCTGTTGCACTTTCTAAATTATTAAACGTCCATCAGCAAGGGCACCGAGAGGAAGAGGGGGAGGTAAATGCAGACTAGTAGTTCCTTGCGAAATGGACTGCACAGAGTGTTCACCCATGTTAAGTAAGATTACAAACAGTATGGAGCAAAAATGCTTAGTTCAAACTGAACTGTGAACAGTTCAGTTTGCGTGAAGTTGAAGAGCAAGATTACACATCAGTCATTGTGCCTCGCTGGAAGGGAGTACTGCTAATGTACACTGTGGAACAGAATGCAGCTTTACGCTTAAAGGCCATTTTGTGCTTCTGCAGAGGCTCCACGCAGAGCTTTCGCTGTAGCCTATGTAAGTGTGTGTGTGTGTGTGGTAGAGGGAGAAGTTACAGTGATTAGCTGCAGAGCGAGTACTGAATCTAGAGTTATAGTGTGAGAAACAAAGTGTCTCCCCTGTGCTTTCTGACCAAGGTGAGACATCTTTAGCAGGAAAAGTTAACCCTCTTCTTGAAGCATAAAACGGCCTTAAGTGTTGTAATAAGTGACTGTCCTCTTCTTGAGACGCACCGTTATGATTAAAGGTTGACAGCAGGACTAAGTGATTGTTTTTAATTGCAGCTGACATAGAAATAAAGCTCTCAACTTTGTTTTTCTTTTTTTTAGTCTGATCATTAGTTTAGCATTCTCCTTGTTATCCATTTAGCACACATTGCATCACAGCAGGATTTTCTGTAACAAGAGCAGCATGGCAAGTTACAATAGCGGTGAATCAGTCGAGGCGGGTCTACCAGTGATTCTTGATCAGCACAGCCAGAAGCCCGATTAAACATCCAGCACCTGCACAGAGAGAGGGAGTAAAACTAGATTCAGCATGAGACAATATATAAATGACCTGTCATTCAACACCTACATTTCCCCCGGTGTTTCAGGATTGATATGTAGCACCCCACCGCCCTTTCTCCCCTGCATCTCTGTGCCTCTGTCTTTGCTCTCCTACTCCTCATGTGTCTACTGACTGGGAAGCATCCTGCTGAAGCTCTCCAAGGAGTCTTATTGATATTCTTAGAGAGGCATTGCAGAGACAGAGAGAGAGGGGGAATGAAAGTCACACACTGTAGCAGCAGACGCACTGCCTTCTAGTATCAACAGTAAAAATCACAAGTTACCCAGCAGGGATGTGCCACCGTTAATTTTGTCTGCTGCACTAATAGAAAATCTCCTGCTTTGGATTTTTATTATTCTCATGCACGTGGAAAGGCAATTTGCCAATCATGCAGATGTTCAGTTAAGCTTTATGGATACTTGCATGTAGAGGAGAATAAACCCCTATTGTGATGTGAATATGACATTAAATATAATTTTCAGTTGCCAATTAGGCTACATTTAGCATGTCAGTGAGAGGGAGATGTATTACAGGAATCGGATCTGATTGTTTTTTCCCCTGAGGTGAAGAAATGTTTTCCTTATTTGCAAGAACAGTACCTTGATTCCTGAGAGGCAACACAATGGGTGTTGGTATTGTTTAAAAATGTTTTTAAAACTGGTGCTGATTCAACACTTGAGTTTTGGGATGGATACTAAAACAATACTTTGCTTACTATGAGGAATATAAACATGTTTTGTTCATAGAGTGTGCATGCGTGCTTTGTTCACTGCCCTTGCATTATAATTTTAAATAATTAATTTGGAAGAAATTATATCTAAACTCTGACGTTTTACGTGTAGTTTTCATCTATAAAATTCTACGGGCAATATTGGGAAAAATCCGTTTTTTTTTCTATTGTATTATCATACAATAACTATCTTTGGGTTTTAAACTGTTGTACAAAGCAAGAAGTTTCAATTCATCACCTTGGGCTCTGGTAAATTGTAACAGGCCTTTTCTGACATTTTATTATCAAGGTTAATGATAAATAGTTGCAGACATATTTCAAGATCCCTAACCATAATCTAGGAAATTGTTTAATAAAACTTGTTTTGTATGTATTATTATGTAAGAATAAATTTTTGAAAACGATGACCATGTCTTATCAAAAATAGACTCCCCCCCCTCTTTTATCCTCATTCATTCCACCTGCTCCGGCATTGGAGGGCAGCTGCTTGAATCTGCTTTTGAAATCTGTGAAGGTTAGAGAGGGAGTGTACAGGAAAATTGATTCATTTTATTCTTCAAAAAGCATATGTACAAACATGAAGTAGTGACCTGCAGAACACATTGAGACACGGTTGATGAAATGATCAGACATGCTGTGTGGACCTGCCTCATTTGAGTGGAGACATGGCAGTGTGTAAGCCGGCGGCCCCTGTGACCTCCACTATTCATGAGTCTCCATCATGGGGGCAGCATTTCACTAAGGCCCTCTACTTTAGAACACAAACACACGCTCAGAAATAACATCATACATAAATAAGGCAGCACACGTGCAGTGAATAAGTGGGCGCTGTCTGTTTGACATTCAAACACACACTTGAACACACCTTGATCTCTGAATGCGTTCAGCAGATACAACGTCCAGATTACATTGTCTGCTTTGCGTGGTCATGCTGTGACTGACTTTACTCTTGCACACATAGTGACGCATTCTTCTCTAACTACCTTGTGGGCTCCGAGCCAGAGGGTTGATGGGACTAAGTTGACAGCTGCCACGGCTCATTATCTGATAAAGGCAACCATTCTTGGCCCTGCAGTTTAAACAGTGTTAGTGTAGATGTTATTAGCAATAACCTCACACATTGCAGTCTGTCTGCTTGTTATGTTTGGCCCTTCTTGCGTTTTGAGATGAGTCTGTGCTGCCAACAGTTTCATATCACCTGTTTAAAAAAAAGAAAGGAAACAACCATGTTTTTCATCATTTGGAAAAGGAAATATGTCAACTTATTAAATGCATAACCATTTAACCAAATGTTTTTTTCTCATCTTGACCCAGACTTGGCCATGGACTCCTTCAGCACCAAGAGCTTAGCCCTGCAGGCGCAGAAGAAGCTGATGAGCAAGATGGCCACCAAGAGCATGGCCAACCTCTTCATCGATGACACCAGCAGCGAAGTGTTGGACGAGCTCTACCGCGTCACCAAGGAGTACACCCGCAACCGCAAAGAGTCGCAGAAGATCATCAAGAACTTGATCAAGATGGTGGTGAAGCTGGGAGTGCTCTACAGAAACAATCAGTTCAACGGTGAAGAGCTGATCCTGGTGGAGAACTTCAGGTAGGCAGCAAGAGCCGTTAAAGGAATATTTCACCGTTTTGGAAGAAGAAGAGTTAGCTGAGAAGAATGATACTACATGTCATGTCATTGCTTTAAAGTTGCAGTGGATAGAATGTGAAAAACGGCAGACTATGAGGTAGAGTAAGACCCTTTCTTGCAGCACGCCCTCTCCCCACTTTGCTTGCACAGAACAGCCAATTGGATCGATCGATCGATCGATCTCTCTCTCTCTCTCTCTCTCTCTCTCTCTCTCTCTCTCTCTCTCTCTCTCTCTCTCTCAAATGACCCTCTTTAAGTCTACTTGAATCACAATATGCTGAAAGATTATTATGGACGTTTTGCCCAATAACGGCCTACCACAGCTTTATATGCAGAGCCAAAGCCAGGTAGCAATTAGCTTAGCATAAAGACTGAAAGCAACAGCTAGCCTAGCTCTGTTCAAAATACGGCTACCAACACTTAAACTTATTTGATATGTACACAAATGTGCAAACGTTCAGTTTGTGGTTGGAGGAATTTACATGCTGGATCTCTTGACAGATAGCGTGTTATCAATCCGCTCAGCATTTCTGTGCAGTGTCTAGACATGAGGGAAGTATCAATTTTCTCATTTAATACTCGGAAAGAAAGAATATAAGTGTATTTCCAAAAATGTTTGAATTAAGAGCTTTTGTGACATCCTGCCATACATTTACATACTGTTATATTGTGTGTCAGTAGGTGACAAACCTTGAGAAACAACAATGAGTTCTGGTTAAGAGCTCCAACTGGGGATAACTGCAGTTTAAGTACATTTTGTGTGCTGATGGAAGCAAATTAAGGAAATTTACTTTTACATCAGTTTATATTTTCCACTAAAATAGTAAAACTCAGCGTGGAGGGATGTGAAGCTGACATAAGTGCACAGTATGGAGAATGTGGATTATATCAGCATGGAGATGCATCACTGCGAAGGATAACACTATAGCTGAAACTTTTCTGAAGAATATCATAAGACAGCAGTTTCTATTTTTACTCCCTTCTGCTGCTCCAGTCAAAATTAGAAACTGACAGCCTCTCTTGTTGTCTCACAGGAAGAAAGTCCATACTCTGGCCATGACGGCGGTCAGTTTCCACCAGATTGAGTTCACCTTTGACCGGCGCGTCATGAGCGCTATTTTGAATGATTGCCGTGAGCTGCTGCACCAGGCCATCAAACGCCACCTGACAGCCAAGAGCCACTCGCGAGTCAACCACGTGTTCAATCACTTCGCCGACTGTGACTTCCTGGCATGTCTCTACGGGCCCTCAGAGGTTTACCGTGCCCACCTGCAGAGAATCTGTAACGGGGTCAACAAGATGCTTGATGAAGGGAACCTCTGACCTCCGCCGGCCACGTCATCAGGCGCCTTTACCTCTAGTCACCCCTCATGTACCATCTTGCAATATTTATTTTTAAGGTGACATGAACGTTTATATTTTCCATTTGTTGCTTTATGTTTGTGTGCCTTTTCAGCCATTACTGTAACATGAAAAGAATCTTGGCTAGTTAGTCCAAAGTCTGTTTCTTCTTCAGTCTGACTTTGTGTTATTTCACAGTAAACAAATTTTTGTATTGAATTTAAAACTCCATGCTCTTATCAGTATATATTTATGGATAGGGGCTTTGACAACTGTGCCTTGAAAAAACATTTTTGTCTTCATTCCAAGGGCATTATGTTTGCTCTTTCAAAAAGACATGAATCAGGCACATGCCTTCAGTCATATCTCTGTGAAGAGCTTTTAATGGACCAAAATGGTTTTGGGGGCACCAGGAAAGGGGGAAAAAAAGTGAATTTCCATCTTTTCCAAATACCCAAAGACATAAAGAAGTGATATTTTTTTGGTTTGTTTGTTTTTTCCAAAAGTAGTATTGCACTCGATTCTAAACAAGCGCTGTACTGTACTTTCCTGCAATAATGAAACTATGTGAAAGACTGCAGTTGAGTAATCCTGCTTAGCCTGCATTTTACAGCTTTCACCATAATGCACTGAACTCCACTTTGTAGAGAGGCCAGGCCTTTTCTTTAGAAGGCACCTATAAACCCAGTTTTTGCTTTTTATAGTCTGGTTTATAGCCACGACAACTAAAGACAACGTATTTGGGTCATAGGGGGGGACAATAAACTGCTATGTATTGTTAAATGTGTTGCAGGCTGAACGCTCATCTGCTCAGAAAACTTCAAGTTTGTGTCTATAAATGTCATAATCACAGCAGGGAAGTTGCACAATTTGGCACCAGCCGCAGAGGTTGCTCTGGAATTTTGTCAGGGTGGAATAAAGAGCGATCACAGTTCTGTACTCGTCATAATAGATGTTGGAGCCCAGGGTCAGTTGTGTTTCAGATTTACCGGCATTGCCTCAGGTTTATCCAAAAAGCACTAAAACTCTGGTTTGAATTCTGACAGATTTGACCTAAAAAGATTCCCTATGAGCAGTAGGATGAAAGGCTGGATGAAAAACTGCAGCTCTGTGTCTATGAAAAGGGCAAGGTATAGAGATTAGAGCAGAGACAAACACAGTACCTGATTGTACTCTCCCACTGCAATTACAGTTCCATACTCTGGGGCGGCATAATGGCCCGGAGCCTGCCTCTGTCGAGCAACCACTCCATTTCACCACACAGCAGCCTCATGTAATGTGATGGATAACCATCTCTGTTTGCGCAATGCAAGTCCTTTTTAATGGAGTGAAAGATGATGTTGTTTCTTCCTAATAAAGGAGAATATGAATAGTTACTACTATACCTCCCTTACGAACCTCACAGAATAGCTGTTTTTCCTTTTTGTGTTTTTTGTATCACTGAGCCTTTCTGGGAGATTGTTTTGTGCTGCGGACTCATTTTGTATTCTGTGTGAGAGTGTGAGGGTTTGCGTGTGTACCTGTGAGAGAATTGGAAATTGAGCCGTGTAATAAGCGCTGTGCTTTTCCAGATAGGATTGCTGAAACTTTAACTTAATCCACAGCAGCTTTGCCAAAGAAACAAAGACTGATGTTGTTCAAAATGCAATCTTTCTTCCAGAGGAATATTTCAGATAACAGTGTGCACTTGATAATTATAACTCTGGTAATGATGATATTGAACTTGGTGGCTGTTGTGGTTTGGGCCCTATTTTCTTTATTTCATTTTTAATTCCTAGATGACTTCCTGAGTATATTCTCTTTTGTTAGACCCAATTGACTTTTTTACTGCATCATTTTGGGATGCTTCGAAGTCAATCATTTTCCCAAAGTCCCCCCAAAGCAGTTGATTTCAATTCTCTTTGGATGCCTTTTCTCCAATCCCTTCACATCTCATGGTTAGTTTGAATCTCCCTCGGTTTTTAAATCCATGACCCACTAAGTACAAATTGCCAGGGACCTCTGCAACAGCCCCACTTATTTTACTAAATCCCACAACTAAGCATACTTATCATGATGCATTTCTACTATTGTAAATTGTGAATCATTTTTTATTTTCACATGTGCATGTACATATGATTATTTTTGTGTCCCTGTATTGTATCCAGACGCAACAAATATAATACAATTTACTTTTTTTAAAGAATACATTTCTTGTCTTTTTTTGCCCCTCAATCAAGTATAGAGTGTCTTCCCATTAGTATGTCGGATGGTGGAATTTTCCAGGCCAGATCAGAGGGTAATCTGACTGTGTCTGACCTGGATTTAGTCGGCCAAATCCCTTTCCTCCGGCTCCCGGCATTATTAGGAAGCCATGAAAGCAAACACAAACCCATCTGACTGACAAACAATTGAACTTTGGGTCGTTTCTTTCCACTTCCTGCAGGCCCACGCCACGGTCAAAGGTAGAAAAGGATATTAGTAAGATGGAAAGACTTCTTGCTTCTGTTTTTGGAAACCTCACCACTCTGCTGCAGTTTAATTTCAAGTGTTGCATGAGTACCACTCCCCCGGTTTGGGTTTAATCCATCATTAACTTTGCCACTTTTCGGACTTCGGAATGATAATTTGGTCTGTAGCACGTCTGCAGATCCTCCCTGCAGCACAGCCTGAAAGGCTACTGCAGTACTAGCTAGCCCAATTATCATCTAATGGTCATGCATAATTTTTTTGTTTTGTGAATGCACCCCTGAGTTCAGAGAGTAATGTTATGACTAATCTGGGATGTGAGTACAGTCACGTCTTATTGTCTCTCTGTGTAAATCTTTCTCTTATTTGGCTGCAATGTCAAATAAAGCAAAAAAACATCCTGACCTCAACTTTAATGATTCATTTTTGCCAGTCTTTTATTTTAGGGTAGTTGTGTAAGAGGTTTAAGCTGAATAAAAAGTATTTGTTTTGGGTGGGAGGGGTATAAAATTATTTTTTTCCTTTCCAATGTCCGTGTGTCTTGCTCAAACATTTTCTGAAAATTAAAATTTAGAAAATGACAGTCACGATGTGATTATCACTGGATGTGACTGAGGGCTCTAATACATTTTGGTAAAGCTAGCCTCCACTGGGGCATAATTATCATTTCTACATAATGAAGTGACTACAAAGGAGCTGTCCTGAATCCTAAGAAGGAGAGAGCTGAAAAAAGGAAGTGTGTAGAGGACCCACTACTCTTTCCACGATATGTCATACAGACTTCTTACCTGAACAGAGTTTAATGTCATACTTTACTTTAGAATCAATTATGATAAAGGTATGATCCTCTTGCTTAGCTGTGCACACGTACAACACACCAAGCCAGACTTTCATGGTCCATCCCTGCAAGGATACAGGCAGTTGGTTTTGGCATTAACACTGCAAAGTCTGGCTGTCTTTCAATACGGGCGCAAACACCCTAATGTTTGAGTTCTGGGTGGTGCTACAAACCAAACAACAGGGCATTGTGTTCAAACAGCAGGCAATGCTCTGCATTCGTACAACATCACATAGTCATATTCCTCCATTATTATTATTTTTTTAAATGCCTTTCAGGACTAATAGTGGAATGTAGTCAAAAGATGAGTGGCACTAAAGGAGAAAATGATTCAGCTATTTCACTTTATTGGACTTTTCAAACAAAACCAGCAAATAAATATGCTTTTGTTGATTTATACTGCTGCATAATCAAGAAGTAGGTTTATATCCTGAAGCAGATATTACGAAGTGAATTATTGTGAGTATGACTGAGGTTACCTATGGTATGTAAAACATTTTATCACGTTTTGATTTAGTTCCCACATTGTCTGTTTTTGTTTCTCATTTCTATGGAAATCTATGCATCGAGCCCAATGTCCCAATCTAACAGTTACATCCATGCTTTCTAAATCTTATTACAGTGTGAGCAGAGTGTTGGAGGAGGAGTCCCTTTTACATGAGGTCTTTGCTGACCTTTCAAGCACTCCCAAAATTTCTCTCAACACCAATCTCATGTAGGTTACTGGTAACTGGCAGAGGTGCAGAGCAGAACGAGCGCTGCTTATTATGTATTACTTTGCTTTTGTAGTCCCTCCACATCGTTACTCATCCAGTATGCTTAAAGGTGCTCTCCCCTCTGGCAAGCATTGCTATGACAGTCAGCTTGGAAGTTATAAGTCTTTCAAAACTCTTTTCCCCCCTGTCTTCTTTCCCTTTTCTCTGTCTCTCTTTTACTCTTTCTTGGTGTCCCCACGTCTCTATTGCTTCCTCTCTCACTCTGCTCCTCAGAGAGCACCTGACTGACGTGTTGTTTAAGGATGAAAAGCACGGCGGAGGGGAATCCAAAAGCAAACACAAAAATATACATGAGAAGACGGGAAAGACACTGCTGTACACACACACACACACACAAACACACAGAGCGCCGAAACCCTGAGGATTATCACCAGCGTGACACTGGACACTTCAGGGAAGACAGCATCTGCTCACTTCCATATTTATTACCACAAAAAGAGAACATTGTGTTCTCAGGAAACCTCTCATTTCACTTTGTGTGTATACAGAGACAAATACATTGGTGTGAACACATAATTGTCTCCAAACTACACATTTGTGCTGTCCAGGTGGCTATAGAAAGTTCCCAAGTGCCCACACACATTCACACTGTGACTAAAAGCCATTTTGCAGAGGACACTTTGACAGACAGGCAGTTCTTAGCCCTTCAAAGGACTACTTTTACATCTATCTTTTCCACCCAGTTATGTAAGGTGTTCAGTGATGTTCTCTCTCTCTCTCTCTCTCTCTCTCTCTCTCTCTCTCTCTCTCTCTCTCTCTCTCTCTCTCTCTCTCTCTCTCTCTCTCTCTCTCTCTCTCTCTCTCTCTGTCTCTGCCTGAAGAAATTCAACAAGGAAACTGTATCTGCAGTGGCAGTAAAGTTCAGCAGACACATGCTGAAGTGTCCCAGTACACTCACTCTGCTGCTTCTCAATAGGCAGTCTGCCTGTTACAGGACTCTAAACAAGTGAAGGAGTGCTACAGGAGGCGGCAGACAAGGTTACAAAGTGGGGCCATATGCTCTGTTTGTGGTCCCCCTACTCCCAACTGTTCTAGCAATATTGAAAACTACATTATGGTGACAAAAAGCCCTCCTGTTAGAGTCAGAAGAGGAGGAGATGTAAAAACAACACTGCACCGAATTGAAAAGTAGAATTTCTCCTGCTATAGACCAGTTTTGTCCTTCAATCACACACAGCACATTAATTTAATGGATGGTATGATATAAAGGCAACCGGACTTGAGAGGCTGTGCAGCCAGACTGCAAATGGACCAACTCTGACAACTACTTATTATTCCACATTGACTTTAAAATGAGCAATGATTGTGTGTATTATGCCATGTTATTTATGGGCCTATACAACGTGGGTGGCTAATTGGAGGTTAACCTTTAAGAAGCATGAATTCAAGGTCTTGAACACACACACACACACACACACACACACATTTAGGTAGGGTTATATGTTTTCAAATGTAATCAATCACATATGGACAGTGGCCACCTTATTGGAAGGTTAAACTTTGCCAAAATGAACAAGATTTTTTTTACTGTCCTCTGTGAATCAAACCATGTATCCATGTGAACCATGTGAAACAAACCATGTATTTCCAACCAAAGGTCAACTTTTTTGTGAGCTGAGAGAAACAACCTTTTTTAGCTTTATGTATGCACTTTTTAGTTAGGCCAATGGGAATTTAAATGGGTCCAATTTTAAGAAATAGGAGGATTTTCTCAACCCATAAAGTGACACTTAATTAACAGATTTTGAGATGTTTTTTATTGACAGTGACCTACATCATCTTCAACAGTCAGGTCTGCACCAACACTGAATCATCCCTAGACAACTAAATAAACCTTTTGTTTTGCCTGTATGTAGGTGCGTGCGTGCGTGTGTGCGTTAAGTTTTTTTAATCCAGACTAGTGGTCATTAAGGGTTGACTGCAGTTTGTCGACATTGCAGAGTACACCAAGCCTGTGTCTGTTTTCTCTCCCCCACATACCTGTATGTCAGTGAATGAAGTCATATTTTAACAGGGCACTACCAGAGGAATAGATTGCTATGCTGACTAACAGAATGACAGATGCTTTGAGTGCCTCACTGCTGAGTGACAGCAAACTGTCAGGGCTTTAGTGTGGCTGGGCTGCCGTCTTTTTATTTCGGATGCTGCCAGAAAGGGAGGGACCCATTCATGCAGGCGCAGTTGAGTGAAAAGACACCTAGGAGGCATCTTTGGGCTTGTCAGACACAAGAAATCTGATCCAGACAGCCAAGAATGGGAATTTGAACGAGAAACCCGAAAATAGCAGCTGTCTCCGCATAATTGGAACAAATGGAAGTTGGATATGCGGCAGAAAATAAAACAAGAAAACAACTTGGATGTAACTCGACACATGCTGACAGTTACAATAATCTGGGGAGAGCCGTGCCACAGGCAAGCTGTTGTTTGTAGCCGGGCAGCTTATAGTTTCTGTCAAACTGGTGCTGATCCTGGAGGGTCGCAATTATGTGCCCCCCTACTATTCCTCTTCCATCCCTTCCTGCTGCCATCCTCCCCTACTCCTTTAAAACCCCTAAGCACCATTTAATTGTGAAGGGCTGAGCCGGGGAAGGAGTAATCAGATGAGAATGGAGGCAGGGGGAATCACGTGTGTATACACTGGCTAACAGAGGATTAATAACAGTGGCGTCTTGATTGAAGTTCAGCTGCTCTCCCTGGCAAATGGGAGGTGGGGATGAGGGGGAGAGAATGTGACAGAAAGGGGAGGAAAAGAGGGTAAAAAAAGAGTTGCAAAGACAGAGGACGCACAGCATTCTCAGATGAGAGCAGAGAGTTACAGGCAAAAGAGACAGAAATGGGGAGAGAAGAGGGAAATAGAGAAAGGGAGTTAGAGCAGTGAGAGGGAGTGGGAGGAAGAAAGCGCGAGGATAGGAGGCAGCCCAGCGCAGTGTGGAGGGAGAGAGAGAGAGAGAGAGAGATGTAGAGACAGGAAGCCTCCACTGCTACTAAGCCAGTGAGACGCAGGCAGGCAGAGAGAGAAGACGGAGAGAGAGAGAGGCCCTTGGCGTCTCCAAGGCCGGCCCAATGAGGGGGTGAGGGGCTCAAGTGTAATTCAAAAGGGAGGATAGTGGGAGGAGAAGCAGAAACTGAGGGGGAAAAAAGAAGAGGGAAAAAGGCAGGGCGATAAAATCAGAAACAGGCTTCAACAGGGAAAGGGGAGTGGGTGGGTGGGATCTGAGATGAGGAGGGAAAAAACAGATAAAAGTTTTGGAGACAGAGTCGGAGAGATAGAGGGAATGGGACAAGAGACTAAAGATAGAGCAGATTGAGTCTGTTAATGGAAAAGGTAGGAGGGGATTCATGGAAAAAGAGGAGGAAGCACTCTGTGTCTCAGGAGTCCTCATGTTCCTCTTCTGCTTCTTCTTCCTTCTGTGAGGTTGCTGGACATCATCCATCACCATGTTCTCTGACAGCAGGACTCCAGCGCCCGTGGAGCAGAAAGGCTTCAAGCCCCATGCCCCTCACTTCATCCCATGGCTGCGCAATAGTCTTAAACCCCACCACAGCAGTGACCTGGGCCTCAATGGACCATACAAATCCAGCTCAGAGGCCCGCAACAACCTGACTCCTCTGGAAAGAACCAAAGGGATCGGGTTCTTCTCCATCCAAGGAAGGGACCGGGCAAAGAAGGGGGAGGTTCGGTGTAATGGCGTAGGGATGGCAAGAATGCTGCCAGTGGTGCTGCGTGGGCATCATATCTTGCCTGGGAGTCTGGGGAAGCAGAGGGAGGACAGTCCTGCCAGGTGGAACCAGTCTCCAGAGCTGGATCCACACACCAACAGGGAGAGCAGTCCGGGGGACGAGCCGCATGGTCTGAGCAACAGCTCTACCTCTGCCCAGGACAACCACACCTTTGTTAGGAACCACGGCAGCCACCTGAGCCCCCTTCAGTCAGAGAATGACGGGACTAGCACCTCAGTCAGGAAATATGGGCCACTAGTGAGACACCCTCCTCTTCCTGTTTCTGGACTGCTCATTGAGGAGCCAAACTGTAAGGTGCCTGTTGTGGTGGACATTGAGGACAGGAGGGGGAAGGTGTGGGACTACGCCAGCAGTACAACCTACCGCAAGAGAGACCTCCATTCATCCAGCTGGGTGTGCTCTGACACACAGGGACTAACAGAAAGTCAGCATGGCTTCCCCACCAGCTTCAGTCACAACAAACAACAGAGCAGGAACTCCCAGAGCCAAAGAGACCTGAGAGAACCAACTGTTGAGGGTTTCAACGGGCCCCTAAATGGAGTCATCTTCTCCACTGAGGTTCCTCAGAGAGGCCTGGGCTGCACTACAACACTACGACATCCCAGGAAAGATAGACCAAGCTTGGAGCGTATCGCGGCCCTGGGCCAG
This sequence comes from Percina caprodes, assembly GCA_013375575.1. NCBI lineage: Eukaryota > Metazoa > Chordata > Actinopteri > Perciformes > Percidae > Percina > Percina caprodes. Next base: position 9,078,022 of record JABXJD010000004.1, read on the forward strand.
AATCAGACATGGGTCCAATACAGGTCAACCAATGCAGGGGAGCCACAGAGGAAGGAATCAGACTGCAGAAGGAAGGTGGTTCGAAACCAGATTAAACGGGTGATGGTCAACCTGGAGCATGTTCTTACAGCACTGAGGGACGTTCACCAGGAAATGAAAGAGGTAACAAGTTGGATTCTTGTTGATTCTGTGTAACATTTCACCCTTTTCACCAATCATGTCTTTTGTGGACAAAATGGAAATGGTAGAAAAACAAATGGGTTGAGAATATGAGCAGAGAAGTAACTGTATCCTCTCACATTAATTAAGGTATATACTCTTGGAGGAAACGTTCATGCTTATGCTATAAAACCTTGAGGGCTCTAACAGATAACGATGCGGGCTACAACTACGCATCCTGAGCAGAATTTACATGCATTAAAAAGTCATCAGCAGGGTTGGTTGAATCCACCGCAGTCTGCAAATTGTTTCTGCAACTGTCCTCTGTCACAGTGCTTAATCACCATGCGTACATTATCATAGAGGTGGATGAGACAATAGTTATGGCCCATTTGTATGATGCATTCAGAGGTTGCTGAGATGTGACATTAGGCAAAGCAGTTGCCTTTCTGCATCTCCCTTTCTGTCCTCCACCAACATCCTCTCTCAACTTCCTCCACTCTCCCTCCTCATGGACAGATGCTGTTCCAGGCACAGCTGGATAACATTTTATAATCCATTAATGTCTGAGTCTCTCTGCCTCGTATTCCTCATCCAGTAAAAGTGACATGTAAATCTCGCCTCTTGGCATTTGATCTACATCTACAGGGTTGCGGCTAAACCTGAGGTAGTAACTTCATCATTCTGGCTGTGAGGTTTTAGTGTGACAGTATTAATATAACACAGATGAAAGAGCATATAGGCTACACAAAAAGAGGGGAAAGGAAAGGGGTCGGAAGCAAGCAGACTGTGATAGAAAATTCCAAATTTTCACAACAGAGACAACAGATCAAAGGAGGATAAGGCACCAGAGAAGACTTTGGTTGCATATTTATTTCAAAGCCCTGTTTTATGATTCTGTTGCATGAGAAGCAACCCTCAGTTTTTTTTCAATAATCAATCCCCCTGTTACAAAAAGAACTGGCGTGAGACTTAAAAGCATTTAGACAGAGACTATACAAATATTAAAGCAACAATAAAGACTTCTGTCTCAGGAAAAACATTACAAAAGCAAGCTTACGCGTGAATATGGGATTCTGCTAAGACATTTTGACGGATGAAAGAGGTATGAAACTTACATGACTGAGCTCTACAACAAATGTCTCTCAGCACTACATGTGAAGTATGTACATCTCTCAGCACTACACATCAGCCCTACATCAGACCTGAGGGGTCAAAAAATATCATTTTAAATAAACACTCTAGGGAACAGCAGATGAAAACCAGGGTCCTCTGCTCTTTTATCTCCTCTGGTTTCTGACATTAACAAGCAGCACCTGCCCAGAGTCACTTGATGTGCATATGCGTGTGGTACTTCAAAGAAATATGAAATGCCTCGCCCAAAAAAGCTGCAGCATAAAAAAGAAAAAAAAGACAAACCAGGTCATCTTTTGACATCAACAAGGATGTTGGTGAACACAGAGAACAAAACAATAATTCATCTGTTCCAGCTGGGGCTGAGGATTTATCTGTGAACGTAGAGCAGGTGAAGAGATAGGTCAAAATATTTTCCCCAGTGTAATTTTCTACAATCTCTCCTGCCTTCATCATTGTACATTGTATGTGTCTTTGTGTTAAGCATTTATGTGTGTTGTGCATACATGTGCTATATGCTCTGCATTCTTTTAGATACAGTATATGCATCTGGACGTGTATGTCTGTGACATATTGCAAAGTGTGCTTTTCAGAAGGGAAACCAACCTAAATTTAGCTTACACATTTCCTGTAATATCACCGTTTCTAGGCTGAGGTAAACATACTTTGCAGTCTGAAATGCTTCAAATTATAGACGCTGACATGCAAAAGCAGAAACAATTAATACACAAACTTTTAATATTGCCATTACTATATTGAGGCTACAGTGCCAAGGTTTTGTATGTTATCAATATTTTTCTATTAGAAAAGACTCAATTTGGAACAAATGTCTTTGGATTAATAGCGTGTTGGAGTGTCCTGGTGCAAAAGCTGCTGATCTTGTAAAACCTGATTAAAATCTGGCTGGAGGTCTTCGTGGCATGATCTTTCCTCTTTATTTCCTGTCACCTCTGTACTACTATCCAAATAAAGGCTCAACATGGCCAAGAATACTTATATACTATAAGTACAAGTATAAGTATGGAAATGATTAGTAACTCAATTGAGTTATCAAAAAATTAAGCAAAATGCCAAATATTTGCTTCTCAATTGTGAGGATTTGCCAAATTCTTTCTCTTTTATATGACTGTAAATTGAACTTTTTTGGTTTTAGAGTTTTGGTCAGACAAAACAAGCAATTTGCAGAAGTCCCCTTAATTGCACAACAATGCAACAGATTAAACAACATTGAAAATAATCATCCATTTCAGGTTATCATTAGTGGTATTCTAGAGATTTTTCTATTGCACTTTTATAAAGTTGTGGAACCCAGAATGGACATTTGAGACAGCCAGACTTTTAGTCACTAGTGTGGGTCAAGCTCCAAAAACACTTGATCCTACATTTCCCATAGTGCAGTCTTTCATTAGACCTTCCCCACCTGATAAACATCCACATCATTCTTTCAAACTCCACACCTCCAGTTTGAAACTCCTTCCAGTAAAAAAGTCCCCACAGGAGACATTATAAGACAGTTTTCAAGGGTTGAAAGTTAAAGGATCAGATGATAAGGTAAAGGATCTTTGTCTAAAATCAGTGAAGTGCCCCTTTTCCAAACAACTTATATTCTTTGTATTCATTATCATGTATTTATCCATCATAGGTGGTGCAGCAGATTGACCATCTAACCTCATCCATTGATCTGAATGTGGAGGAGCAGCAGGGGAATGAAAGAGGTGACAGTGCCAACCCTCCCAGCAACAGCAGCTCCAGTTCAGGTTCCAGCTCCAGTGAAGTGACATTAGGCAGCACCCATCACTGGCCCTCAGAGCCTGGAGACCAGCTTAGAACCACAGACTCATTTGGCACCCTAAGGAGGGATCATCACAAGTGTCACTTTCCACCAAATATGCTGCTATGCCCGGTAACCTCTGGGTTTTCATCAGAGAGGAGTCAAACTCTTCCGTTCACCTGCAATCTGATGTCTTCTCACGGACAAGGTGGACCGCTCCAGTACAACAATAGTCTCCCTTCATCCAATCCCCCACAAAACCTCACCTCCCATGATCTTACTTTGTCTCCCCGAAGAAGCCTCCCTGTTCGGCCTCCCACTCCTGGTCTCTCCCCTCTAACAGTAAACCTCCATCACCCCAACAGCCCTGGTTCTCGGCCTCACTCCCCTGGTCCTTCCTCCTCCATCAGGGTCAGCCCTGTGTCCTCTCTGTCTGCGAAGCCTCAGCCACCCCCCACTCTTAGCCCTTCTGTCATCATAGAGAACAAGGTTGGGTCTTATCAGACCCCACAAAGCGACCACCCATCTGCCAGTTTGCTCTCTCCATCATTGACCCAGCCTCCGTCTGCCGGCTGCCCACCCACCAACTCAGAAACTCAAACTGTGTCCAACACTAACAGAGAGAGGCAATCATCCTCAGCAAGACCCGTTCACAGACCTTCACAGGTGTGCTCTGCCCCTGCAGCCACAGCTAAACCACCAACAGCACAAGGCTGCAGGGGTCGCAAGCCTCCTCCGTACCCCCACCACAGACCTTCTGAACACACAAAGAAGGTGAAAGAAACCCGCAAAGCTCCTCCATACCCTGAGAAAAGAAGGCTTCTCTCGACTACTGTGTGAGACAATTCAGCGGGAGGTGGAGGCTGATCGAACAGAGCCACATTCACAGCACCAGCCGCTAGAGTGGAGAATGATTAAAGGCTCGCTAAGATGAGCTGAGGCCAAGTTTCCAAGGTGACAGGATGCAAACGCAACTTGGGGTGAGTATGTCAGGAAGAACAGCTTGGTTCTGCAGACGTCCTTTTCCCATCTCTCCTTCTATACCAATCTCATGAGTATATAAACTGAACATACATATGACACCATAACATCTGTCTGGGGTACTGCTCTGGTAACAAGAGCCTCTATACAGATGCTCAGTTTGCCCCATGACTCTCAGACTCCAACAGATTGCACAGTTAAAGGGCAAAGGAGAAGGCCTAATTATATAGAAATATATACAAAATTATAATTACTGCAAGTTGACAAGACAAAGTAAGAACTGATTACTTTAGTGCACGGCAACCTAAGTAGCCAGATGCATCAACTCACATGTGTCAGCATTGTCAAGGTTAGATAATTGCTGTCAAGATTCGTGATGGTATAACGAGAACTGCGTGCAGCTCTGGGTACTTTGGCTCAGTGGTGTGAAAAGCACACACTGGGGATAACAGGCTGTAATCTGTGATAGATCTGGGGACAGAGAAGGTCTTGTGATATGAGGAACTTAGCAAGGCCAGATAAGAAGGGAACAGGCAGAGTAGGTCTGAGATGACTGGGTCACCAGCCCAGCACTTGGGTGCGCATCAGAGGAGACAGGGGGCATCTGGCCATTCGTTTTACCCTTCACCGAGCCCCTGGTGTTACAAAAATCCCATCTCCTTTGTTGCCTCTGACTTGACTGACCTGGCCACATTCTCCATCTGTTCCCCTCCTAATGTCAGAAGATGCAAATAAAGAGAAATAGGGGGCAGTATGTGTGAGAAGAAAGAGAGAAAAACAGACACTAGAATGTCTGCTGGATCGATTACATAAATACAGCTCAGCAAATCAATAGCTTATTCATTTAGGTCATCTGATGTTGTCCTCTCTGAATTGTTATTTCAATGCCTGCTTGTGGCTCTTTTCTTGTAAAGAATAAAGCTGGTGTTATTCTATTGCCTATTTTCTGTTAATGTCAACAGATAAAATGAAAAGACCAAAACCAAAGCTCTCCAGAGTATTTAGGCTACAGCAGCAGGACGGTGTCGGAGTAAATCAAAATAAACTACAATGCCACATTCATGCTAATGAATCAACATTATGTGCAGCATTGATGTGTTTTTGAGGTCTATGGCACATAGGAATTAGCTATATCAGGCATTGGATACACAGAAAATACTTAAGTTAGTTAGTAGGATTAATGAATTGTTGGTTCTGATCTTTTCATAGACTTTAGTTACATGATGAAAAATATAGAATATCACCTCACTTATCGGCTACTTGAACAAGATTAAGAGTAGGAATTATGCTAGTAGCTGTGTGAGGATGTACTTAGGTGCTTTGAGCTAAATGTCTGTATGCGTCAACATGCTCACAATAACAATGTTAACATCTTGATTTTAAGCAGATGTGTATGTTTATAGTGTTCTTCTATCTTATAGAGTATTAGCATGCTAACAATCGCTAATTAGCAACAAACACACCTGAAAAGTACAGCTGAGGCCGATGAGAATGTCGTTAGTTTTGCATGCATTTGGTCAGAATACAAAATGTTGGACAAACTGAACATTTTTATCTTATGTTGCTACAGCAGTGGTTCCCAAACTGAGGTGCAATTTTAGTGTGTATAAGTGCATTTGAGTGTATGTGTGTGGACCCCAGAAGAATAGCCAAGGCCTATGCTAGTGCTAATGGGGATCCCAATGAAAAAGAAAAAGCACCCCCAGGAATGCAGGATACTTCTGAGGGGTCCTAAGATGATGAACAGAAAAGGAAAACAAAGGAAAACACTTTTATGACACACAAAGATGTGTTTATTTTGAGGACTTTTCCCTTATCGCCAAGATAAAACATTTGATTAAACTGGTCACAACTGGTGGAAACATAAATAATGATAAGGGGCTGCAAGTAGACATTGCAATGTTTTAAAGGGTTCACAAGCCAAAATAGTTCGGAAACCATTGTAGTTATTAGAAATCATCCTGAGGGAAACAGGAATTTTACATTCAATATTTTATGGCAATCTCTTCAGTGGTTAATGCTAAAATGGAATCTCACTCCTTATGCCTAAATGCCTAAACCAACCGATCAACCGATCAGAGGCATGTCATGCCTTCGCCTGTCCCTTCAGACCATCCATTCGAGCATCAATCCTATGCAATAGTTGTTCAGAACAGAAAATGTGGTTGGTCTGCTAGTAGGCTCACATTGCCAGACTGATCTCCACAGCACTGTTTCGGCGATGGAGTATGGTCTGGCTACACCGACTATCAATTCTGGGATAGGTAAAAAAAATACTCTTGCTCGTTTGTATTTCTTAAACTAATCACAACCATGTCAGGATTTATCCCAGTAATGTACATCCATTGCACCAAAATAGTCTGCTGGTAGTTGCAAAGAAAAATTCGGGGGGGGGGGCACCAAAGTCAGTAGGATTCATCCTCTGGGGACCATAGATGTCTGTATGAAATTTGACTGCAATCCATTGAACAGTTGTTGAAATATACAAGTCTGGATTAAAGTGTTGGATCGACTGATCCCTGGAGCCACTTTGAGTTTGTGGCTGAAATGTTTCAGATTTCTCTTAATGCACGCCATCGTAATCTAAGCTAGCTCTCAGCAGCATCAAATGTATATATTTTCCTGATGGTAGTGTAGGAGGGGGGGTTGAAAGTAAACATGTTTACTGGTACCAGATGGTAAACAGTAGTGATGTGTTTTAGTGTTTGGATGACAGCATAGAGGCAGCTTTGAGTATCAGAGACACAGCGAACTGGCAGTAAACAAAAAGATATTGTGCTACAGAGATTTATTATTCAGTGGAACAACCACCTTGAGAACAGTGTTACATTCTTTATCCATGGGGCCACAAAACTGAAAATGGCCATGTCTTTGCTATAAGACGCTTTAATTACAAGAAGGAGACTGTGGGAGTTTCTTGGCACAGCTCTACCAACGTGCTACTACTACACAATAGATTATCTCATATGTTATATAGTTACAGTCATGATCAGATTTGACATTAAAGCACTGGAAAATTGTGCAGATGTAAAATAAATGTGTAATTTTTGTATCACAGAATTCAAATGTCAATTTGACTGCAATCAAGATGACTGATTTTCTCTTGGCTTAATGTAAAATGAATAAATCCCTCCTGACTCTATAAGCCCACAAAGATCAACGCTCTATGCATTCCCATATGTGCCACTGGAATTAGAAGATCCTCCCTGCAAAGCCGTTCTCCATAGAAATTAAGAAGAAACAATGAAAGCTCTTTATTTCATGGAAACATTTATTCGAGGACAATATATGTTAATTGAGCATTTTTTCATAATGCTTATTTCAATATAAAGTTTGATAGGAAGTCTCATTTGTATGCTGAAAAACCTGGCTGTTTTCTGCAGCATACAAACTGGTTTTAAATTAGAAATGCATTAGTGCTGGTACTAAAATTACTGTTGTTTTAGACAGAGATGATGGGGGCATAAAATCGCTCTCCGCCATGTTCATGGTGGCCTGGCTCTGACAGGGCTCAGAATATTTAATGCCTCTATGCTGGCACTCAAATTTCTTCTCTCTTTTCATGTTTACCCTTTAACGAGGCTGTGGGAGGTTCAATCAGATCATGACTGACATAACAAGAGGAAAACATTAAATTATCTCCAGAACAATGACATGTCTTTATTCAAACATCCATCACGAATCAGAACAGTCAAAAAGTAGACAAAAAAAAAAACATGTACAAAATAAGTAACATCTTGTGTGTATCTTTCTATTCTTGATTAGCATCTGGATGTGGTTACTTCCTGTTGTGACCCCAGAGGGAGGACGGTGGCAAAGGGACACACTAACGTCCCCAGCTGAGCGTTTCCTCAACTCCACCAGAGGATCATCTCTAGACAGATGAGAGGATCCAAACTCAGACCAAACAAGGTAGGAATCTCAGTGAGTAATCCGACCACAGAATCAAATCAGCACAATCCTCTAATCTGAAATCAATCCCCAGAACTCATCTTGTGGACACTTGTGAGGAATATAAAGGCAATCCTACTTGCTACATAAGGGAGCACTTCTGAAACCTGCACAATGTCCTCGCTGATCCATCCATGTGCCTCTGAAGGATGAAAGCAGACGGTTTATTATAATAAAAAAAAAAAAAAAAAAGGTTCAGGAATATGTGATGGCAGGTCCTGCATGCCTTAAATATATATTTTTTGAGGGGGAACATCTCAAACAGTGTAATTGTTAAGTCACTGAAATATCCTGCAATTAGAAAAGACAAATATAAGTAAATGGTTGTAAATTCTACTTCAGGTGCCTTATTAAAATGATCAAGATTAAGATCATTTCAAATAAAATATTAATCACTTATAACATATTTTCTCAACATTTAATTCACATTGACACTGTTTAGGATTCATCCAAAAATTAACTGATCTTTGGTGTATTCTGTACATCTTTCTCTTAATTGGATGTTATGAAGCTGTTATCTGCTCTATTACAGGTATAGGGATACCTGTAATAGAGCAGATAACAGCTTCATAACATCCAAACACACACAAGCATAACAAAAATGTATCACAAGTGGTACCGATTAATGATTCAGGGGATAAAATGTGTGCTTACAGTTATCAAGAATGCATCAATATAAACAGACAGAGAGCGAGGAGCTCAGCTCAGAACAGGACCAGGTTGAGGAAAATGTAATTGTTTATGTGCGTGCATGACGCTATTGGAGATTATTCACTTTCCTTTTAGGATTATATGAGATGGATAAATCCCTCCCTACTCTAAATGTGTTATCTATACTCTACAAGCACCCAGACACCAGTCCTCTATACATTTACAAATGTCCTCAGTGGATCAGAACAGATTTGCTCTCTGTAAATCTTTTAGCCTCAGAAACTAAGAAACAACTATGGAAGCACTCGATCTTATGGCAGAATTTTAACTAGGACATTCTGTAGTACAAAAAAATATGAAAACTAAACTAATGGTTTCCGGAATTTTTTGTTTGTTTTTACAGCATTTTCAAATCCATTACAAAAACATACCAGGTAATTTGCATACTGACACACAAAGTGTTATATCAGTATCTTCCCACTTCAATTATTACACCCACATCAAGCCATCCTCCACTGAGCGGAACACAGAAGATCAACTCAGGGCTCAAAACGTGACCATAACCAAGTCAGACTTCTGACCAATTACAGCTCATCGTGTCGTGTTCGTCCAATAACAGTCAGTTTGGAGAGTTGAGCACTGAACTTTCCGTCTCTGTGGGTCACTGGAGGTCAGAGAGGAGAGCAAATTACTGTCACAGAAAATATTAAAACAAAAACAAGGACATAGAGTGTCATTTATGCAAAGCACCTGAAACCAGCTAGTAGCATCTAAAGGCAGAGCCAGTAGTTTGAGACCTGCAGGTCTAGTCCAACCTACCCTGCCTGTTGGCAAGAAAAGTATAAGCAGCAGCAGACCAGATCTATAGATGTGTGCCATCTACAGGTAAGGAAAGTAATAGCTGCTGCAATTTTTACACTAAGTGCCACCTACAAAACATTTTGTGTAAAAACTGCTACCTCATCTCGTTCTTCGAACCGTAGGTGCTGCTTTTGGTTTTATATTTGACATATAAAACCTAACGAATGTAATAGTTTTGTTCACCAGAGCATATTTTCTGCTGAATAAGAAAGCCCTTAGTGCTGATGCCTCCTGCTGTTCTCCAGATTACTTTGAACAACAGGGATGGTTCATTGGTCATTGGGGGGAAAAAAAACCAGTGTGGGATGCAGAGTAAAAAACAACTGTATTAATTCATATAAACTGAAAATATGAAGTTCAGTTAATGAATGAACTAAAAGGGAGATAAACAGTCAATTTGTTTGCAAAATTGTTCAAATATTTTGCATTTTACAGCCTCAAGTTGAACTGTGTTTAATCTACATTATCTAATGGAGGTGAGAGTGGTATAGTAATGTCATACGTATCAATTATTTATAACTTTGTTTTTGCGCTGCGGAGCAATTTTTATACAAATGGCTGCCACCTTGGAGTAAATCCTGAATACACATACAGTAAAACCTCAAACAAAAAGCATCTATAACAATCTGCAGTTGCTAATATCATAAAAACTACCACTTGTTTTGCCTGTAGGTGTCAACATCTACAGGCATCTGCGGGTCTAAACTACGGTGACTTTTCTTTCCTATAGGTGTTGCAGGGCAGGTTGGCATGTGTAGAACTGCTCTGTTATTGACTAAACTGCACCCTCCTTATCTGCAGCCTGCTAAATGTGAACATAAGCTTGTGAGTGAGTTAAAAGCCAGTTTATTGATATATTTTGCATTAAAAAAAAACAATTTACCTATAGTGGATTGCTAAGAGGTTTATCCCTCGAAATCATGACTGGAAGTGTTTCACAGAGGTCTCACAGAGATGGGATTATCCTAAAGTCTGTGATAGTTGCAGGAAATTGAGTCGATAAGCCTCTGTACTGTCATGTCTAATCTGCTGTTACAGAAAATTGCTGTGTGACTTGTCAAATCCTGCTAATCACAGTCCGGAACTTGAGCCACAGTGGGGATTTGTGCAAAAACTAAATAACAACAAATAATAATGCTACAGGGACAATTGGCAACCCACTCACAGCTGGAGCATATGCTTTAGAGGAAAATCAACAGGGAACTCACAACGTGATGAGAGGAAGGGAGGGAGGGAGGGAGCGAGGGAGGGAGCGAGGAGCGAGCGAGAGATTGACGTGACAAGCAGAGGGAGTTGATTGAACACTTGGAAATACAATCAATTCCTCACCTGTTGAGTCTCCTACGGTAAATTCCTCCGGCTTCAAAGGCACGTCACTCTGCCCTGCTACCGCCGTCTGAGACTGGAGACAAATACAGCAGCAGTGATGAAGAGGAGGAGGAAAGGGAGGAAAGGAGAGAAGGAGAAAAAAAAAAAATAAACAAAAACAGGATGGGAGGCAGCACAGGAGATAGATTTTTTATTTTTGTCACATCATTTAGTGAAGTTATTTTCTGTGTGTTTGTCTTCTGCTTGCAGGGCACGTAGCCAGAGCAGGAGGAGGAAACACATTCTCAAACTAATGACAGAGTGTCAAGAGGACTGCCCTTGCTTGGGGAAGGAGGCGTGTCAAGGTGTGTTTCACTTCAGCGACGACCACATCAGACACATCAGACCTTCGCTAAGTGACTGAGCTCAGGAAGAGTCCGGAGACATTAACCTTCCATGAAACATTACGTGCAAAGACACGGCAGGTTTGACTTCCAGGAGAAATAAAGCTTTTCTGTTACTTCGCCTGTCTCTGCCTACATTGTTTTATAAAGTTGGTACTATGTGGCATGTAACATGATGCACATGATGGGGTCCAGGGTTACATAATTATTAGTTAGAGGGGATGTGCAGTAAAGCAAAGATCCAAAGTGCAAGTGGCAGCTGATTTTATTACAATTCTACTCAGGACTGTGTAGCCGGGAACACTCTGGGCTGCTCCGGCTCTCAGATGATGTTAGGTGACATTTAATCTTGCGTGGCTGGACCTTTTAATCTGACGGAGGTCTGGAGGAAACCTCATTTAAATAATTTGGAGGGAAAAACTTGTCCATAGCAGTTGGTTCAAAGTATTAAAAGAGAAAACTGTTGAAGCTTTTTCAAACTGATAGTTGTGGTTAAATTTAAAGCTGAAACAGGTAAGCAAAAAACATACAGAAGATGCTAACTGTTCTCTGGTTCCAGCTTCACAAATTTAAGGATTTGCTGCTTTTCTCTGCTTCATAGAATTATAAATTGAATATTTTTGGGTTTTAGACCATTGGTCAGACAAAAAAGACCACCCGTTTGGGCTCTGGGAAACTAATGGACATTTTATAAACAATTAATTCATACAGTATTTTGACAACATCTAACCCGGGTTATGAATCACTAAATTAAAGACTTCTCCTAACCCCATTTATATAAAAATGTTACATGCATTTCACATATGCATGCATATCCTGGAAAGAGGCCAAATAATCAAAATGGTGTCATTAAGTGTGATGACTTTTTCACAGAAGACAAGATCAAAGTGTTGAGAGTCACCAGCTTTGCAGTCAAAAAAAGCAAAGAAAAAAAGAAACTGCAATTCCAGAAAACCCTGCCTTAATGCTAGCCATGAGCTTGACATATGTCTTGCTGGTGCATAGATGGATGGATTATTATTTGCAGGCTATGCAAAAATGTTCAACTGTGTTTTCTACACAAGATCTAAACAGCAACACTGCCTCTTCTCAAACTGACAATGACAACAAATTATCAAGATGTTTCTGACTGATATACAGGCCCGGATTCATGTAAACAGGACAGGCAACATTTGCATCCAACAGTTGATGGAATTTGTGCTTCTTTTATACTTACATATGCATTTGCATATTCAATTTTGGTTCCCTTAAGTTCAGCTTTGAATTGAGTGAAAAACAGGTAAGACTTCCCCTGGGGCCTGGAAGGAATGAAAAAAAAAAAGTTTGTTACCAACATTAAGTGATTTGCATACATCTAAAATCTACACATTTCCAGAGCCTAATTATCACTGTGCACATTTGAAATGACTTAGAAATAACAGACGTTTTTCAGATGCAGAGGCTGATCTCACACACACAACAGCTAGTTGTTTAGCACCACTTGTGCTATATATGTAACGTGTTTACTCCTGTCATATTCAGCATGACACTGAATGCTCGGCATATTCTGAATAGAGCTTCAGTCCTGAACATGAATACATTTAAACAATGAGGTTAGAAACTCTGTTGTATTTTTTCTTCTACTGGGGCTGTCACAATTAACTACAATCATTAGAGTGACTCAGCGGACACATGGGGACAAATTCTCACTGAAGACACACTGAATATCAGGGTCAGGATATATGTGTGTGTGTGTGTGTGTGTGTGTGTGTGTGTGTGTGTGTCACCTCCACACAGAGCAGGAAAACAGTCTGTCGTCGTCACTCAAACCCACACTCATCAACCATTGCTGTTTGACAAAAAAGAAGAATATTTATGCATAAAACCTGCTGTAATTAAAAAATCTATAATATGATGCTGGAGACTGAGAGAAAGAGAGACTCACCTCATTGGTCCCCCCTTGTGAAGCATAAGTGAACGAGCATTCATACTCCCTCTGAAATAAGAGTGTAACATCAGTGTCTTGTTAAATCTTCATATTATTTTCATTTTTTATCTATCAATTACCTTTACATGCTATTATCAGAATGCTGATTGGTTTCATAAGTGTGTGTCAGTGTTGATTTCATAATTTACATTTTTTATCAATATATGGTAAATATTTATGAATATTTGAAAAGATCCTCATACCAGGAAAACATGATAATGGTTTCAACCATATTGCCAGCCCTTTCTAGAGCCACCATGTTATTAGTACCAACAGTTTTTTTCCTGCTGTCATGTTAAAATGTCTGCAGCAAAATGCTCTATTGTAATCATAGACTGTGCGGTCTATGATTGTAATGGGTATTTGTTATTTGACAAAGGATAAAGCAATTGATTAATAAATAAAAAGAATAATTTACCATTTTAAAAACTAAGTATACAAAAGCCTTTATTTAAAGACCGGATATTGAGACTTTGCTTTCAAACTAAATAAAAAAAATAAAAAAAAAACAGTTCACAGTCAAGAAAATGTCCACCAATGAATGAAGCCATTGTGGCAATGTGGCAACGACGTGTCAGCCTCTCACAGGCTGTTTCGTCATCACGCTGCGACTACAGCTGACTAGAGGAATGTAGTTTTTTTCAGTTTTGACATATGTCATTCTAAATACCAAATACATTTACTGTAACAAACTAATGAAAGAAACACCTTACGCGCGCGCACACACACACACACACACACACACACACACACACACACACACACATCCAATCCGTAGTATGTCTCAGTCTGTAATTATTCTGTCCACTACTACAAACAATATAACAATAGATTTAATTCACCGGTGAATGAATCGAACTTGTACGTTTAGAGATAGAATACTGTAGTTCTGTAACCGGGTGGTGTTTAAAAACGTTAGCTAATTGTGTAAAATAAAGACAATACTTTATAATTTCACTCACAATCGCCTCAGTGAAAGTGTGCACCACTCCTCCCGGTTTAACGTTAAACTCCACCGTCTTCTGATCAGGAGAGGCATCAACCGGGACAATCAACACGAATCCAAGCAGAAACGCCAAATTAACAGCACAAAAGTTATTTCCAGTGGCCATCTCCTTCTCCTTAGCTGTGTGATAGTTGTGATAGTGGCGATAGTGGTGGCGGTGTGTGGCGGTCGCTGTGAGTGGCACGCGAGTAACCGTCGACTGTAAATGTCGTCACATACCGAACCTAGGGGGAATAAGCTAAAACATCAAAGCAGACGTAAGAAACATAAAACAGACGAATACCTCGATATGGTAATAATACCATGCTTTGTTTCTGTTTCTTAGAGATGGTACTGACTAATACAAGTAGGCCTACAAAATTAATTGTATAACGTTACCATTCAGGGCCACGCGATGTCGCCCTTGTTCGACCAAATTGGTACATTTATTTTCTACTGGAGACAGGGTAGAAACAATTATTAAAAATATTTACATTTGCATTTATATGACATCGTGTAATTTATGTCTCAGTAAGCGTAAAGAAGCATAAAACAGCAGTTTGACAAATCAATCCCAACTCAAGGTCCAGTGAGTTCACCTTTCCCGATCCATCTCCATGACAACTGAACAAAACTCCATCCAAATTCATGAGACACATTGTCATGTCACTGATGTTTCTTGTCTCGTCTTATCTTATCGCAATCAATCATTCCTCCTTAGTAATAGCCTACAAAATATAATTAATGTTAACAATTTAAAAGTATTATCATAGATTAAGATAAGATACGATTTAATTGATCCCTTCACTGTTATCTGCATCTGGGAATCATCATTGATAACAAGTTGACCTTTGAACTAAACACAGACATGATGAGTAACAAAAGTCAGCAACGTCTCTTCTGTCTGAGAAAGCTAGCTAAGTTTCAAGTGGACAGATCCCTGATGACATTGTTTTATAAATCTTTTATTGAGTCTGTCTTTACCTTTTCATGTATTTGCTGGTATGTTTATCTGAATTTAAAACGGAAAAACACATTAGCAACGGTAATTAAAGTTAGCAGCAAAATCATTGGGATTCAGCAGATGACACCAACTGATCTGTATAATGTGCTTAAAAGGGCAGAATCCACCATGTCCGACAGTTCTCACCCCCTGAATGCAGAATTGCTGGTTCCCGTTTCAGTCAGCCACCGGCCAAAACAAATAGGTATAAATTCTCCTTCGTCCCCTCTGCTATCTCTCTGCTTAACTCTGGAAATAATAGGTAACGTCGGCACATAAGGCACACTGGGACTTAAACTTTTAATGTTGTGGTATTTATTTTCCCCATTTGGTTTGATACTGTATTTTAATTGATGTTGTTGTCTTTGTTGTCATGTACTGTGTGTCAATTTCTTGCTACTGCAGCAAAATGAATCGCCCCTCGGGGACAAGTAAAGGTCTTGAACTTGAACTTATCCCGAATGAGTTGACTTTACTAGAAATTTGTGTGGAACTGCGTGGAGCCTTAGCCGTTTAAGTATTTACAAGATAAATATGTCAAGTTGCATTACCACAGACTTGTAAGTTGATGCAGTAGACATATACTAGTTCTACATATTTTCCTTTAAAATAGCATAGTCTCAAGAACAATGAATTCCATACAAGAGTTCTGACTGAACAGAAAGGATGACAATGCAAAGATTATAATTTCTTAACTGTTTTCAATGAATCAGTATCCTGTCCTTCCACGCTACCTAAAGCCCACTAGTCCCCACGCGGGTGTTAGTCATGGTGCAACAACAAATGTCATAAATCGACCATACAAAACTTAAACCCACGTAACATGAATGCACACCCAATCTACATTAGTAAACACATTTTAACTAGGATTGAAACCGTTCAGAACATGTTTTTTCCCCCATAAGCCTTTGTACCACTTCAGTGCAGAGCGGTTCAAATGACCCCGCCCCACCAACACAGAAACGTCCTTAGTTATCTCTTCTTTATTAATCTGTGCACTGCATACTTAAGCTGATTATCACAAACAAATGTGATGAAGTAATGTTTTTTTACAGAACATGAACGAATAAGTAGTGACCACTAAAAAGATTAATTAAATCTGGGTTTACAGTGATAGGGGAAAGTTACCCAGCACTAGGCTATATAAAGTAATTCAAATTAGCCCCAGCTGCAACATTTAAGTGATATACACATCAGTGTTAATTCAATGCATTTCTGCATGATGACTGTGTTAACTGTTGGTCAAAACATAGTCAAGTTTTAAGTTTGTCATTCTCTAACAAAACAGAATTCTCTCAATAACAAATAGGTCTACTGTACTCATGCATTCCTCTCGTTTTCACAGTAGAACCACATTTAGTGTTACAGGAGACAAAACCAGTCTCATGTCTGCTCCTGCATGTCTGCATGTATGTGCACGTGTGTCTCTGGAGCCATAAAAGGTCCTCCTCGTGAAAGATGAACAGATGTTTTGGTATGAGAGGAGACACCTTAACATTGTCTGACACTTATGTGTAAAACCTATGAAACAATACCAGCATTTAGAGGCAATTTCAGACCAAAAATAACTAGGGTTTCAGCTGAATAACCTGTACGCCCTCTTCACCCTCCCTTCCCCTCCCCTTCACCACCTCCCCCTCGTCCACCCCTGTTCGCATCCGGGCCGCCTTCGTGCCCAACCCCACTTCCCAGACCAAAAAGACTACAATAACACGATTAATAACAGCATGCATTCCCTCAGACAGCCTGTTGAGTGTTTGGATATTTGCACAGTAGCTCCAGGAAAAGTCACCAGGAAAATAACAAGGGTCATTAGGCACATTCTTCTATTTCAAACAGGGAGAGCTTTTCAAGCTGTAATGATCTGCAAATGGTCAGACTCAGGGATTCCTTGTCCTGCACAGGTAAACATTGTCTCCTTTTTACAGGATGTCAGACAAAATATTGATTCATTTTCACTGTGCTCACACGAAACAGCTTCTACTCTTTGCTATAAACAAACAATTCCCTGCAAAGGTAAATATACAGACCACATATCCAGACAGAGAAACACAACGTTAGTATGGAGTTGGCGTCAAGTTCTTTCACTAGTGATTCAAGCTCATACTGCAGACTTTACACACACCAGTGTCTACAAATCCATGTCAGTGGTTATGTAGGTGTATGTGTAGATCTGTATAAATCTGAGTTAATTATTGGATGATTAATCATAGTTGCTAGCCTACACTACCGGTCAAAAGTTTGGGGTCACTTAGAAATTTTTATCGCATTCCATCAGTCACTTAGAAATTTTTATCGCATTCCATCAATACCAGCTGAGATCAGTTGCATTGTTTTGTTTTTTACCAGGGCAGCAGTTTTCAGATTACAATATGTCCTTACATAATTACAAAAGGGTTCTCTAATGTTTTTCTAGTTAGTTTTTTTAAATGAAATCAGATTAGTAAACAGAATGTGCCTTTGGACCACTGGATGAATGGTTGCTGATAATGGCCAATGTAGATGTTGCATTAAAGATCAGCTGGTAGTCTGTCTACAATGGAGTGTAGTGTAAACTTTTAACAGGTAGTTTATGTATTATTATTTGTCTTCTCACAGAGCTGATGTGTGAGATCATAATTGTCTAAACCGGTTAAATTAATTCTGAAGGATTGTGTTGAAGGAGTGTTGATTAGACTCTTCAGCAGGTCTGTGTGATGATCTCTATTATCTTATGAACTACTGCATGAGAACAAGCTTTGTTCAAACCCACAAACGTTTATTTGGAGTTCCAGTAACAAGATTTGTAATGTATTACTCAAAAGACATTCAGACATATTCAGTTGGTATAATGGTACAGCTATACAATGAACCTCAGAGATTTGGAAGTTTAACTTTAAGCTGCAACAAAAGGAAACAGAAAAATCAGTGGCATAAAGGTTGATGGGGTCAGTATTGACAGTTTGTGTCTGTACATGCAACAAACAGTCTCGCCTATTGGCTCTGACACTTGTTGACCGAGTCTCACACTCGGCCTCCGGGCACAGCCTCACAGACCTTCAGTCCGTGATAAGAATGGTTTAGCCGTGGTGGTGCTGCTGATGTCAGCAGGTTGCAGTCAGGTTTTCCTGGCCGTCTGCGAACCTGTGGAATTTCTCTCCTCCTCGCCATCTCCAGCGGGGGCAGGCAGAGGCGAGCGACAGCTCTGTCCATCCTGCACGCCTTACAGGCTTAGCACGTCGGCCTGCCCTGAGCAAACAGCACCTGGAGCTGCCTTGACCCTCTGCCACACTCAAACACACATCATTGGGCCACAGTGACGGCTCTCTGACCAAAGATGGTGTGAGCTTCATAGAGAGGCCACGTTTGGGTGAGAGGATAAGTGAAATCTGGGGTTATGATATATATATATATATATATATATATATATATATATATATATATATATATATATATATATATATATATATATATATATAATAGGTTTATGTCCAGTGTGATGTGGATATCTGCGGTACATACACCAAGACTTTCCTCATCGCTGATACTTTCTCCTTTAGCATCCTTGTACCTTTATTGTTACAGCAATAGAAAGCCACAAAGTACATTTTCTCAAGTAATGTACTTAAGTACAATTTTGAAGCACTCATTTTATGCTTCTACTTAACTACATTAAACAGGGAAATATTGTACTTTTTATTCTGCTACATTTCACAGCAACAGACAACAACAACAACAACAACAACAACAACAGATATAGGTAATTGTCTGATTATTGGTGACAAAATATTAAATGAAACCAGTGGTTGGGAACCACCGTACTAAACCACCAAATCTTCTGACACAGTATTAATACTTTTACAATGTTATGTATGATAATACTATCAGTCACAGGAGGCCTTATTCTGCAGAACATGTACTTTATACTTGAAATACAATTTTTACGTAAGATTGTGAATGCAGGACTTTTACTTCTAACGGAGTATTTTTACATTTTTGTATTAGTACTTTAGTACTAGGATGTAAATACGTCCTGCATCACTGTAAATGCAGCGTGAACATCCCATTAGAATTCTCTGATACCTTCATCTGGTTTATCTTGGTGTTGTCATAACTTGCAGAGTGTGAAACAACAGATGGAGATCATCAACCCAGCAAACGAGGACTAACTTACACAGCCTCACACCCACAGCACACTTTTACTATTACCATGAGATGGAGTAGAGAAGTTGGTGACCTGCTGTGGCCCTGATGTTGCCATGAGACTGACTGTGTTAGTGAGTCAGTGAATGGCTCTCATACAGTAACAGATGCTGCAGAGCAGTAGAGAAAATACACTCCATGACCTCAGCTCCCACCTGCCTGCATATTTATCTCATACACATCTTAATTCCTTCTTCTAACAAGGCTTTGCAGAAAAGTTGCTGAGATCTTTCACTTTACAAGGACAACAAAAAGATTTCAGTTGAGACAGAAACCACTCCAGTCGTTATGTTTCCACCATACAGTGTGGTCAGAGAATTGTGGCACTAAAACAAATGAGAGTTTATGCAATCAAAAGCTTCAAAAACTTTCACCTGCATGCTCTATATATTTAGGATGATCAGACTATGAAAGAATGTATTTGTGCTGGACTGCACGGTTTTAAACACAATGAATTGTGTTAAAAAATAGCTGTGGTGAGTATTTATTCATTTCCCCGTCACAGTCAGACAGCGTCCCTAATAAAACTGGTGACAAAGTGTAAACAGAGCGTTTCCAGACACCTCACATGGAGTTATTACCAGGTGAATAAATGTTTTCTCAATCACTCATCTACTGTACCGCACCATGACAAACACAACAGGCTTGTGGTGGCAAGCTACGTTGCCATTTCTGAGAGACGTAGACGTGCTAAGTGGAATTATTTTAGCTATTTCTCTGAGGTGTGTTATTCCAAAAGTATTTAAGAAACGTACCACTCCTAACTCTAATGACACTCAGCTTGTGTTAACTGCTCTAAATGGTGAATGGTAAAAGGAATGACTTCATGTTGTTAAATATTTGTTCACATCATTCCATCAGTAGTGACAATTTTTTTTTTTAAAGGCAACGGACTTCAATGATACCTTTGTTTCCACACAAAAAACAAATAAACTTTATTATAAAGTAGAATAAAAATTTAGAACATCTTTCAAACAATCAAATACCGTTTCACTAGATTATTATTACAGAATATACATGTGTGCGAGTAATAACATACTCACACGTATGTACGTTATATACCGTACTCAAAACTGCACAAAATCATACACGCTATACTGGTCAAAATGCATGAATGCATACATGTTTTTTTTGTATATACTGTATGTATTGTATATATATTATATATTTTAACAGCACTTACACATCTTTTACTCCAATCCATATTCATGCTCAATAATAGACTAAGACATTTTTTCTCTACACAAAATGTTAATACATTCAGTTGAATTCCCATTGCTTAAGAATAACTTAAATGATGTGAATCGCGCTGAAATGCTTTCCCTCAGGTTTTTAAGCACACATACAGCTGACAGAACAATCTTTGCATTTCTTATAAATGTACTGTATGTTATTACAACTAACATAATTTACCATCTAGCCAGTCTGGTTGTAGCTACAATATATATCAAATGACATAAATACAAATAGATTTGAATACATTTTAAAGTAAAACAGCAGCGCAACAGAGTAGGCTAACAGTTGTACAGTAACAAGAAGGCACTAAGTATAGGTTTCTGTGGGAACATTTTTGTCTTCAGTCAGGTCAGCTTCTGTGGAACAAAGAATAGAAATCAGTGATGAGCTCTTCTTTTTTACTTCTGAGCTCAGCTATATGAGGAGTAAGCACATAAGACTGACTTACACAGTAATCCTGCAGTTTCTCGCCTGGACGTAGCTTCCTGTGTACCTGATGTCGCAGCGCACCTCATTGTTTGAAAAATCTGACTCCTGAACCATCTGCGAGGGGTTTACTGTGACCTGGGAAACAGCAGAACAAAAATTTAATTATTTATTATTTGGTTCTAGTTTTATGAAAACATGCTGTAATGAAAGTAATAATTCATCAGATTATTAAGTAGCTTGTCTTGTTTTATAAAGCAGTTCTATACTCCCACCTTGAGGATGTAGTTTCCAGGCGGTACATCAGTGATGTCGATCCACTGGCAGTCGATATTGGCGTGATACGTATCGTAGCAACCGGGGCCGAGTCCCTGAGAAAAATCCAAACTTGCATTACTCTTGGCTTCAGGAAAAGAGTTCATCTTACAATAACAAATCATCATCTAATCACATTCAACTGATGAATGATTAAAATAATGGATGGGTGGATAGATCAATCATAAGAGAGAGATTACTCGTGGACCAGGAAGACCAACCTGTGTGTGAGCAGTGCAGGCGAAGCGTCGCCGTACACCCGGGTCACAGGATGTGTCCTCCAGACAGAAACTGGCCTTGTGTCCCTCGGCGACCTTCTGTCCAGTAAAGACATCCAGCAAGTCATAGTTACTAAAGGCCTCCATACTGTGGTAATGCCTGCAGACACACAGACAGAGAGCGTGAGACAGACACAGAAAATCCAAATTAGAGCTTTACTGCAAATGTGTTGTTTTTGTCTTGGTCAGCTCATATTGATGAGGCCAAAAATAGGAAAAAGTTATTCTTATGGAAAGATGTTGGCTTTGATGGATATCACTTTCTGTTCCTATATCATACACTCATCAACACCAAGAAAGGAACTGAACAAACTGTAACTGACACAAAATAGAGCCCCCACCCCCACACACACACACACACACTTGATTTCTTTACATATTTTGTTATTACAGTAAAACAGCACTATTAATTTAGTCATTTTATGCACATTTAAATTTGCATATTTTATTACTCTGTGGAGACCCGTGGAAGCTAGTAACTTATAAAATAATATAGACAACAAATAAAAGGGACTGTGGAATATAAAGACATATTATATATATATATATATATATATATATATATATATATATATATATATATATATATATATATATACCAATAATTACCTATAATTACTTTAACTCACACCATCTCAAATGTATGACATACTAAAATCTGGTAGGCCAACTGTACTCTACACACCACTCTACAACCCACTGTACATGGACTGGGAATAAGGACATTGAACTCACTGGTGACAGCTGTGCCATTCCCACTCATGTCTGGGCTTCACTGGGAGGAAGTCTGCTGTTCCTTGGTTCTTCACTCGCTGTGGGAACCGCAGCAGGACTCTGTAGTCGAGGTCCCTCACGTTCGGGTGATTAGCTGACCTACAGCAAAATGAAACAGAAAGGGAATGAGCCAAGCTTACCTTGAGTATCTTCACTAAGAGCAGAAATGCCACTAAATAACTAAGAGCACAGCTGGGGTTGACTTTGATCACCTTTTTTCGTTTGTGGTATCTTAACATCACTTTATCCTTTACACACAACTCAGTGCTGACTGAAATCTTTCTCCTCCACTTTACATAGCGGTGCATTACTGTGCAAGCGACAGGGGTGGTTTCGGGTCTTGCCTCAGCAGTTTTTGCATTCACCTCAGGAATCCTTTGCCTTTCACTTCAAAGCTTCTTTTACTTGGCAAAGTGGCTGCTGAGATCAGAGGAGAGAATCTAGTTGCCAGGTTTATGTCCAGCCGCTCTGTCACAGCTGTAGCTTCCAAATGGGCCTGAGGCCAACCTACATCCTAATGTGGCAACCTCAAAAGACACCCTCAATCATTATCATTATTAATTGATGTATACGTGTATACCCCATTCGGTTTTATGTTTAAAGGAATAACATTTTATCACACAGTAGAGAGCATGTGCGTTACAAAACGTCAGTTAAAGACAAGCGGTAATACAATACTCGTACCTTCACTTAGTAACTAATTACTGATTTAATTGGTCACGACTTGATATAGTAATGCGATGTGATGTCATATAAATAAGTGCACCTGGAAAGACAGTTTTCTTCAGCAGCACAGCGAAGTGCGTACATCTGCACTCTCTGGATGTAAGAGGCAGCTTGGATGTAGTAAGGGTCAGGAACCAAGTCTGGGAGACCTGCAAAAAAATTATCCTCAACTTTAAATGAATGTTATGTATGAATGTAAACATACATTGACTCAGCCAAACACACATTTCCTTTGTTTAAGACTTTTGAAAATAGGAGCTTCAAACTTAGTCTCTCTTCTGGAAAAGATGTGGACGCTTTTCAATTATATTCTCTAAGGAAGTTAGGGCAGAAAACATGAATTAATCATGCGGCATAAGCACAACCATACATCACCATAACATTACCTCGGGTATCTCACCTGTATCTAGTAGGAAATATATTTATATCTAAATATAGGCAAATGAACATATATTAATGTTAAACAAGTAAATGCATCTTATACCTGAGCACATTTGAAATCAAATATCTTAATAGCATACTTCTGCAGATTATAGAAGGGAGAACTTTGGATACTTTATACTCTCATAACTTATATTCTCTCATCTATAATGACTCGTTCCCAATCTATTAATAGGCTATTAATTTGAATGTTGCTCAGAGGCTTTCATTCTGGAGACAATAGTTTTGTCATTAACTCTGACTTTTATCAAAGCTTAATATAGGGGGATTTCATTTTTTTAAATGAGCATGGGGAAATGTGCATCAGCATTGCTCCACTCAGTGCTCCACAGGGCTAAAGATAATTCAGACCTTTGAGTCAGGGTGTTATCAATTGAGATTTTTCTTTATTACGTACAAACTTGGCTACGAGTGTCAGGCTATCCACTTTTCCTCCTCTTGTGCGACTCACCATTGTGGAAGAACCTGGTGCCATAACCCGGTCCTGGTGGAGGGTGAACAGTGATCCTGTTTCTATGGTCTGGTGGGTAAACATTATAGAAAACTGAGTTCCTGTGATGAATACTGTGCGGATCCCGTGCCTCATCCATATCCGTAGTCCTTGTTGTATCCGGCCTTGTACGAGGAAAGTGTATTTCTACGGCGTTACTGGACAGCGCTGTGGGAGAAACATTTGATTCCACAGTCAGGGAGTGCGCTCTTTGAGCATTGCGAGCGTCTCCTAAACTGGTTTGCTGCGGGATGCGACGTGCGTCCCCACTATCCTCTCCCATGGTGTCCCACGCACCTATGGCAGGTGACCGGGCAGCTGATTCCGAGCTTATCCTTCCGCCTTGGCTGTGCGTAAAGTCCGGTGATCCTACCAGTGACGTCGTGGCGTGTTGTGCGCCAGCTCCAGGTGCACTCCGACCTCCTCGTGGGACTCCACTGCCGGAGAACTCCTGGATGGTGGTGAAAGCCGCGGCGCTGCCGTTTGACGCGTCCTGTTGTGAAAGGTATCCCACAGCCACAGCCTCTCTGGGGGTTGCGAAGCGCGGAGGGGACTGACTGTGCGTCCCGGGTATTCTCGAGGCGAGTAAATACTGACCCGCATCAACACCAAGAGCCGATTCATCCATTTGACTGAGGTCGTTTCGTTGAGAGTGATCCCCGGCTGCCTCCTCGAGGTCTCCATGTCTGGTTCTGCTGGATTTACTGAGCGCAACAGGAGGATGAAGTCGGTTCAAACTGTTTTTAGTTGTCAATATGATCTGAGTACGTCTTCTGGTCTGCGCAGGGGAGCGATATTGAGTCCCTGTGCTCATTAAACTGTACACCTGACCGTTATTCTCCCACTGAATCCGGTGTTTCCACGGTCCGACACGTTCACGTAAACGGTGCTGACCGGTTCCAAAACACACCAAAACATCTAGGAGACAGACTAATACAAGCAAAAACTTCTCCATGGCTCAATGTGTTGGCGTCTCTGTGAAGAGCTCCAACACTGAGACACTGACGACGAACATTTGAGTTTGACCTGGTGATGGGGTGGTGGTTTGAATAAACTCCACTCACTTAAGCAATTGCGCACCGCATCATAGCAGAGAGAGAGAGAGAGAGAGAGAGAGAGAGAGAGTTCCATATACCCAGTATTAATGCGGAATGACATGTAACAATACTTCGCATAATTATATTTTGACAGTTTAAATGGTCATGTCTTCACATAGGCTAATTAAAGGCATTTCCACCGTAAATTGGTGCATAAAATTGTGTCAGAATGCAGGAAATTAAGTCTCAAAGTTTTCCTGGGGAAGACACCCAGACCCCCCATCCTGGCCTATACAGTAATTAAAATAATAAATAAAAAAACATGACAAAAACACTCCACACTTTTAACTAAAATATGTCCGCCATTGAAAGGTTTTAAAAAGACAGATTCACCTTTTTTAAAGTCTGTCTTAAAACATGCTCAGGCCACTGCAATACATTAGACTATAACGCTGTTTTTATCTAAATATCAGCATGGAGCGTCAGTCAGTTTAACCATTTCACCACAAGGTGGGCTTCATTTAGTTTGGCATGTGCGTGAAGACAATTATCAAAACATTAGGCGGTGGTGGTGGTTAAGAAGAAGAAGAAGAAGAAGAATTTAAGATCATAACTCCCATAGTCTGTATCACTACAATTAGGTATTGATGGGACTTTCACCAGAAATAAGTGCATCAGATGCAGGTATGAGGAACTGAACTGAGTTAAGAACTGGCCTGATATAAATCTTTGGAGTTGGGAATTGGTATATGGACATAAATTGGAGAATATAATATACTGTATAATTACTGATTTCATAGACTTGTATATTACGTTATTATTTATTGGCTAAAACGAACTGTAGATATTTGCCTAAATTGTTAATGTTATAAGTGCCAGATAAAAGATTCAGCAAGATTTTAGAGTTGGAACCAGAGAGTTTCAGAGTTATATTAAGGAAATTGAATTCAAGAAGAGTGCAGCTTACTTACTTATTATTGCAACTTTGACAATTAGAATGGCAATACAATTTTTGTATGAATGTATGTGGTTTAATTTAATTATTTTTTGTAAATTTTGTTGCTCCGACATAGAATCAAACAGTATGAATCTAAAGAAAGATATTGATCTTTGGTATGTTACATAAACTACCAAAGAAAGGTCTTAAAATTGCCCATATTAATATATGCAGTCTCAGGAATAAATTGAATGATTTAACAGATATACTGCAACCAAACAACTTGTACATATTGGCAGTGTCTGAAACCCATTTAGACTCTACATTTGATGATGCAACTTTGATGATTGATGGATACAATATGTTTAGGAATGATAGGAATTAATATGGAGGAGGAGTTGCTATTTATATTCAACATCATATACCTGTCAAAGTGATGCAAGACTTGTATGTATTTTAGTATTAAAGTAATTTGGAAAAGTTAGCATGAAACATCTTAAGCCAATACTCATTGGATGCTGTTATAGACCTCCAAATGCTTATAGTGAGTGTTTGGACAAAATATGGGATATGCTAGCTCATGTTAGTATTATGAATCTTGAGACTTACTTAATAGGTGACTTTAACATAGATTGAAATTCCTCTGACTGCCCTAGGAAAATTAAATTAATGAACACAGCAACGGCATATGGATTATCACAGGTAATTAATAAATCGACTAGAATATGTATGAAAAGAGATGGCACTCAATCAGCTTCCTGTATTGACCACATGTTTATAAATAGACCAGAGTTTTGCTCAAATTGCTTACCTGTGCCAATTGGTTGCAGTGACCATAATCTTATTGCAATTGTAAGGAAAGTTCCTAAATCGGGTCCAAAAGTAATAATGAAAAGGTCATTTAGAAGATTTAATCAATTGCAATATGAAAATGATGTCAGAAATGCTAACTGGTCAGAGGTATTTCTACAAAAGGATCCAGAGAAAGCATTTCAGCTTTTTGATCAAACTTTAATGACAATTGTAGAAAATCATGCACCGATTAATAAGTTTACTGTGTGAAGTGTTAACACCCCGTGGTTAGATGAAGAAATAAAAGATCTTATGAAAGAAAGAGCTCTAGCTAAACAAGCAGCAATCATATCTACTTTCAAATCGGACTGGCAAATATATTGTAAACTTAGAAATTGTGTAACTAACTTAAAAAGGAAGAAGAAGAAATTGTACTATAACAAGAAAATGCCATAAATAAAACATGATAGTAAACAATTATGGAATACATTGAATAATATATTAAGAGGAAATAATAAATCAACTCCAGCTTATTTAGAAAATGAAGGTGATTTCTTACTAAACCAAGTGATATAGCAAATTATCTCAATGATTATTTCATAAATAAAATAAATAATCTTAAAAATATTACACAGCTACACAAGACAGACTTGTCAAAAACATTAATAAATAAGATCATGGAAGGTAAAACATGTTGCTTTAAATTTAAGAATGCCAGTGTTTCTAAAGTTGAATTACTTCTGATGAATTGTAAAAACAAACCACTTGGTGTGGACTATCTTGAATATAAGTTGCTTAAGCCAATAGTTTCAATCATTGCTCCTACTATTGCTTATATGATTAATATGTGTTTTATGGAAAATATATGTCTGTAAGCATGGAAGATATGTAAAGTTGTGCCAATACCAAAGAATAAGAAAATGCCTTTCTCTGGATCAAATAGTAGACCAATAAGCTTAATACCAATTCTCTGTAAAATAATGGAAAGAATTGTTTATGAACAGATTCAGTCTAATTTTTTAAATAACGATTTAATTACAGATTTTCAGCATGCATACAGAGGAAAACAGCCACAGCCCTAACTCAGATGGTTGATGACTGGTTTAAGGATATGGAGGAGAGGAAAATAATAGGTGTTGACATGCTTGATTTTAATGCAGCATTTGATATAATTGACCACAACTTACTGTTAAAAAAGAAGAATAGAAGACAGTTAGTTTACTTTAATGGAAGTTTTTCAAAGGTAAGGCTTGTGAAGTCAAGAAAGTTGTCTTGGACCACTCCTCTACACAATCTTTACTAATGATGTACTATCTGTTGTAGATAAAGCGAGCATTTCAATGTTTGCGGATGATTCCACTATATATTTATCAGGAACTGATATTGGTGATCTAAATACTGAACTACAGAGAGAGCTACAGTCAGTGGTGGACTGGATCAGGAGTAACAAACTGATTCTCAATGGATCTAAAACTACCAGTTTAGTGGTTGGAACTCATTTTTCTGTATGTTCCAAACCGAAACTTGAACTTAGTGTAGAGCAAACTTCTGTAGAGCAAAGAGAAGAGGCTAAACGTGGGTGTGATGATTGACAATAGATTGTGTTGGGACAAACACATTCAGAAGCTGGTAACTAAAATGGGCAACACCTTGTCAGTTATTAAAAGGTGTGCAAACATCTTCACACCACAGATAGTTAAACAAGTCCTTCAGGCTGTTTTTTCACATCTGGATTACTGCTCAGTGATGTGGTCCAGCACTTCAGCAATTAATATTAAAAATCTACAAGTGATTCAGAATAAAGCCGCACGTGTGGCTCTCTCGTGTGGGTTTAGATCAAATGTTGATAAAATGCATGAAAGACTCTCATGGTTTAAAGTTAAAAATAGATTTGTGTATTCACTAATGGTTTTTTTACATAATGTTATAACAAACAAAACACCTTTTACTTTATATAAAAAACTATCCTTTAGTACTGCTACACATCATTATCCAGCGAGGAATGCAGTAGGAGGGAGTTTTATTTTACCTAAAGTGAAAACTAAATCAATTCAGCGTTCAGTTCGGTACAGAGCAATGTGTGAATGGAACTCTCTCCCAAAGACTATTAAACAGAACTCTCAGTATGGGTTTAAAAAAATCACTAAAGACATATATACTTATATACAAAGGAATTAAATATGTAATATCAAATTAGTTTGTTAAAGGGCTTTTGAGTAGTGTCTTTTATTTTATTTCTTGTGTTAATTGGGTTAACTGTAAGATTTAATTATGATTTGTATTTTCAAACGTATGTCTGTGTGTGTAATGTGTTGTCATAAAGAGTATTGTCAAAGAACAGATTGTAGGACCCCAGGAAGAATAGCTTTTAGCTTATGCTGAGGCTAATGGGGATCCAAATAAAACAAACAAACTTAAAACAACAAAAAACTGAATACAAAAGTCAAAAAGTTAGCTATGTGTAAATCAAGTCTGTTCTATTTATTTATATTAAATCATCTCACAACATACAAGTCAAAATTAACATATATACACAGTTAGTATAAGTACAAAGAAGAAGAAAGAGAAAACAAGAAAACACATTAATTACTGGTGGACATTAATGGATATAATTTTATTAGGATAAAAAACCTCAATAAAATATTGAAATATATGCTATATTATTTACATATCACAAAACATTAAAATAAGTAAATCTCTAATCAACTTCTTGTATTAAAACAAAAACAGCCATCAAAAAGACCATGTGGCGTGCAAACAAATGAACATATAAACACATAACTGCTTATACCAAAATTCATGTCTGTGGCATCACTGAGGATCCCTAGGTGCTGTCGTGGCTGGACCTGGGTCCAACACTCTGGGCTGACAGCCTGGCCTGCTCAAGCTCTTCTTCCTCCTCCAGGGGGAGACAGAAGTTAGTAGGTTTGTTCTGAAACATTAAAAAATTCTTCGCTTACTTAATTGTATTTCAATCTCAAAGTAAGAAATCAAAGTTGGTTTATCATTATGATCATCATTTGCATAATCTTGCCTTGTTACTGTTTTTAGAAGTTTAGGATTTAGCTGTTTGTTTGTACAGGGTGTTTATTTACAGTGGAGCTGAGGTTTGAAATGGCAGTTTGATAAATTACATAAAAAAAAAAAAATCATCATTCCTGTTCCTCTTAATTATCTACTGGATGCACTTAACAGTCTTCGTGGGGGATTATGTTTTGGTGGATTAATCAGACTAACAACAACAACAACAATATTGCTCCCACTGTTTAATTATTTTTTACCCAGAAACTGACTGACTGATTCTCAATGCTGTCTGTATAATACTTTACAGTAAGAAGAAGAAGATTTTATTTAATTTGGTACTTATTATAGAAAAAAATAGAATGTGCTTACTTGTTTTGAGTTTATAAGCTGCTGTTGATTTCAAGAGGAAATTCCTTGAAAGAAAAGCTAAATTTAAACCCACATGAATATGAATTCATTTTTCATTCATTATTGAAAACTTTACTCTTCATATATGCTGAATATATGCATGCATGACTATACATTATAAATGTTTTCATGATCAGTTGACCTTCTGTGCACCACTATGAATTTGGAATTAATTGTATGTATAATTAAAGTAAAATAACGACAATGCCTCTACTTCCCTATAATTAGTACCAGATTACATAGCTCTTTCCAGGAAAATTACAGACCCGTAAAACAAAGCAACTGTTGTTATTAACTGATGTCTATATGTTTGTATGCTTTCATGGTCTGTGCATTTGTAGGAACTGTACCTCGTGGCTGTCCTCCAGAGCTTGCATGATCGCTGCCACCACCAGGTTTACCAGCACAAATTGGGCCATAACCACAAAACTGGAGAAGCAGAGTGGAGAGACCCAGTACAAGTAGCTCAAACAGCCTTCATCGTTGGGACGGCATTCCCTCAGTGTGTCCTTGAGAAGCACAGAGCAAGATTCATAAATGAAAAAAGAGGCACAAAGACTGTGGTATCATTACAAAATCTTTCTTACTTTGAAAGCTTGACTGGTAACCGTTACATCTGACAATATGAAACTTGTATGGATGTATTTTAAAAAATTCAGAAATAAACAAAAAAAAACAACTTCTTATAAGTTGTGATTTAACATTATTGCAACACTTTATTTAATGGGTCTGTACTTTACTAATAATTTCACAATAATTCCCTGCTGTGACTAAACACTAACTTTTTACAATAAAGCAATTAACTCAACTAAATCAGTGTGCCAATTGAACACTGAGATTATTGTGGCCCAAAATGCCTTATGTTGTGGGGGCTTTTGTCAAAAAATTGCAATAAAAGTTTCAATGTTTTTTGTATGTTTGTTGCAATGAAGTTGCGGGAGACAGAAAAAAAGTTTTGATTTTTTTTGTATAGTTCTTTAAAAATAAAAATAAAATTCCTGCATCCACCGTGTGTGTATGTAGGCGTGTCAGTCGCGGGGACTCAGCAGCCCCGCCCGCTGCAGAGAGCCGACAGGATTGAAACAGCAGCCGCTTCAGCGACATCAGAGTGGAAAATCATTACAGCAGACTTTGACGTTAAAATGTTTACAGGTTGGCAGGACGGTCTGACATGTTTTGCACGGTCTTTCGCTGTACGTTTTGTTGGTAAATGTGAGCTGTACCGAGTCACACACATCTTGTTAAACAAGGAAATTAATATGACCCATTCTCACGCTTGCTTGGTCATTGGCTCTCAGACCCACACACTGATACAAAGTCTGGCACGTGGGACTGCTAGGATTGGTTGAAGTTGGAAACTCCGGTTATTGGTCAAATTTGCTAAAATGTTTGGGTATAATAGATATATAAAGCTTGTGTGTATCTGCATGTATCAGTGTGTACATACTGCCATAATCCCGCTCCAGTTGTCTCCGGTGCAGACTTGGTAGAGCGTGAGCAGGGCCATCCCAAAGTGTTTGAAGTTGGCGTATCGATGTAAACCCAGGCAAATGTTATCATCGGTGCATTCTGATTGACACAGAGGCAGACAACACAGACATCCAGTACAGAAGTGATTTTCATACACCATGGACATGTTGTTTCATTTCAAATTAAATCCTTTAGATGTGTGTTTGAGTCAGCTACTAAGAATCTAGCACATACAGTTTACTTAGCCCCCAAAATAAAAAGTGATTCTTGTTTTGTTTTATAACATATTAATAGTGTGACATCAGCGTAGTATAGTAGTATTGTGATTAATGTCATTGTCCCCTGTAAGGATAAGCTGAAATGACATTAACCAAATGATGCTCTGGGTTGGCTGTGGTATTGATTATGCTAAGACTACTCCTTGATGTGTAGTTTAAGCTTTCTTGCTTCCCTTGGCAACACTATGGATACTGAGCAAACATGGGATCAGTTCTGGGACCATGATCCTTTGCAGTAAGCCTACTTGTGTATGTGTATGTTATGCTACTAGTGTGACTGACCTAGCCTGCCAAAGAGCTCCACTCCCAGCGCAGCGTAGATGAAGAAGAAGAATGCAAAGAGTAGACAAATATTTCCAACCTGAAATAAAAAGGCTTGTTAGATCCTCCACACAGCAAACTTTATGTACAATCAGCTTGATGGAACTACAAGCTTTTTTTAGACAGGCTATCATTACAGACAGGCCATGATTTCTAATTACCAGTGTTTTTAAAGCACATGTCATATTTTTAGTACTTTTTTTCTCTTGTGCTCCCATTTGCTGTTATTGGCTATTGCAGCTGCAAACTCTACACTTAATGTGTCTGTTTAGTTGTAAAACAATAATCTGCATACTGTAAAATTGTGTGTGTGTGTGTGTGTGGGGGCATTCAAAAATTCATAATCTCAAGCACAAATTCAGTAGGTGCATGCTCATCCATCTTAGTCACTTTATATTTATAATGAGTCAGACAAAAAAAAAAGTTTTACCTGTGACAGCGTCTTGATAATGGTTTTCAGCAGAACTCGTATCTTTTTGGCCTTCAGCACTGAAGTGGGACACAGGAGTTGTGTGAATAAGTAAGTATATGAGCATACACAGCACACACACACACACACATAAACATGGACGCACGCACACACACACACACGCACACACGCACACACACACACACACACACACAGACATTTTACGTAGCTAAAAAGATTTCCCTTTGTTGAGTGTGTGTATATGTGTATACCTTGTGCTAGTCTGAGTACTCTACAGACTCTAAGGATGCTGGGATTAATGGGAATTGAGTCAGCCATATCCAGCACTTGGAAAACAATACTGAGTATTGAAATCAAGACGACAGCAATGTCCAGAAGATTCCATCTAAACACATACACACAAAGTCATGCAACACTTTAGTTTGAAGATAAATATGGTGCAAAATGTGAGAGCGTGTAGATGCGATGTGAGCACTTGTTGAATATGATTTGAGAGCTTGTAAAAAAATCTGAACGCGCAGATGCGATGTGAGCACTTGTAGAATATAATTTGAGAGCTTGTAAAAAAAATCTGTACTCGTATTTTTTTTTCTTCACTTCAGTCACTTTTCCAGTACAACCACAATTCAGTGATTACAACCTCTCAAATCTGTGGCTGCCAACCTCGCGTGGGTAGAACCCGTTATGGCGTTTTTCCACTGATGGTAACAGCTCTACTCGACTTGCCTCGCCTTTTCTCTACTCGACTCGACACACTCTGCGTCCGTTTTCCAGTGCAGATTTAGCAACGCCTCAGCGTAGCTGGTCACCATAGCTAGGCAGCCGTTAACTGCCATGATGTAATTTTCAACTTAACTCACAACAGCACATTGGAGGTGTTGTTTTTGATTCAGAAGAAAATCTGTTTCAAAAGAAGCTGAAGGAAGCAACAAAAATCACAGCTGAAAAAAAAAACAAGAGTTTGGGAATTCCAACGGCGTTCAGACGTCGACATGACTATTGTTTCGCCAACACAAAAGGGTAAGTTAAGTTTCCTGGTAACGTAACATTTGCATGTGTTCAAGGTCACAGTCAGTATTTATTATACGCTATATAAAAGTACATGAACTTTAGCAAACATGATTACACACCAAAATATGTATGCTGTGTACTGTCTGTGTTTCAGATCCTTCACGCTTTGCAAAATCGCCGCCGCAGACGCCTGTTAGGTCGTTCGATGTACAACTGGTGAAATCTCTGGTTCTGACCTGCTGTGCTTTGTATAATGTTTATGAGACTCACGGAGAGGCTTATGACGATGACTGGGATGCATCATGGACAGCAGAGCCGGGGGGGACACCGTCGCAGGGTGCAGAGGAAGAAGACCGGGATGTACGGGAGGGTTAAATAAAGTCTTTTCTTTGATATATTGTCTTCTTTTTTCTAAAAGTAAGTGTGCAATATTGGAAACAACATGCAAAATAATAGCCCTTAATATTGAATAGTGAGAATGGAAAAGTGAGAATAGTGCAGAGAGTAGATAATCTGTCGGTGTCTGGCTAGATTTTTTTTTTTTAAATGGCGCTTTGTTCCAGACACACACTCCGCACTCTTGTTTGCTAAAAATGCAGTCATAAGTGACGGTCCTCCAACCAACCAGTAGTCTGCAGGTTTTCACGTCACCTTTTGGTATCGCCTCAGCTCGCTTGGAATCTCGACTGAGGTAGTACTAAAAAAAGTACCTGGTAGCAGGTCCCAGGGACTTTTTTTCGTAATGGAAAACCAAAAAAGACGAGTACAGTCGAGGCGAGTCCAGTAGATACCACGCAGTGGAAAAACGCCATTAGATTAATTAACTGCACAGTACTTGTCCTTGTCCGCCTAAATTAATTACAAATAAACATAAAAAACTAGTAGGCTATCAGGACAAGAACTGTTAAGGAATATGCAACATAATATAAAGAAAATTGTTTTTGTCATATGTTATAATAACTGACAATTTACTGATAATTTCAGTCGCTCTGTGCATGTCCTCGTACAGAGTGGCTGAACATAGGAGCTCGGCTTTGCGGCTGAGACATGAATAGACTATTAATTTCAATATATATATTTAAACATATCAGTGCCTCGCTGTGTTGCATTAACTCTGATACTTTCTATTTGAGTTCCTCACATTTTGCGGGTAGTCCGTGCATGATTGTGTGGCGGGCTAGCTGTATATCCAGGTTCCAAAACTTTTAACAACTTCTTAAAACCTTAGCCCTCCACAACAACAATGGGCCTCATATCCTGAGCAATAAAGTCGAAAATCCTTCCGTGATATTATTTTTGCGTTTGGATGATAGAGGAGGCTTAACATCCAGCGTGGTCTGGGTGTGTCTGGGGAACGCTATCATTGCTTGCGGGTGGGTGCGCCTGCAGTTAGAAAACAATTATTAGACTAGGAAATATGCCAATTCTGATATGCTCATATAGCCTACTCAAAACAGACAGGGCAACCTAACGCAGACAAGTTAGCTTACCGTTTTTAGGTGATATGCCATGTTTGTAGTTGAGCTGCAATATGCAAACTGTTGCTTGCAAACTTTGCATTCAACCTTTTTTTCTGTTATCTATTTTTGTAAAATGCTGCCACACTGCCGATGTCTTCGCGATGGTAGAGGAGGACTGACTGGAAATTAAACGCTCACAATTAAATAAATATTCAGCAAACCATCAAACCAAGGCTTTCTAGAGGGGGGGTGTTCTGAAGACAGACTGTTACCTGGGAAACAGAAGTGCTCTGAAAACACCCCCATTAGCAATTAGTGCTTTCCACCTTACAGTCTATGCTTCCACCTGATGAAATTAACACGGCAAAAAAATCGACCAATCAGAATTTTGGTCGACCCAGAAGTATCAACCAATAAATCGACTAGTCGACTGGGAGATTACAGCCCTAATGGAAAAGTGACTGAAGTGAAGAAAAAAAAAATACGAGTACAGATTTTTTTTTATACAAGCTCTCAAATCATATTCTACAAGTGCTCACATCGCATCTACGTGCTCTCACAATTTGCACCATATTTACCTTCATACTTTAGGCCCCAGGAATACCAACATTCAAAAGCAAATAAGGAAATTCAATTCTCACTTATTCTAATGTGTTACCTGCTTTGTATGAACCTCAGTATGCCAAACGCCACAAGCTTTAGCATGACTTCGATGATCAGGATGACGGTGAACACATAGTAGGAATAGTCTGTAATCTTCTCTACATACTAAACACACACACACACACACACACACACACACACACACACACACACACAAGTGTATTTCTATCCCCACACACAGTCAATGCAAATTTGTTTTTGGTATCAGTTCTAAGATGTACACAGTGATTGTGTGTGTGTGTGTGTGTGTGTGTGTGTGTGTGTGTGTGTGTGTGTGTGTGTGTGTGTGTGTGTGTGTGTGTGTGTGTGTGTGCGCGCATTTACCAGAGGTTGATCATAATGTTGGAAAGCCATCATCATAACACTGAGGAAAATTATGGCAGCCATGAAGAGGTCCAGGAAGTTACTGGTACAGAAAGTGTGGATAGACCGACGAATGGGGGAGTAATCTGTGTAATATGGAATCTCCTCATGCTCTGAAACATGCATGTCTACGGACATGCACACACACATGCAGATAAACAGACAGAGAAAGGGAGACAAAGTTGTAACAAACACTCAAAACATTTAGAGCTACAATAGTCAATACTTTTATATCAACAATATGAGAAAATGTGTGTATGTGAAAGGAGTCGCTTGTTGGGATGCACCCACAGAGCATTATCACACGATTCTGCAGTTCCCCTAAAGTCTAAGTAGCATTTTAATATCTTTCAGCTAATTTACTTTGTTTTGATTCATTCTCACCGCTCTCATCAACATTATTTCCAGATTATGACTGTACACGACCTGTCCCAATACATGTATCAAGCCTTCGTGATCAGCAACTATTTGCATGACCTAACCCAGCTGTCAGTTTCATTTTTTACAGTAGACTCTGAAATGTGATGCTTGGAAAAATAGATCACTAACAAGCTACTCTATTCTCCTTACCCTTGCACTGACCCTTTAATACTGTGGCCTCTTCTGGTAACGCTTTATCTACTTTTTTTTGATCCTGCTGACACTGGTGGAAGGTCTCCACCATTACACCAATAAACATGTCAAGGAGAAAGAAGCTCATAATCATGAAGGTGATGAAAAATATAAGCATCCATTCGTTGTAGTTCGTTATAGGCTAAGAGGAGAAGAGAACAAAAGAGAGATCAGATTTAATTTTCTTGTGCATAAGAAATTAAAAATAAAGAACAAATTTATTACACTGCCATCTTAAGAGGGCAAAACAACCCTTGCGTTTACTATCTCTCTCTTCCCTTCCAATGTACATAACAGTGTAAAAATATAAATCAGGCATTTTGCCAGCAACAATACCTGTTGGTCTACTCCCACAGCATCCAGCCCATCATACATAATGTTCACCCAGCCATCCTTAGAGTACATTACAAATAAGGACATCAGAGCCTGAACGGGAAAGAGAAATAACTGTTAAGTCAACACACAGCGATTTTTCAGGTCCTAATATAATTAGCTTTTAAGTTTATTTACAGAATACACATTCATTACAGTTAGTCAAAAATGGTTAATATGGTAAATATGTAATGAACTATATTGGGTGACGATTAAATGACATTTGTAAGAGGTGTGTACCAAGAAGGCAAGAACCAAGGAACCTGGGAAATTTATGCCACATTTTACTGCAATCTGATAAGCAGTATTTGGGATATTATGCTAAATGACAAACATACAGAGTCAAACACATTGGCTAGTCCAATGTTAGCAAACAATTCTCTCTCTGTAATAATCTGTGGTTGTCAGAAGCAGATGCATATTTAGCCTCAACAGTGATTCAATGTTGTCTCAAAAACAAAACCACTGTACTTAAACAATGATCACATCTGCAAAAAGCTGCTTCTGGATCAAAAACCTTTTGAGGGCAAAGGAACAGTAAATAACACACAATAGGCAGATATACCATATGTAAACTATTTTAAATGTACAATGTCTCCATAAACATTCAGTCAAAAAAATCCCTTTGTTTTAAATTGAAAATATGGCAATAGCATGATGAATGTATTTAATTCCTTGTTTCTATGTAGTTCATTTGTTTTTAGAGATGCTGGCATGAATGCTAATCTTTTCCTATCCACCCTAGATTCCTCTCCCTGTCGCATCTGCTGTGCTTTAGTCCATACCTGAGTCAGGCTGTCAAAGTTGTACACCTTTTGCACCCAGCGATAGTTGGCCGACAGACATTCAATCTTGTTGGTGATGTTTCTTGTGTCTTGACCCACACAGTAGAAGAACTTCCCTTTGAACAGCTACAGTGTTTGTGTTAGAAAAAGACAGAGACAGAGTGTCTGTTGTATTATTTTACCAACTGCATCAAACCTGTCACTATCAATGCCAAATAACAGGAGTGAATTCCTAGGTGTTTACTATTAGTGCTGGCCAGGGGTCATGTTGTTCATTTCCACAGCTTGATTGTAAGTCAGGGTATAAGAAAGCTGTGTGTGTGTGTGTGTGTGTGTGTGTGTGTGTGTGTGTGTGTGTGTGTGTGTGTGTGTGTGTGTGCGAGTGCATACA
This sequence comes from Percina caprodes, assembly GCA_013375575.1. Lineage (NCBI taxonomy): Eukaryota > Metazoa > Chordata > Actinopteri > Perciformes > Percidae > Percina > Percina caprodes. The sequence goes on from JABXJD010000004.1 coordinate 9,116,418, forward strand.
TGGGTGCGTGAGTGTGCATCCCCACAGTACCTGCACCCCAAGAATGCCATAGAAAAAGAGGAAGGTACAGCAAATAATAACAATGTTCCCAATGGGTTTAACCGAGGCGAGCAGGGCTTCCACAGCCAGCTTCAGTTTCGGGGCTCGCTTGATCACCCTGGAACACACAAACATAAACAAACAGATGTTTGTTACAACCAGCACATGTACGTACAGACAAACTGACCCAAAGACAAAATAAGATGGGATGCTGACACAAAAACAGTATATGCACATAAACAACAATCATCTGTACTGTATACACACACAAATTCATGATGTACCTCAGCGGGCGCATTGTGCGTAGCAGGCGCAAAACTTTGAGCATGCCCAGCATATTTGTTTCACTTGTACTGGCCAGAGAGACTAAGATGTCGACTAAAGACAGCAACACCAAAAAACCATCCACAGCATTCCAGGCAGACCGGCAGTAGCTCTCCTTCCCAAACAGCAAACCAAGAGCTATAACCTGGTGTAACAAAACATCAATTCCAACTTATTACTTAATATACAGTGTTTTTAAAATTCTCTTAAAAATCCAATGTACAAAATTGATTTTAAGATACAAAATTATTGGTCCAAAATTATAACAAAGAATTGTCAAAATGGTTTTAAATTGAGCTCTTCTCTTACACATTTTTTATTTTTCTTATGTTCATGTATGTAAGTTCATTAAACAGCTCAGAAGCCATGAAGTAATTGTATTCATTAGAACAAATAAAACATTGTAGTTAATAATTAATGCTGATGTTTACCTTAAAGAGCATCTCTACAAAGAAAACAGCAGAGAACACGTAACTGGCCGTATTCAGGACCCAACGCTCCTAAAGGGAATAATGAGATTCCTTTTTAACATGCTTCATTGTATCACAATAAACAAACATATTACATATTATTTGTTTCATGAAATGCAAAACATCCAACTTGACTCTTTGTAAGTTTGTGACTGTATTTGCCATCTCTCCTCACAGATTACATGTAGTATGATTATACTGTGTGTGTGCATCTGTCAATATTTGTGTGTGTCCATTAGGATAGGGTTTGTATCTTAAGGGTTTACTGTATATCCCTCTCCAAAGGAACAGTAATTGTAGGTGTCTCACCATGCTTTTAGGGTTTATTGCAGGCCTCTCCATAGCGATGGTGGCACAGCTGAGGAGAATGAAGACCAAAACAATGTGGTCGAATATCTTGTGAGAGATCAGTCGTTGACAAAAGATGCGGAGCCTGAACACAAACACACACATGTAAAATAGCTACAGTCAGTTAAACATCAGAGGTGAATCATGTGGAAAAAAGAGTGAAATGTCCCTGTAATAATCCTTCAGTCATCTTTTGGCATAATATATGCAAAGTATGTATCAAAGAAATATTTTTTGTGTTTTATATCAAAATCTCTCTTTTCCTTCCTGTAAAAGTGCTTACCTGTTCTGTGGAGAAAATACATAAAACGACCACTCTTCATGTTCTTTGCACCAGCTGACCATTTTCTGGATCAAGTTCAAACATCTCTGCATGGGAGAAGAGTTACACATCAGCCACCTCTCTTTATCCAAAGCATGAAGAAAACACTTGAAAGAACCACCAACAACACTACAGAAGGGTGGTATAGCAGCAAATGTTGCTCAGAATATAAGCAAAGAGACCAAATTAGCTTGATCATGTTACTTTCTGCTGCATTATTGTGTGTTAAACCTTGTAAAATCTCTAACGTCCCACACCAGACTTCTTAAACAATCACTATTAGGAACTTACATTGTCACCATTGGTATCTGTTGGGGCAGAGTCTTCCCCTGGGGCTGCGTTAATTGCACTGTTTATCCTGGGCCAACAAGAAGAGAGAGTGAGGCCTCGGTTGGGTCCTGTGGGGCCCTGTGACAACAAGAAATACAGCAAATGTGTGTGGAGGTGTGTTTGAGCAAGAACAGCACCTCAAGTGTCCAAACTGTAATTATTAGTAAACGTAAAAGTAAGTAAAAGTTGCTCACCACCAAGTACTATCTCAGAGACCTCTCAATAGATTCTGAAACCACAGTTGGCATTCTTATGAACTTACGTTTGTCTTGTTGTTATCTGTCTGTGCAGGGTTTTCAGGGGTCAATATTTCCAGAGTGGAACTGGTAGACTCACAGGAAGGGAGAGAAGAGTCTTGATCCATCCTTGAGAAGCGCTGCAACAACAGGAAATAGAGTTTGGCAGATGTGTAAGTGTTTGAGTGTGCCGAACTTAAGAGCCATGTTTGGTGTAAAACAGTTAGCTCTTGGAGAAAACTAAGACAGAGGTCCTTACCCTAGCCTGGAAGCTCTGAACCACTATGCCCACAAGTATATTGAGAAGAACATGTTTTCCCAAAATAATGACCGCAATAAAGTAGACAGAGGCCCACTTGGAGGTAGTTGCCATGGCGTTGTACATCACCACATTCCAGTCCTCCTGAGTCAGAATCTTTAATAAAAGAGAGTAGTACTAACAGAAATTGAGGCAGAAATTTCATGATGATGGAATGGAATAATAAAGTCAAAACTAACCTGGAACACCGTGACCATGGCCCAGAGCAAGGTGTCAAAGTTTTTCCGCTCAACGATGACATCTCCTTGCTGCATCTCAAAGAAGAATTTACCTCCAAACAGGTGCATACCCATTACACTGCAGAGTACCAAGAACATGCATGCACAATCATTGAGATGCATCTTGTGGGTGATTGTTATCATAATAGTAATAGAATAGCATAATTTGGAATTTTCTGTGACATTACAGATATCTACAGACAAACAGACAGACACAAGGCAAGGAAAAATTTGTACATGCCTGAAAATAAAGATGACAAACAGCAGTAGCATGCAGAGGGTGGCTGCCTCTGTCATGGTCCTCTTCAGCACGAGCAGTTGTCTCTTCAGGTAAGGGAGGAAGTGAAGCAACCTCACAAACCGCAGCAGACGAAATGCACGCAGAACTGACAACCGGCCGTCTGCTTTAGATATTATCTCCCACAAACTGAAAACCACAAACAACCATGTCTTTAATATAATGTATGTTGAGGTCATAGGTTATATTGTGTTCACTATATGACTTAATCTAGTCTGAAACTAAGACAAGTTACTAGCATTACAATACTGAGTCAGTGTTGTCCACCTCAAGTATAACAGAAACAATGAATTTTGCTTGATACCTGAACAGTGTGTCATGGTTCCAATGAGAGTCAAACCCCAACAACAAGGAAATTGGGATTAAATGTGAAATTTAATAATGGCATTTATTACAGGACAAAGCAATCATGTCAGACTGCATGGGATCATATTACCTGATGATAACAATGACAAAGTCAAAGATGTTGTTCCAGTCCATAAAGTATGTCCACGTGAGAGCCAGCAGCTTTATAATCAACTCCACAACAAATATAAAGGTGAAGACAATGTTACTGATCTGTAACATACGTGTCAACTCCTGGGGCTGTACGAAGAGAGGAAGAAAAGAAATAAAGCAAGGAAGGTGTATATATGGAGAGAAGGAGCAAAACAAAGTGTAAAAATGCAAAGGTAGGAAGGAAAGAAAAGTAAAGTAGTTACTATTCTAGTATTTCCTTTGGGGTTCTTAATGTTGGAAGATTAGGACATAATTTAAAAAGTATCTTTCTTAATTTCCAGCATAACAAAATACTCTAATAAAACCACTACCGTTGAACTTTTCAACTGCTCAGTCTATCATTCACCTCACACACCTGAAATAAAATTCAGACATAGACATATAGTAAGCAGACAGAAACACTTTCATCCTCACCTGGTCATTATGCTCTATGGCCATGGTGACAATACTGAGGAAAACAGCAAACATGACCAATCGGTCAAAGAGTTTACTGTGGACAGTCCTCTTAAGCTTTTTCATAAATGGTTTCCAGACCTGATAGATCTGTCACAGAAAGATAGTCAGTTAAGATAGGCAACAATGTTGCTGCTGATGGTTCTGCAGAAAGTTGTTCACTAGTCTCACCATTGAGTCATCAATCCTGCTGCTGCCGCCATGAGGATGCACCTTGTTATAATGTCTATTAATAAAAGGACATAAATAACAGTCATTTTCATCTTAAATGAAGACATGTTTTGTTCTGGTAATGTCCCATTGTGAGAAACACAAATGAACTAATGCAAACTCAGTTGTCCCATGCTCAGAACATGGAACCCCATAAAATCAAAGATTTTCAGAGAACTTCCAAATTTTGCCGGAATGAGTACTACATGTACTACAACATAAGAAAGCATTTATATCTATTTTCATCCTGAGCATGAGGGAATAACGCATTATACATAATCTTCCACCGTTATACACACAGATATTACTGCAAACTACAAATCTGACCACAAACAAAACAAAGACCTCCAGGTTGTATATAGATCTTATACAGTGACTGACCTGTTGTATTTACGGTAGATCGCCTGCAGCCATCCAATTAACTTGCCACAGAGCCGTGCAACAGCCACAGCACCAACACTTGGCTCTCCTGCATCTTGTTTCATGTTGTCAGAGAACTGGGTGGCGATGACGACAGCGCAGACGTTCATCATGATAAAGGAGCCCATCTGGAGGGGTAGTAAAAAGTTGCTATTAAGAGCAAGGGTTTGAAAACTGCTTTGAGATAATTGCACCAGTGATTTAAGCATTACTGCCCTCAATTTAATTAAGCTACTTAATTTAAGCGTTAACAACAAGTCTGTTTTAGGAGCAAAACAACAAGCTTTTAGAAAACAAGTCTGTCTAAATGACAGCATTACAAGTGGCCCAACTCTAGTTGACAAGTTAAGGGTGGTTATGTCTATTTTTCTACAACAGAGCATATAAAACAATGTGTTACATAAACATGTGAGGAACTAACTAAAATCTGAAGTTAACAGATGGTCTTATCAGTGGATTACATTGAAAATTTGTGTTTCATTGATTGAGTCATTGAATACTACAGGGGTTCGGCGTGGGTCTTTTTAAAACAAGACCCACATTAGTGCGTATAGCATTGGGATCGATATTGAGGACCAAATCAAAACGTAGTTTCAATGTATTTTGCTGCCTCTGTTGGATTTTCATAGTTGCTAATGAAATTATTAAACCAGAGTTACAGACCATTATGTAGCCCAGATTTACCAACATGGAAGAATACCAAAACATAATTTTTAAGTTGTTTTTTTTGAGACATTAGAACATTTTCAAATACTATAGTTGTTAACTAAAACAAAGACAAGTGGCTACTCACAACAGTGACGAGTACAAAAAATAAAACACTCCAGCAAGAATGAGCATCCATAATATAAAACATGATTTCCGCCCATCCTTCCAGTGTGACAACCTGGAGGTAGACAGAGAGTGATAAAATAAATTTAATATTATTATGTGGCAACATTTTATAAGCTTCTAGTTAAAAACATGGTGAACAGTGGAACAGTAACTTCAGAACAAAATACAAAACTGTTAAGGGGGATAATCCAGCCATAGAAAACTAGACTCACCTATGACTTTATTATTATTATGATAGAAATGTTTCTGAACATGTACAGTAAAAGCCCTTGTTACCTGGAATATAGTTATCCAGGCGTAACCAATGTTATCAAAGCTGATAGTTCCCATGTAAGGGTTGAGGTCCCCGGGCCGACAGACATTGTAGTACATGTTCCAGTTGACACAGGCGTTAACACTGGCCCCGGCCCCCGTAGAGACTAGCCCATTTACAGCTGAAGCATACTGGTGAGCAGCCAATGCGCAGGTTTTCCATTGTTGTGAAAAGGTGGCACATCTCGGCAGTGTTGCATCCCGCTCTTGCCATCACGCGAACAGATAAACGGGAGTTTTTCATCATTCTTGTTCATGTAATATGGACTTAAGGACACGTTGTACTTTCTGGATAGAAAAAAGTACAACAGTTTATACATTCTAGAATTAATACACTCTACATCATGACTTAGCTGTTAGATTTCACATAACAGTTTTGTGTGCTGTGTTGAAAAAAAGTATATAGTGGGTCATGTTATATTTGATACATATATATGCCAGTGATGGGAGTACTTGAGTCCTAGACTCCTAGTCCTAGTCACCATTCTCTGGACGTGTGACTCAACTTTAAATATAGCACTAATGACTTGGACTTGGACTCAAGGATTTTATGAAATTGGACTTAAGCATTCATGAAATGAAGTTGGATGAATTTTCTGACAATTTATATGTTTAAATTATGTGTAACAGGTAATGGTAATTCGACTCGGACTTGGACAACACTGGGGACTCAAGACTTGACAGACTCAACAGTTGGTGACTAGTTGAGTTGAGTCACTAACTGTTCCATACACAAAGAGTAAATAATTGAGAAATGTGAAGACACACCAAAACCTGATATCCATAAAAACAGGATTTAGGATTTGTTGTCAAATGTATTATGAACTAATCAATAATTATTATTTGATGTGAGTTAGTCCCTTGCCTTTTAATACATTAAAAAACACATTCTTATCAATATCATAATATTGTTTTAACTCTATTTCTACATTTACTATATATATTGTCAGCCAAAACAAGCTCTCTGAAAAATTCACCTCTGGTCTTGGGATATTAGCATGGGTATTTTTTTTCAGAGAGAAGAGAAAAAATGCAAAAGCAGAACAAGCATTTTCCTTACGTGGGAATGTCCTCTCCCAGGAAGCAGCGGTTGCGCAGCTGCCCCGCCCACAGCTGGACTCCCACAACAGCAAAGATTTGGATGACGAAGATGTAGAGGACCATAACATTTGCAAGCATGGGCACGGTGCCTAAGAGTACTGTCACAACATCAAGCATACCTACACAGATGTACACAAAAAGATGCTGTCAGCTGTAACAAAGACAAGAAAGAAAAGTCGAAAGAAGCAGAGTGCTTTGGAAGGGTTATTACAGTGATTGAAATCCATTGAGTCACAGTGAAAGCTTGAAAGCTTTCATTCATATGATTATCAATATTAAAATGACTACATATTGCACTTACTGTATGTACTTGCTGTACTATATATTTGGAAACACTGAAAAAAATTTTGAGGACCAATGCAAAATGTTGAAATGTCGACTTACTTGGTATTCTGCTGATGAGTCGCAATGGTGAGAGTCCTTGACAGAGTTGCAAGTGGATGTCAAATATTTCAAACATAATATCCAACAACCTGAAGGGACAGTTGCAGACAGAAACAGGGAGAACAGTTTTTGGGGGTTCTTTCATTTACAAAAATCAAAATTTACAGAATTATAATGCTAAATATGAAAACTTTTCATAAACAAGCCATGACAAGCTGACGGTTGAAAAACGTTTTCTGATGGAATTCCTTCTCCAAAATATAAACAAAAGTCAGGCCAGTGTGACCAAAGCTGTCCAAAGGTTTTTTAGTTTTTTAACAAAGACCCTGCTATATTTGTGAGTGAATTATTATGTATGTTGTCTTTAAACATGGGAGAAACTGAGACATTAAATATGATGTTTCCCTAAAGTGACTGCTGTAAAAAAGAAAAAAATAGAGAGGCATTGTGGAATACTAACTCTCCACAGTTGATGACGAAGTCCAGCTTGTACCAGTTGTTGCTAAGGTAACTCCCTTTATAGCCAAATACTCCCAGGGCCACCATCTTGATGAACATTTCCACAATAAAGTAGAAAAACATAAGGCAATCCAATATCTGGCCATACACAAAAAAGAAAAAACATACAGTTAAAGACAGTAGAAACAACAACACTAATGCTAACATACAAAAGCACTATTGTGTTTACTCGTCCATACATAGGGACATTTTCAACTGATTGTATATAAAAAAGGTATTTTATATACAATAGATTATCAATTGCCTTTTATGTTATGTAATTATGGTGGTCTCAAATGTGTGATATGGCCCCTTTTTCTGTCCAAAATTTGGCCTAGTTGACCTGTTTCAAGAGCAGAAATGTTGTCTGTGACTCAACCAGGCCAGAACTGAAGGACTGGAGTGAAATGTATTGAACTTGAACAGTCTTACAGTTAAAAATATAATCTGTTTAAAAATTAGACAACCATTTTCCACACAAAAATATACCATGCATTTAATGACAGATTCACAGCACAGGTGTCTAGCCACAATGCAATAATAGAAATTGAGGTCATCAGTATTATACTATGTTGTTTGTGTGTTTTCATGGAGAGTAGATTTGGATTTTGGAAAATCCACACCAAGGGTAACACTAACCTCTTGCGTGGTGCTCTTTATTTCACCGGGCTTGAAAATGGACAAACTTACACAGTTCAACACGATTATCGGTACAGACACATAATCCAACCACGTGGAGGAAGAGGTTAAGGTCAAAACACATAGGATGAGATTATATTTATTCATTAATTAATATTATTCATCAACAATTGAGAATAGATGATTACGTACTAGAAGCACAGGGACACAAGAACTAATAATGACTAAATCAATTCATACAATCTTGTAATGTTTTAATATGCCAAAGCTAGGCGAGGTGAGTGTATCCTCTAGATATAAATACACTGGTATGATATTTAGTCAAGTTTGTATTGTTATTATTACACATATTTGGACAAGGCTAAGCTTTAAGCAGTAGGAAAGGATATGGGCTATGGGCCACTTGCAGACACCAGTTACGGAGTCTTGTGGTCTGTTTCAAGCAGCAAAAAACTACTGGGGCCAGGGTCGGGTAAGGCAGCTGCTCCTCCTGCATGGAGACGCAGTGTGGGTTGGGAACTTTTCGTTCTGTTAAAGTGAGTGCAATCTCCCGCAACTGTTTCTCCTTCTGTCCCTCAGTCATGATGAAGTTCAAACACAGATACACTATGGTGAGGTCCACAGAGGTGCAGAGAGGAAGTGGGTAAACAAAGTCAGAAAAAGGAGGACAGAGAGACAGTCAAGAAAAAAATGCACAAATATAACAAGTAACCGGGACACACAAAACAATTATCTGTATGGTTAGACACCAGGTTATGTGAGAAATAATTGATTTATTTCATTTAAATATGTATTTATTGATGTGTGGAGGAAGCATTCAGATCCTTTGAGTAAAAGTAGCAATACTGCAATATAAAAACACTTCATTACCAGTAAAAATGAATGCATTGCTTGCTTGTTATATATTATATTAGATATTTAGATTATAATTACTCATACATCAATGTGTAAGTGGCATTTTAGGTTTACTGTATGCATAATATTTTAAGAGTTCATCAGGTTTATTGCATGTAACGTTAAATCTTAATATGTAACCTAGCTATGGTATGCTACAATTGTAAAATAAACACATCCCATTGAAATGTTACATTACCAGCTTTTTATTTATTTATTTTTTTTTACTGAAAAACGTGCTTTGAACTCATAGAAGAACAAAATAAGCTAAGGTTATGAGCCGATAATATCAACCTAGCTAACAGCATGATACGAGTTGTCTTCCGGCTGATACTAAAAACAAAAATATGCCACTCGGCTTAAATATGTAGCTATCCTTATGAAAGTTTGTTCAGGTTACTTTCACCAGTGAATTAGCTACCTAGCTAACTAGACAACCGTTCAAATTGAAATAACGTTAGCGAGCATTAGCTAGCGATGATGTTAGCTAGCGTTAAGCGTTAGCTAGCAGTTGCATCGCGTTATAAAGTTACAATAAATAAAACATGTACAGTCCATTAGCTAATACAAGGCCATCCTTGCCCGTTTTCCATACTAAAATTAAGTATTTTAAAAGTTAGCGTTAATTGGTGCTGTAAAACTCATTGACCATCAACGTTCACGCCTCTAACGTTAAACAGATCGTCAGATTACGTGACCCAATTAGGAACTTCAACTTTGTGGCAAAAGCACTCACCAAAGAAACAAGTAGCTTCGGTAACTTGGCAGCGGTTAAATTGTAGTCCACCTGTATTATTTTTTAGTTAGCTATCACATTTAAGTTTACCTGGTTAACGTTAACATGTCGTGGGAATCTCAACTGTTGCTTCAGTTCGGATAAATATTTGACTATAAACATCAGTTTGAGCTTCACATTCTTTTGTTGTAACTGTTTATGCGTGTAGTGTGAGTGCAATGTTAGCTGTTTTGTTTTGATATGTTACTCAGGCAGAGTAGGTTAGTTGTTGTCAAGGTAACAATAGACTGTATAATTATTGGTATTTCTATTGTAGCTAAAAATAAAGTGTAAATGTGTGTGAGTGTTTATCTGATGAGCAGCTGACACCTTGTACGGCAGCCACGGCCACAGTGTATGAAAGCGTGTGAATGGTTCCTGTGCTATGTAAAAAGTAAAAAAAAATTAAAAATCGCTTTGAGTAGTTGTTAAGACTAGAAAAGCACTATATAAGAACAGTCCATTTACATGTATAACAAGCATGTTGCATAAAAGCATAAAGGAATAATACAGTTCATTTAAATGTATTTTAAGCCAGGCATAGAACGTAGTAGTCAGAAAGTATGTAGTTTCAGTAAAGTGTATGAGTGATGACACATGGATCATGTCATTATATATATATATATATATATATATATATATATATATATATATATATATATATAAACATGATCCATCTGGTCTGGTCTATACTGTAGTTGATGTTGATAAAACCGTAACATGAAGACTGTGCCAGACTGTTTACAGTAATGTCTTTTAAGGTTGAGATTGGTGAATTAAAAAAACTCAAACAAAACTGTTTTGGGGTGAGAAATTACAATAATATTGTTAAAAAAAAATTTGTCACAGTCATCACACCTGATTTTGTTGGGTGAGAGGTTATTAAGCCATTACACATAATGATGATCACAATGGTAGATTGGCAGGGAGTAGTGAGAGGCCCTCACCATTGCCTTTATTTATTTTTTCCGGTTGCATAGACGTGCTGACAGACTTGTAGCCAGTAGTGTGGTGGTCCTGAGTGATGGTGACAAAAGCAACCAGCATGTTTGGGATTAGAGGAGGTCAGAGTGTATAAAAGCACATGTATCTGCACCTGTACCAACACTATATGACCCCCTCTAAATATACACACACTGGCAAGCTCTCAGAATCTGTGTGAGAATAAATCCATGAGTGAGTGTGAGAAACAAGAGCAGGCAAGTGTGTGTGTGTGTGTGTGTGTGTGTGTGTGTGTAATGGGACATAATCACATGGTCCAGGTCTACATGTAGTTGGCTCAGGCAGGCTGTGACCGGATGGGTGTCGGTCCTCCAGCTATGTGACACTCCTCTGTCCCTAACTCCTTGACACACAATTTAAAGCGTCCAACGTGACAGACACCAAAATGAACACTGGCTTCAGTTTCCATTAACTAAAATAGCTTATTAGGTTAAAGGTACAGGAAGAGGCTCTGTTATTTTGTTCACAAGTGCTGTTTCAGTGCTATGGAGGGGGCGGAAACCGGACTAGAACTGTTATAGGTTCTGGGATAGGTGAGAATGGAGTTGAGAGGCAACTGTTTTTTCAAGAATTTATAGGGGTGATGGCATCAGTTTTGAAGGATGTAGGGACAGTTCCAATGGTGAGAGAGGAGTGGATGATAGCAGAGATAAGGGGGACCAGGGAGGGTAGGCAGGCTTTAACAAGTTGTGTGGGGAAGGGATTCATTAGACAAGTAGATGGCTTGGATGGCTTGGATGCTCACAAGCAAAGTATATTATTTATACATGTTTACATGCTATCAAATTGAGTGCGTTTTCCCAAGGAGGTAATAAACCTCAGTGTCTTACGACGTACATTGAGAAGAATATTGTGAATCCGACAGGACACTTTACAGATAAAGTAGGTCTAGAACAAACTATAATTTACAAACACCCAACAGTTTCCTCATGTAGCCATGGTTTCTCACTCTCTTTCACAAGTTGTCATGTGCATGGTGTCCTTGATGAACAGATCCACCTGTGTGTGTGCTTTAACAGCCATTGCACATACTGCTGTAATCCTTAGCACCACGAGCCTAGGCCAGCGTGGTTTACTGCACGTCCTCCTCTACAGCGTCACAAACAATCACCATGTCCCTCCATTTCCACAAGACACACACATGACAGATTATACGCATCCACAGCTGAAATCACTGGGAGCTAAAAGAATGGGTGTTACTGTAATAGGTGTTAATAAAATGAAGGGGAACATGTATTAGTTATAAAAGGCACTGCTTTTTCAAATTAACAGGTGCTTCAGTTTAACTGTTGCTCACTGCTGCTTCATAATAGTTTAAACAACTGGGACTTAAATGACCCAAATCACCTCTCTTTTCTGTCTGATTTTAAAGTCCAAATGGCCCTTTGTTCCTCTAATGAAAGACACATTGGTTGTCAATGTACTTTGGGAATGATGAGCTGCAGAATACATGCACCTGCCTTGTTCTTTAGTTAGCTGTGGTATGATGGGTTGTTCACACTCTGTGACAGGATAAGTTATTCCCTCAATCAGATCAATCACCTCAATCACAAATTAGCCTCAGATGGCTGTACAGCATACAGCACTCTGTCCTTTGAACTATACCCCCCAAAAAACCTTAATAAATTGTAGAAACCTCAGGGTGAGCAACTGAGGAGGGATCCCGTAGCTTCCTCAGGTGAAATGAGAAATTATTATAGCTCTTTATATGTAGAAACATATTGGCACGCGCCTTGGGCCTCATGCGCTGTAAATCTAGTGCTAACAGCCTAAATCTCGTGGTTAGTCTATGACCTACTCAGGTAACTACTTTTAGTGTTGAAAAAAAAACAATATAGAAATAGATATATAACAGAGGCTTTCCCGTTTCTTAAATAGATGCAAGCAAAATTGGCTCAGTCTGGATGTAGTGTCATATGGATTGTTCATATACTGTAGTTCAGGTATTAAGATGACATTGAAAACTGCTGTTGCTTACTATGGCTAGTTGAAACTGAGCTACATGTATTCTAGTGGCTCACCTTCTTAATCATTATTCAACCTCTGGGGGCAAGCCCCAGGTAGGGGACCACTACTCTTGATCAGTGGAGAGAATCAAATACCCATACCCAAGTACTAATTAATATTAAGGCAGAATATTGTTTCTTATTTAAGGGGAGAATAGTTGATTGGAAAAGTCTCAAAGCTATTAATTATTTTAATACTCTTTGTATAATTTTATTATTTACTTTATAATTTTATTATTTACTGCTTTTTACACCCCACCCAGCCATAGAAAAGAGGCAAAATTAAAGATTGCCAGAGTAGCAAATGCATACATGCTGAAATCGTCCCTACACATACTGGGTGAGTGTTATTTTGAAAAGGTAATGCAAGCCATGTTCAGAAGACTATCAGAAATTAACGTGTAAAGATGTCCCAAGAAACCTCCAAATTACTGTAACAAATGTGACAGAGGGGCAATAGAAAAATACATTTACCAGTTTATATCCTAAACCTATGTTAAACAATTATTTGATATTTATTTAATTTTAAACTCAGTGTCTAATAGACAACTCACTTACAACAGAGCGGTTATATAAGAGCTAACTAGTTTTTTTTAAAGTGCTCCAAGATTTTTATTTTTTTTTTAAAAACATAGTTGGGGCAAAAGTTGCTGCCCAAATATTCCTACAGTCAGGACACAAATTCACTTACATAAAGTTACAGCTGAGTTTATTTGCCTTCTGATATAATCAATGAAGGGACCCCAAATCTTAACAAATTTCCAATAAATCAGTTGAGGAATACTTAATCTCCTCTAAATTGGAGAATGGTTGAGTCAGGGTGTAAAACGATCTGAATTCAGACTAGTATCATCCTAATAATACCTGCAACAAGATGAAACTATCAACTTATATAGGTATATACTGTAGTCAGAATGAGGTTATTGGCAAAAAAGCCTTGGCTGGTTCAATAAGGTCAGTGTTCACACAGCTGCATACCAATATCAGTCATGGTTGCCAGTATTTACAATTATAAAAAGGAAATATGTGGCATTTAGGTAAAATATAGAAGAAAAAAAAAAAAGTTAGCTCTTTACAATTTCCACACAAAAACCCCCAGAAAGATAGAATTATAAATCAACAAAATTTAATTTTGTACTTTAAATGTATGCATCTACTTACTGTATATTAACAGCAACTAATGCATTTATTTGTAGGAGAATGTGACAAATGGTCCAGTACAAGTCAGTGGTTTAGCATAACAGTAACACATTAAAGCTCTGATATTGAGAGATAGATATCTCTACCTGAAGACAATACAAAAAACACAATAACTTAACAACTTAAAAACAAAGAATCAAATTATAAAAAAAAAATAAAAGAAACTTCATAAAAAAATCCTTGGGGCCTATTTACAAGTTCTGTACAGGGATAGAGAGGAGTCTTCCTGCTGCAAGAAAAACAAAAAAAAAAAATTATTGTACAAAAAAGGGTTTCTAGACATCTTAAGTAACTTTTTTTTTTTTTTTTCCAAAGCAGAATATTTTTAGCAGCAGAAATAAGACTGAATGTGTCAGCCCTCAAATGTGGCAGATTTTACAAACTAGGATATACACGCAGACACCCATAAAATGTAGTTTCTGTCAAATTGGAAACTGTCTTCTTACCTATAAACGATTAAGCAGATTGTTCTGAATGCCCTCATACACCTGGTTGTAGATCTCCTCTTTGGACTTCAACCCATCCAGGTACTCTGCAACACATAAAAAGGTTATTAATAAGGTGTTTAAAATATGTTCTAAAAACTGTTGGAAAACAGAAGAGATTACACTGAATTTCCCAAAGCATTAGCAAATATATACAGCATTTGTAAAAAATAAATAAAAAAATAACCCACTACACACACACACATGCAACATACCAATATCCAAGCCACTGTTCTCCATCTCTCTCCTGTGCTTCAGGTACATCGGCCACACATGGCCATCAAACAGGCCAGGAGGGTCGGGAACAGTGTACTGTCTGGTACTGAAGATAACACACAGTTAGAAAATGTGCACATGCCATATTAGGAATATGGGGGAAATCAGCAGAAGTCAATGACTACAAAAAAGGGTAAATGTGAGAATGCATTTACTAAAATAAAAAGGTAAACATTAACAACACCCTTTGTGTCCACTCACCTCTCCTTCTCTTGCACTCCTCATAGGGAACGGTGATGTAATAGCTCTTGTCGAAAACATCCAGCAATGGCCTAGAGAGTAGATGAACAAGGCAATCAACGATGATAAAGGTTTGCAACTTAAGTGAAAAAGTTGCATAGCCATGCAACTACTTATACGGTCTCTTATCCATATACTGCAGTGTGCTTGACATTCACACCTAGTACACAGAGTACCGAGACTACCCAGCTTTAAAAACAACTCCGTCTCTTTCAGCTGAAACCCTTATCTTTAACTGCAGGACCTGCTCGATGGTCTGTGTACATATACCAATGTACGCATGCAAAAGTACCACGTGACACCACAAAAATAACACCAAGATTCCAATCTGTTGTCATTAATTTCTCGTGAATTTAAAATACACAACACGATTTCCCCACAGAAAAAAATAATAATAATAATAATAATAATAATACAAGCAAATAGACACAATTGCTAACTACTACGGCTGGTTTGATACATCGCCAAAACGATGATTTAAAACACTGTCCCTACATTTTATTGCAATGTCACAAAAACAGCAGCGTAACTGCATTTTGAAGACCCTTTACACATCCAGATAAAATTTCAACTGTTCTGTTGGCTCTTGACCCTATACACGTTCATAGCAACAAAAATGATGAGGAGGCATACAGTTATGCAGCTATGTTTGTGTGTTATTACATAATCTGGGTCACATGACAGTGATATAACTGAAAAATGTATCCTGGGATTTATTCACAACTTTACATTATTTGGAAAAGTAAAAAATAAACAAGTATGTTTAAATTTGACTGACAATTATATTGTTAATTGCAATAATTTCTAAGAAAATCAATTGTGCAGCAAAATTTAGGATTGTTAGAGCTCTAATTCAGATGCTTACGTTCATTTTGCAATAAAGTTCTTAAAAGTGAAAAAATACTTTAATTGTAAAACATTTAATTCAATATTTGAAAATAGGCTTTATCATACGGTTATGGTATAGTTTTTTTTTTTTTAAATTGAATGATCAGAAAACATTGCGATATACTGATTATAGATAGATAGAGATTTTGGCCATATTATCCAGCTCTACTAATCACACTTGTTTGGAACAATTAACCATATCTATCTTTGATAGAAACTATATATGGCATTCAACAATATATATCAGTTGTTCAGACGGTGTAACCAATATAGAAACTTCAATGCGAGACCTTCCTTATAGATAGCACACACAGCAAGTTAAACAGAGACTTAAAACCAACATACGGGTAGTTGTAGAGCAGGAAGCCCTCCACGATCAGAATATGGATGTGCTCGTCTGGGTTGGCAACGCTGGATGCAGAAGACAGAGTAATGCCGTGGGAACGGGCAAACTTCACTGGGTTCTCAAGCCAGGCTTTTACTGTGTTGGTCATGGCTTCCATATCCAAAGCTGTGATCACTGTAGAGCCAGATCGACAGAAAAGGATACATTGTGAATTAGATCAGACAAAAAATAAATAAATGGAAATGTGTTTTGTATTCTGTTTCAAGTTACTGGCGCAGATATAAGCTTAATAATATGTGTGTGTGTGTTAAATGGCTATAATGTAGCTATGTAGTGTTGGAGGGTGGGAGTATATGACATTAAAAAAGGGAAACCAATGAGACATTGGCAGTCTTTAGTAAAGTCTTACCATCCCATTGTCTAAAGCCGTCCTCCCCAACTTCTATCTGATCAGGTTTCTGAAATAACAGTTACCAATAAAACATTGCTGCAACCTCACAGCATGCACAAAATAAAGCAAGTAATTTACAAAATAACACAGCTTTAATGAAATTGGGGGAAAGGTAAATGCTTAACATTATATATGCTAATGTATAAGTGCTAATGGAGACAAAAGAGAAAATGGATGCAACTGGCCAGGTTAGAAATGTTTTGCTGAACTAGTTAATGTAAAGTTGATTTATTTAGCTAGGGATGTCAGATGGCTATTGCAAAAATAACATAAGGGAGGAAAATCATGACTAAAGCAGTAAGAAGAGATAACCAAGTAAAGATACTAGGCTCCATAGTCATTTCCATATCTACTCTGGGGACATGCAATGTTTATGCAGAGTTCATAAAAAGGTAAAAGTAGGTTAACATTGATTTTATTATTATTATTATTATTATTATTATTACCATTCGCTAAAACTCACCTTGAAAAAGTTGTCTTGGTGTACAACAGAGCAGTTGGGCAATGTCTTGATCAACTTTTTTGTCAGGGTGGTTTTGCCCCCATTAGTGACTCTGTAAACAAAAGTCAAAAAGTGATCAAGCTCACATTAATAATGTGTTGCCAGCGATAGTTGTGGTTTCAAACTAAACTATTTTGATTTGGTAAACTGCTTTAGTAACGATAAACAAACGGTGCTGAATTGAGAGCACATAACGTTACTCTGTTTTAATAAACTAGTTGAAATAACATGCATTAAACTAGTGTCATTTCTTCATTTTAACGTGTGTGTATATAACTGATGAACTAGCAAGCTAAGAATTAAACGGATGTTGGTTTAGGACAACACTGATGATAAATCTCCCTCCACTTTTCAACCGAGTCTCGCGGTGAATTTTCAAATGTCCCGCTCGATTTATGACAACAAACCAGTCACACCGAACATGCCTTTAAACCGGCTACGTTGACACAACAATTTTCTGGCGGCAGCCGATAAAATATGTTGCCAACAGATCATGTCTATCGACCAGAAGCTAATGTTAATCACCATTTGTACAAGGTAACGTTAAGTTTACGATAACGTTAACTCCACAAACAATAACACAACTCCGTTATTTTAGTATAAACAGTCTCATTTATTAACAGTCTGATTTAAACTAGCTACTTAACGTTACACTACCTGTCAATTTTGCATTAACATTACAATAATTAGCTAGAAATATATGTAGGTAGCCAACTAACGTTACGTACAAAATGTTGGCAAAAACGTTACTTTATACAAATACACAAAAAAAACTTACCCGCCAATTCCTATTATGTATTTCATCTTTTCGTCTCTTCTTGACAGTGCTGCTAAACGTCAGCTCAAGAAACAGTCCACAGTACTTCTTTATACTAACTAAGTTCGAGGATAAAAATCCAACAAATGTAAAGCTAAATCATATATTTCAGCCGCTGTTGCAAGATCCAATGACTTCTCAACTACTGCTCCATTGAAGCACTGCGTTTATATATCCATCTTGTGATGTATTGCGTCACCACTCACGCAAGCATGGGGCGTTCACGCGGTCGGACGTGCTCGTGCTCTTTTTAACCTGACTTGTTAACTCTCTTGTTCTGCGTGCCTTTTCGCGGTAGCCAATCAGTGCCCGCAGAGCTCCTGCCACTAGCCAATCATGGCCCGCGAACTTTCACATGTTCACAAATTTCACAGCACCTGCTCTTTTCCATCACAACGTTGATCAGCAGTTCGAGCTATTTCGTTCAGCAGTTAATCCACCTGATGACCCAACGTACTGTGGAAAACTACCATTGATGGTGTTCTGCTGTATACCAGTAAACTGATGGATACATCTCTGTTAACACTGCTATAAAAATCTGTCAGGAAGTTTAAAAACAAAATCATAATCATGACAATAAAAAAATCTGTGCTGAAAATATGAATGTAATTGTAATTGTAATTGCTAAAGTTAAGTTATATTTAAATATAATTTTAAAGGTAATGCAATACTTTAACAGTAGCCAAAGTAAAGCAAGCCCACATCACTTCATAACTATTCACATGGAATTGTATCAGTGATAGAAGAAATATTCAATTACAACTAAGGACTAAGGACCACATTTAAAATGTCCTTAAAACTACAAAAGTATTATGATCCAAATGTAAAAAAAAAAAATAGTAATAATGATGAGGGGGTGGCAGTAGCTCAGTCTGTAGGGAGTTGGGTTAGGAACCGGACGGTTGCTGGTTAAAGTCCCCATGCGGACCAAAGTGTGGATTGGTGGCTGGAGAGATGCCACTTAACCTCCTGGGCACTGCCTGGTTATCTTGAGCAAGGCACCGTACCTCCCAACCGCTCAGAGCGTTGGTCCAGCTGGTAGCCCAGCAAAGAAAAGTACCTAGTAACTAAAACAGATAGTGGGATAAAATGTGTATTTGCCTTTGAAATGTGAAAGAAACAAAATTTGCTGGAGGACAGGAGCACACTGTTTTTCCCTTGATTGCAATATTATGTAAAATCTATACATGTAAATGTATTCTGTTGTAAGCAGTTCCTGCGTTCAAAATACCCTCAAAATGGCCTCATGGGATACGCAATAAGTGATTAAAGATGTTTCAGGAGAAATTATAGTTTTGTTGGAACAAACAATCAGTTTTTTTCTAGCATGCTATAAAATGTTTTCATGACAGGTGTGCTAATTTCCTCTGACAGTAAACACCAGCCAGGACAAAGGACAGAGATTTCATTATAGGACAAACTGCAGATCTAATACCTGGATTACTAGTGTTTGCTTAAGAAATGAAAACCTAACCACATCATTGCAGAAGGCTTAGCTTCGAGACATCCACACAAATAGAGTGGATATAGGTGAGATGGCCATTCGATCAATACAGGCTTTGATTGGCAGGTTAAGAGAAATATGTAATAAGCTGATATGTGTAAAGTAGGAAGATCAATATTCTGTGCCGTTTTCAGTGTAGGGAGAGTGTATGCGTGTGTGTATGTGGGTTTACCTGAAAGTATACTGTACATGGTGAGAGCTATACAGTCGCTCCTGAATGTCAGATGTGGCCTGGGGGGGTAAATGGAAAGAGTCAAGCAGCGATCATTTTACAAAGCAAAGTCAATAACCAAGCTCCTGCCAAAAGTCATATCCCAAATAGCATGACCCATATAATACAAATCACGCCACTTCATGTGTGTTGTACACCTGTAAGTAGTGACAAGTAAACAGATAGATGCACACTGACTCAAAGTGTGACTCATTAGGTTGTCCTGTTGTGTGCTGATAAGGTAGTCTGAAGGCTCAATCCTTACATGGGTTACAGATCATTGATAAAGGTTGGTCCCTGCTTTGCATTTCTTAACTGATGAACTGCGACAGTTGCACACTAATTAATCCCAGTGTTAAAAGCACATCCAGAATTCACGGTAGCAGTGAGGTCACATGCATGTGTTTGCTTAGATGCTTTTTATAACTCATTGAGGTATACATATTATTATAAAATTTTAACTAATTTTAACTCTCTTTACATTTTAGCTTAACTTTCCCTTTTTCCCCTTTTGTCTGTTTTCAGTTTCGTGTCTTCACAGCACCGTTTCACCGGGTGGAGTTTGCAGACTTCTGGCTGGCTGATCAGCTCAACTCTCTGGTGTTTGTTCTGATGGACCTAGAGTATCTCATCTGCTACTACATCTTTGAGCTGCAGTGGAGTAACAGCAAGGGCCTGCTGCCCAAGTTTAAGGGTGAGACGTCAATCCATGTTCAGTATGACTTAATTTTAAACTCTAGGTCCTTCTGCAATGTTGTCTGTGAACAGATGAAACATAGCAGGAGCCAGGGTGGGGAAGGTGAATGTCCAGCTACAGAAATAAATATCCTAAAATACAACATTGTTGTTAAAGAGCTAAACGCAATGTACCTGGGAGTCTTGGGCACACTTTGTTTTTTGGCTATGCATTTTCTCATTTCTATGTAAACGGTCAAAAATAAAAATAAATGCATTTCATGAAACAATAAAGAGAATATTTTGGTATCAGCCCATTATAATCAAAGACAAGGTCCCTTTTTCTAGACACACCATTTCCTCAACTTCCCTCAATTAAAAAATACTGGGGAGGACATTATTTTAGAGAAAAGACAGAGAAAATGAGAACAAAAAAATTATAATATAATGATGCCTTGTTTTATTCTATTCCAGACTCTGATGGCCATGTATGCCACAGCTACTCGTACGGACTGCGTGCCATCATCCAGTGTCTGCCCGCCTGGTTCCGCTTCATACAATGCCTGAATGCCAGAAGTTAGCCTTAGTTTCCTTGTCAGATATTTTTCAAAATCAAACTAATGTACAGGATCATGTTAGAGATGCAGAAAGAAACCCAAACGAAATGATGCTAGTATATAGCAATGTTGGCATTAAGAAGAAAATATTTTAGTCATTTCTAAAAGAATGTAGGTCAATGCTTTAAAACTTCATACTGACAAGAAAACTTTGAATATAACCACATCTCAGATCAACTTTCATGAGTTAAGTAAAATGTGTTGGGAGTGTAAGGGCAGTGTGAGCCAGCCAGCAGGCCCCTAAGTTTAGTTAACTGTTAATATACAGTACGTAACCCAGGGCAATGTACGGCATTCCTGTACCAAAGTGTTTTATAATGTTAGTTATAACACACGTGGCAAGACACGTTCGGTGACTTGCTCTCTTTCCCTGACAGTGTGTGTGACATTCATGTCTATTTGTGTGTATGCGGACATGTGGTCAGGGGTCAACAGCCAGTGCCTCTCTCTGTCAGTATAGTGTGTAAGGGAGAAGGGTGTGAAGGGTGACTCATGTGATTATCTTATGGTTACGGTGACATCACAGGACTCCCTTGATCCAAGAGAAGAGGGACATTTCTCGGGAGTCTAAAGTCAAACTTGATCACAGTCCAAATATTCAGGGCATCAACCTGAAGCTGTGACATTTCACTAAGAAGGCAGTACCAAAAGTAAGCTGTCTTTTTGGGATGCCCCAGAAAATTTGCCATTTTCTGCCTGACATCAAAAGCAACGAATAATTCTTAAATATGTTCTGTGCAAGAGATGTGTTGGAAAAATGAAAATGCAGCATGGAACCACAAAATATATTTCTGTTACTCAAAAAGATTCAAGGATATTGCTGTTTCCGGTTTAGATATTTGACTTTACAACTGTACATTAGTTCCCAACTACTTTTTGCAATGCCCTGCAATAAGTAAATATGACAAACTTGTAGCAAAGAGCTGTCTGTTTACACATCCAGGTAAAAATTGAATATGTAATAACTCCCCTGTATGAGTACACAAAAAGTATAATAACATAAACAAAACATATTTTGGGAGGAACAGTTTATTCAATTATATTTACAAGGCAGAACTATTCATTGCAATCTTAAGAACCATGTATGATGGATCATCTTTCCCATTTAAATCTGAGCATTTTACAGCACACAAATGCAGGCAAAGATAAATAAATATTGTGGTTTTATAGTCAAAATGAACATTTTGATTTTGGATATCAACTATTTTTATGCAAATCTTGCTTATAATAATGTGTGTGACTAAACCTATAAACTACAATAACTTTAAAAGCGAAAAAGGCTACACTTCATGTTCCTTCACTTTTTCTGGATTTCTATTACTCATTTGGTTCAAAAATAGGCACTCAGTACAGCAAACAAACCTCAAACACGAATAATGACGAGCTGTAACTGAGCTGCTTCATCGTGGATAATATATATCTGATGAAACTGCTCAGGTTTGGTTTACTTGTGTGAAAACAGCCTAACATGACTGAAAATAATTGAAATGTTAGACTTCCTTTAACATTCTTGTATCAGAAAGGCAAAAGAACAGAATTGAGATGGAACTTTAGAAACAGACATTTCATGAGTCACTATTTTCTGTACAAAAAAAGAATAAACATATCCATGCTTTACTAACAGCTACACAACTGCATGTCATCAGTTATGCTATTTAACAACACAATATAGACTTTAGTAGAATTTTTCTCCTCTTAAACATAACCAAATCCAATAGTGCAATCCCCTGCCCTCCTGCTACAATAAGTTGAACAGATGGAAGACATGAGAGAAAATAAATGTAACCCTAGAAAACGTGCAATTCAATGCATTAAGATGTTTGATAAATGTGCTCACGTTGTCCCAAATGTTCATCAGAAACAATCACACTAAAAAACATAAGTGAATGTCACTCTGCTAAAATTAACTTCACTTTTCTAAATCTCCACATAAGCTTCATAAACTTTATAAATCTGAAATAAGAACCACTTTATAGTTCATCAAGTTGGTGATCAGAACACGTTTTAGAATCTGAGCTGACAGCAAATGTTCCCATACTAAAGCACAAATTATGAAAATTAATATGCAATCATTGTGTACAATGTTTGTGTATTAATGTCTTGATTATGGCCACTTTCATACAAATGTCCAACAACATTTTCTGCAGATATTTTGTATATGGTGTGTTATTATGTTATATAAATGAGTCAAAAGTTTGGACACGCTTTTCCTTTTCATATACTAGAATGTACCAGTAATATGTGGAATACAGTCTAAATATTAATGTAAAGAATATTTCTTTGATGTTATATGACATCTATTTATGTGGCCATAACCATGTTACACAAAATAAACAAGCATTGTATTTTACAACATTTGTTATAGTATAATTCTTTTTCTTTTTATAATTTTCTCATATGGGTTTTTCAGGCCACAAAATGTAAAATATTGATCATGTTTGTGTATTTTCTAAGCACAATAAGACTGAGGCACAAGGTACAGTACAGATGTTAATACATTTGACATTTTCAAAATGTCAGTACAGCAAAGGAGTTATCATACAGCAGTTATGAGGCAAAACTTATAAAGAATAAAGAAGGCATCTGATGCATTGTTATTTACATCTAACACACATTATATTTCCCAAGACCAGCATCTGTTACATCACTAATGTAGCTGTTTGACATATCTGGTCTTGCCAATTGTTACATCTCTCACTACATATGTACACATCACTAGTGGGAGGCAAAATGCTTCTAGGTTATCCAATTGTCGGATCTTCAGATTCTTTTGCAAAAGTCAGCTTTTTCCATTTAATTTAGTATATTTATTTCATTATTAGTAAAATTGTAAAATTTGAAAGTTGTAATCCTTTACAACATGAAGTTACAACATGAGATTCCATAATTGGAGTTACAATATTGTGTTATATTGTGTCCTGGTTTTCAAAAACCTTACAATATTACAATGTAAGCTATACAACATGTCCGACCACACAGCAGATGATGTGTTTATGAATAGATAAACTAAACTATAGTTTTCATGATGAAACACTTCCTGTAACAGAGTGGCGACCCTCCAGCAGAGAAGAAGAAGGTATTCCACACAGAGCGTTAATGAGACAGAGCGCTGACCATCTTGACTGCACAAATTGTCAGCTGGATGTTGGTAAAATACAAGGAAGCATTTGTTTTGCATTTGGGCTCACTGCTTCATACAGGAATCATTCAGAAAATGTCATGCTCCATAAGTCTGTCTGTCATACACTGCATTAAAAGAAAGAAATGTTTGTGGATGTTGAAAACATGACAAGACAATTAAAATGTTTTGCTGCTCTCATATAATTCAAAGAAATGTGCATGCACTTTGTCTCTGTCTGATCCTTTTAGAGGATAAAACTAACTGGAACCTAACCATTCAGTACCAATTTTATTGTGTTTAAAAATTTGTAAGTGTGGAAATTAAAAAAGTAAATGGGATCTCCTTGTTAGTCAACACTTCTAAAAGAAGTTCTGGGTGCTGGAGATTATAAGAATCTTTTTTTTTTTAATCAACTGCAATGCAAATTGCTGCAATCAACCTCTGAACTCCACGCAATATGTGCTTATTAAGTTAATTCGTTTAGCTAACTGGAGCAGATAATGAAACAATCTGTTGATCCTGACGTGTAAAAACGTACTATTTTCATTTTAAAGTCACGGCTCCAGTCTCAGTTTAGAAGTTATGTGAGGGCACTATTACTCCTCTTCTAACAAGTAACTTTTTATTATTTTATCCTGCTCATGGTTTTCATTTAATTCTATGTATTTCATCATTTTTTTCAGTCTCTATGACCTTTATCAAGAGAGACAAGACAGTTACAGTAAACTACTGCAAATATCCTTCAGCTAAAATCTGTCCAAAGACAAAGATTAAACTAAAATGAACAGGACCATGTACAATTAGGCATGAGGAGTACTGACAGGTAGAAAAGGGCAATTGAGAGAAGCTACTCTGAAAAGCCGAAAAACAAGTCTGTCTAACAACCAAGCTTCAGTGTAAAGGTCTGCAAAACAAGATAAACTATAGGCAGCTGTGTTCATGCACATGTGATGAATCTCTTTGATCCATTTTTATACTGAACAACATAATTACGTTTACTTTTCATTGGTACACATTTTGTTATTTATTATTTTATCTACATGCCCTTGGCCTCAGCATTAATCTAAAGTACACTTTGTTTGATTATTTAGGTTTAAAACATAATTCACACTCACATTCAAAATGGATAAATACCTGATCCCTTAAAATGCATGTAATGAATGTGATATAATAAAGAATCCAAAAAAAAACTGTGTAAAAAGTGTAAACAGCAAGCACATGTACTGAAATATTTGACACCTATCTAAATTGGATATTTCTACTTAAATATATATAAAACAGTACACTGGCAAATTATTGGATTATTGGATAAGATATCTGTGTGGAGATATAATGGCCTATGTGGTGAATTTATTTCTTCTACAAGAAATATAACAGTGGTTCATATTACCTTCACCCGCGAAGCTTTGCCCTTCTCATAATCCTTGATTAACAATCATCGACTTCGGCCTGAAAATGCACCCAAAAAAATGCACAGAGAACTTTTAGAAAGTTGGAGGGATGACAACTAATGATAGTAAATATATGAATGTATGATTTTAAAATCCAGGTGAGGGTGGACCAGTACCTCTCAGACTTTTTAATTGGCTCCTGTGGGATTGACTGCTGCTCCTGTTGTTTGTGCTCCTGCTCCATCACACACACACACACACACACACACACACACACACACACACACACACACACACACACACACACACACACACACACACACAATTTAAAAATTATACTTTTGGTTTACATTTCTTGTTAGTTTTGTTTTCTTGTATTCTACTGTACACAACACTGTGCTACTGTTACAACAGTAATGTTTTGCCAAATAAATATTTTCTTTTTTAACATTGCATTGGTGTTTCTCAACTCCTCTCAGCAAATTCCTTTCACTTTAGAACATTATTTGGAAATGTAGATACAAGCCTAAGAAAGACAAAATAGTTTTAGATTTAGAACAGGGTTTACATGGTAAATCCAAACATTTACTGTCATGAAAAAAGTGTTTGCAATTTGATGCAAAATGGAGATCTGTTTCTGGCATTTTGTATTTTGAGTGTGCAGTTTGGAGAATTGTGTGTAGGTTTTTGATAAAAGGAGACACATTTTTAAAAATGTTTGTAAGCAGTTAACTGTAATTAAGTAAATCTTTTAAAAAGGATTTTACCTTTCCCTCCGTGCTTTAATCCTCTCCTCATCAAATCTGAAAAGTAGTAACACTGTTATATCCTCAAGTAAATGCAAGTCATTTTAAAGAACTACAGTACTTATCCTTTTTTTACTTTCATTCAAACACACTAGACTTCACCAGATATACATGAATGATCATTTCAAAGGACAGCATGACCAGCTGCTGCCTGCAAGGTTGGTGTTCTTTTTCTCCATCTAGTGGTCAGATATACTTACTGCACCACACACTCTGGGACATGGACGTGCTCCATGGGGACGATCTCTGCCAGTTCATCCAGACTGTGGACATACTGGATCTTATTCATGAACTTCACACTGCAGAGGGCAACAGGATGACAACAACACAATCACCGTTATGTATCACTGATGTCATGGTCTGTGTGTGTGTGTGTGTGTGTGTGTGTGTGTGTGTGTGTGTGTGTGTGTGTGTGTGTATGTGTATTACCTGATAAAGGGCCTGGATATTGCCAGGACGGTGCGTATGAACCATGTGGGATGAGCGATGACCAAAGACTTCAGGTTCTTCCTCAATCTGCCATCACAACACAAATAGTTACATTCAGTTAACACAGTTTGGTTGGTGTTTACAAAAATATTAACCATATAGAAATGAGCATTAAACATAGTAAACTCTGTAAATATAGCCTGTGAGTCATCCCTAGTCTGCTACTGACTGGCAGCAAGTGACAACATTAACCTTGCCTTTGAGTCTGTCAGTATCAATGTTATGCATTTCTATATGTTGATGGTGAACAGTGCTCAGCAGCTAAATATATCAGACATAGATGTACTTAACTCATATTTAACTTCAGAACAGTACTAAAACAGTACTTTTAAATCAATTATAGTCAATATGTTAGAGTAGTTTCCATATAGTTTCCCACCTTCTGTCAATCATTTGGTAACATTTCTTGAGCCAGCTGATCCCAGGCATTTTACTCCGAGGAGTGGCTCCGTTCATGTAGATGATCAAGTAATCTTCAGCCACTAGCATCTCCAGACTGCTCACCACAAACCTGGAGGAGAGGGATGGATGTTATGTGTTGTTGTTTTGCTATAGGAAATAATGAATAACCTCAAAACAGATGCGACAACAAGCGCAAAGATTCATGAAAAGAACTGGAACCAAAAAGACATGACCAAGACATGCTTACTGTTGACGGAGCCATTCAGTTATCCATATACCTATTATCCTACAATATCAAAGTCTGTACTTTAAAACTGAAAGTCACTCACAGGAATAGGTTCTCCATGATGTAGTGATAGTCTGGACAGCTGCTGTCAGGCAGGTAACAAGCAGAGAAAACAATGATGGCGTTAAGGCCCTCGCCATAATAACCTGAAAGGAGAGAGTTTCAGTTAATAGTGAATAACATTGCTTTGCACGGGTTACAGGCTGCATTTACTGGAAATCATGTTCCAAAGTCTTTGAAGAGAATGATTTGATTTCTGTCCTATCACTGACCTCCGTGTGTGATGACCCGGAGGTAGGGTCTGATGACCTGCATGTCAATACGATGCTCCTGTTCTCCGATAATCACCGTCCTCCAGAGGCGTCCGTTGTGGGCATTCCCCTCCTCGTCCACATCTCCTGAACCGTCAGCAGGACCTGCTTTGGCCGAGGCTACCGGCGTATCATCTGGACAGACACAGAGCCAGATTTTGTTCTTACTTCTGCCTGAAGTAAAACTGTAACACTTTATAGATAATGTTTTTCCTTTTGGTGTGTTGTTACACACTTGTTTACACGTGTACACGTGTTTTTATATTTTATTTTATTCTTATTTTTTGTTCGAAAGAAAGAAAGAAAGAAAGAAAGAAAGAAAGAAAGAAAGAAAGAAAGAAAGAAAGAAAGAAAGAAAGAAAGAAAGAAAGAAAGAAAGAAAGAAAGAAAGAAAGAAAGAAAGAAAGAAAGAAAGCTGTGCCAAGCAGCATAGTGTTGGTTCTAAAGAAGAGTAAAATATATAGTCTGTGTGACTAAACTAAGTTTAAGATTAAGATTAATTTAGGATTAGGTTGAAGACATCCTCACGCTTCAGTTGTGGACAGTGGTGGAACAAGTACTCAGATCCATTACTTGTAAAGAGTAGGTCTTGTTTCTTGTGCACATTAATCTTTTAGGAAATTTTATACTAATAATCAGTGTTCAAGGATGGATTTTCTCTATACACATAAGGATGAGAATGTTTATTTGCATTTATTCAAGGAAGTGTGTTTTCCCAGTACACTGTTTTTATCAACATGGTTCTAGTCTTAACAATTGTAATTAACCACAATAAACATTTAATATGCCAGACCAGACAGCTCAGCCCAAGCCTGCAGCATAAACACACACAAACACGCATATAGAACTGTCACCCCTTGGGTTGATGCAATAACAAACTCTGTGCACTAATGACTAATGTGTAATAATGTTTGTGTTTGTGTTTTTAACTTTTGTTTTTGTGTATTTCTTCTTTTAATGCTGCAAATGGCATTGCTCCAACATAGTTTCTTTGTATTAATATATGCAATGACAATAATGATCTATTATGTTACTTAAAGTATCAATCAATAAAATGAGTGCATTCAAAGTTGATTTTAAGATTCAGATTAAACTGAAAACACAATCTCAAAGCTAGTTTTGAAAGGTCAGTGTTAAACATAGTGATAATAAAGGGGTTTAAAACAGTGGACAGTCATGCATGAGCGTTTTTAACCACTTACCTTCCCACTCCAGCTCGTTGCCATTAGTGATGAACTCCAGCGAGTCGGTCTCATCAGGTGTATCAATGTCATCGACGTTGATGTCCAGGTCATCTGGTGTATCCAGGAAGTCATCTGACAGCAAAGAGCCCTCACTTTGGTCCAGTGAAAGGTTCATCTCCGGGGCAACCAGGGTACGACGTTTACGGTGGGACGAGGACAGGCCACCGCTGCTGCCTCCTCCTCCCCCGGTTGGGCTGACATTCAGGGAGTTAGGAAGAGCTGCAGCAAGAGGAGAAACAGATCAGAAAAAAACTACTGATGTCATTAAGCAAGGTTATTATGGACTTCCCATTATTGACTAATCAATGAGCTCCTACTCCCCAGGATTACTCACAGGCTCTGTCGTCTGTGAGACCACAAGAGGGATCCATGTCTCCGTACTCTGGTAGTGGTCTGGAGGGAAACATACACAGGTAAGCAACCAATACTGTGCTTGTTGAGCATAATATAAAATACAAAGCCAGTGATGATACTGCAGACAACTAAGTTTCAGCAGAATTACTCATTACTCTTACTGGGACTTGAATAAAAGCAACATTAACTTTTTGTCTGATCTCTGTTCTCCAGCATGAAGCAGTCTCTAACTATGGCCTCACAAAAAAATGTAACATTGTGATTAGGATGGTTTCCAATGGACCAGTCAGTGTTGTCACTGATCTGGCTAAGCACTAAAAAGAGGAGCAAGCAGAAAAGGACAGAGATGGTAATTAACTTGACCATCACAAGGCTGTCACACAGTGCGTAAAGGGAGGAGGAGGAAGGGAGGTGGTGGGAAGAGTGGAGAAAGAGAGAGGAATAAAAAGACGAGAGAAAAGAGTGAAGACATTTGTCTCTAACAAAGTGGCACGGCTCTCTTTCCCTTTACGCTGCTTGTGATTTACTGCTGACAACCTGCACAGAAGTGCCAGGAGGTCAAAATCCTGCTTTGCATATGTTTGTGTAGCATGTGCCCATCTGTGTGTTTATTTGAGAGTAAGCAAAAGCATAAACATTAGGACAGAAGTGTCTATTTACATATTAGCAACAACAGTGCAACCAGGGAACTGAAAAACAGATGAGAATTGTACAATTAAATGGTTCAAATGCAAGAGATGCAGAGAGCTACAACACAGTGTAGTTCAGCAAAGAGGGTCTTAGCTGCATTCCTGTGAAAACCAACTGCTTTATCCTCCCATCTAGAGGAGGACAGTGTGCGACAGTGTGTGCTCCTTCTGAGCCAACAACACTGGTTTTAGCCCAGAGAAACATGATGCACTGACCCTTTTCCAAGGGACCCTGCAGTGATTACTAGTCCAGCACTTCCTTTGTCAGAAATGAAGTCCATTTTATAAACAGATTTATGGTGATTTCATCTTCTAATAATAGCAAGATAATCTCTTTTGTGCCGGTTTATGGATGCATTGTCCTTCAACTTCAAACAACAATATCAGGATGAATTGATGATGCTTACCTTATGGAAATAGCACGGGGCTGCTGTTGTCAAAGCTGATTCAAATGAACTTTTAAACCTTACACAGCTTTAGATTTGGTTTGCTTACTCATTCTCTGTCTTTTTAGCATATATCAGACAGCATAGAGCAGAGCATCTCTCAGAGGCTGCCTTAATAATCCATTTGCTGCTGGCTGTTACTCCGTTTCTGTCTGTCTTTCACCAAAACCTGCCACCATTTTTGTGACGATGCTGTGTTGTTGATCGGTGACTGCTGTTGCGTCATATGACGTAGCCTGAGACCATTTACAGACAGAGCTGCACCTGCTGCCTAGCTTCATGCCGCTGAATAGGATGCAAGTAGGAGGAAACGGAGGGGGAAGGAGGGAGGAGGGAAAAGGGAGGAGGGAGGTGGAAGGAGGGTGAAGGGAGGAGGGAGAAGGGAGGAGGGAGGAGGGTGAAGGGAGGTGGAAGGAGGGGGGAGGGAGAATCCCAGCAATGATCTCAACCTCTGATCTTCAAATTGTCCCAGTTCTCCTGTGGTAATCTTTATGTTGCTTTAATAATAACTTTTCCTTCATTCATCTTTCTCTCTGTTTCTCTTTCTTATTGTGAACATAAAATTAAATGTTACACTGGGCTCAACCCTTGCTGTACATTTCACATCAATGCAATGATCATTAAAACCTTCAGGTCAAATATTAGCTACATTAATAGCTCCATTGTTGCTAATGCAGTGGAACAGAAACAACTCAAACAAGACAGGACTATCATTACTTTGAGTAAGCTTTTGTAAAATAAAAAACAGAAATGCTTCTAAATCCACCCAGACTAAACTCCACGGAAGTAATATGGTGCAGCTGGCCCGTAAAAAAAACCCTGTTTGGCAATTAATCTATAATTAACTGCACAACTAATCCTAAATAATTTGTATTCATGAATTCAAATGTGCTGTATATTCATCAACACACACATTCAACAAGAATATGCCATATGCCACACACACACACACACACACACACACACACACACACACACACACACACACACACACACACACACACACACACACACACACACACAGAACACACAGCTCTAAGAGATGTAATAACAGCTTTTTTGCCCAGCTGTCTCATAGTTTCAACATTAACCAATTGATGAGCAGAAGAAAAGTAAAGGATCCCACCTGGGGAAGTCTTCATCCTGCCACTCGTCTTTCACTTCCAAGTTCTCCATTCGTAAAGTTGCCTCTGTGGTGCCCATCCCTCGGAGAGGAGAGCAGGGGCCTGGAGGTGTGAAGAAAAATGTTTGTCAATGAACCCCATTTACAATAACACAGGAAAACTGTCACATGAAATCAGTGAACTAACTAGACAGTCAGCTTCATGGCTGTACTGCTGGAACATGTGTTTGACTTAGATAACAAAGGCAAAAGTCAGCAATGTTTCATTAGAATTTGGGGGCTGTAACCGCTCTTTAGTCACATGGTTGTTATCCCCCTGCCCAGAGGAGCACATGTGATAGGCATGTGACTGACTTGGACAGAGCCCACTTTCTGAGCTCAGCTCTCCTCAAAGTCAAATATCAAATACAAATTTCTTTTGGGGTGGAATTTAAGAGGCCAATGAGGAGGACAACATGCAGACCTAATCCTGCCCACTGATGTGACACTGCCTGTTTGATCTCGACTCACACTCAGGCTTGTATGTCACCAATAGAAAAACCCTCTCTTCAGATCTAATGTGAATTTGTTTGTGCTCAAAAGCTTAAAGAGAATTCACATACTGATGAATGCCTACAATACAATGATTATACACTGACTGCATAACCAATGGTGGCATTAGGATGCCCTTTACTCTTCAAAATTAAAGGATTTAATGCTGAAATCCAGATGCATTATTACAACACAATAGCAACACATTAACAAGAGAAACACAGGTCTGTTTTGGCTGGTGAACCGCATCCGAGGAGCACTGTGGATATTTAATTGGAACTAAAGTCCCGTTCTCTTTGTAGTTCTCCACTCAAGTATGAAATAAAAACCACAATGACAGAGGATTCCCAGGTTTGTGTTTGGAGGTTATATTTAGAAACAGACACTCTGAGGAAAGGCACATTATAAGTGATTGTCTAGCAAAACTGTGATGCAGGTCAGAGTGTGTTCAGTGAAAAGAGTGAACCAAAACTACTGTTATATGAAAATAAAATACAACAAACCCTGTGTGATCCGGACATTCTTGTCAGCAGTGCAGTGTGTAAATGCTAATGAAAAATAATTCAATATAGATTCCTGTGATAGAATTACTAGAAGGAGCAGTGTGGTTTTGGCAGCAACACTTGTTGTTAAACTGGAAGACAGCCGAGTCTCACATAAAGGAAATAATTCATTTCTCCAGGCCTTATATTACACACAAGGAGCAAAGCAAGTCAGTCTGTCATCTGCACCTCCATCACTGTCTGATTTGGGTCAGCCACCAAACGGGACAGGGCTAGACTGCAACGGACAATTAGGGCTGCGAGAGGAGCTATTGGAGCTGACCTTCCCTCCATCCAGGACCTGTACCAGTCCAGGGTCAGGAAAAGGTCAGAAAAAATATCTGTAGCGCCCTCCCATCCTGGTCACAAACTGTTCAACCTCCTTCCCTCTAGTAGGCAATACAGGGCACAGTTGGCCAAAACCAGCCAACACACAGACAGCTTCTTTCCCAAAGCAGACACTCTGTTCTTCTCAAAAATAGCCCCCACCCTTACACTGAACAAAGTCAATCAACACTGTTCTGCTCATCTACCTCATGTATGTATTTCAATCTTACAATTACAAAAATTGTTATTAATTTATTACATTGCACTGAACTGCCTTAAACTATATTTATATTTAAATCTTGAATCTCAAACTATACTGATATTGCCTGATCCATCCCTTTCTAAAATTGTTATTGTATATTTCTTGTAAATTTGTAAATTCTATTGTATCGTTATACTGTATACTTAACAGTATTTGTTTATATTGCTTACTGTCCATTCTGTTTTTTCTTTTAAAGATTATTCTTTGGGCTTTTCTACCTTTAATTTTTGACAGGACAGTTAGGTAGAAAGGGGGAAGATATGCAGGAAATAGTCACAGGTCTGATTCAAACCCTGGACATCTGCGCCAAGGCATAAACATCTCAGTACATGTGCACCCGCTCTACTACTGAGCCAACTTGACTACACTGTCCTTTCTGTTTTTATTCTTTATGTATGTTAAGTGAGTGTTGTACTTTGAGAGCAAAGATTAATCAGAATCAAATTCCTTGTTTGTTTATGCAAACCTGGCCAACAAAGCTGATTCTGATTCTGAAGATAAGAGATTTTACCATGAAGCAAAATGACACACTTGTTTGCAGCAGGTCAAATTCACATAATCCAATGTAACAACACCCAAAAAAAAAGAAAGCAGTAGTGTGCGATGTACACTGTCAGTTTAACAAAAGAGTGGAGAGCGTAAAACAAAATTAAATCGTTAGTCATGTAATTTCAAATTACAGTGTTTATAAACACTGTATGGAGAAATGGACTTTTACTGTAAGATGTATATCATTACATATGTCATTAAAAGACTCTTGTACATGTATTGTGCTGCCCATGTTCACTAATTCTGCTTAAAAACAGAAATGTTGCAAAAATAAAGATTTATGCAAAATGAATTGCCATCAAATGTGCAGCACATTGACATTGCAGAGTTAAATGCCCCCACAGCCTTTCTGGGTAATGCCAAATTTAATAGCCAATTGGGAAAAAAACCTCGACATGGATTCCATGTGTTATGTGGGAAATCTACAGTAAGCAGTCAGTGTAAGGTGTCTGCCTTATGCAGCAGGCAGAACAGACATGCAAGGACGTTAAGTCAGTGAAAATACTCACATGAGCAGTGTAAGATCCCCTCAAAACCTCTCTTTGGTTTGTGTCTTCCCTCCTCCTCAGTTACAGATGCATAGATTCAAAGAAAGAAAGTCCTGCTCCTCTACATTAACGGAGAAGAGGGGGGTCAGGCTGAAATTTCTCCTCTCACGCTCCCTGTCTTTCACTCATTCACATGCGCACACACACTCATGCAAAGACACAGACATACAGTGTCCTCGATGTCAGCCACTAGCCAGCAGCAGGTGTCTGAAGACAGGGGCACCTCTGTGCTGGACTCCCCCTCTTCTTCTCCGACTCTGGCCACCGTTGTTGAGGAAAGACTGGGCGTGAAGAGCGAGTCAACAGCTTGCCTCTCAGCTCCTACACCACACCACCAAGACACAAAATGTCTTTAGTCAGAATGCATCTGCTCTGGCGTCATGGGCTCTCTCTCTAGCTCCCTCTTTTCTGCTTGTAACTCCAAATACCTTTAGCGTATCTTTGTCCACTCTCAAATAACAATTCAAACCGCTCTGTGTCCCTTTACTCGTTTAGTTAATCTTGCAATTGTTTCCACTGGTCCTTTATGTGGCTGCTGTTCCCTGGCAACAGCATCTCTCTCTCCATCCATAGATTCCTCCTCCTTCTCTGTCTCATTCACTATACCCTAACTCTCGTTCATACCCACTATACCCCAGCTCTCCACACATATTAATTATTCAGTACCTTACTTCACTTGCATCCAGCCAATAATATTCCCCCTGCCCAGTTTCCCTGCAATATATGCTGCTGGCTGCACATTTCAATAACCAGCGTTTTTCTATCATTTGCATATATATACATATAGTGCCTATAGCATAATTGTCCTCAATTTTGTGGCGCTCCTGGACAAAACTGGAAGATAAGAAATTCCAGGCAGTTTAATGAGAATCTAAATCTTACAATTAGTTGATTTTTCTGTCTCCATACGCAGTGCCTGGTAGTTGATTGAGCTACATCTTACCATCGGTGCAAGCCATGATGCAAGCATGACTGACAGGCACACGTACGCGACATTCAGCAGACACTGCAGGTGAATACACATGCAAAGCGAGAGGATTCACTTCAACTTACTTCCATCTTCGCGTGAACCCCGTTTTTTAGACAGCATGAGAGGATAATGGAAGCATTTTAGCATTGCATATTTAATTTCTTTAAACCAGGCTCAAGGAATTGTTTAGATTTCTTTTTTGTTGTCGATTTAGTTTCATGAATGAATTTTCTTCCCATCAGGAATGATCAGAAAATTATATTATAGAATCTGCTTTCTTTTTCTGTTTCTAAACTAATAACTTTCTAGTGTTCATTTTAATCATATTATATCTCACTATGTCTCACAAGCAAAAGAGCAAAAATAGCCTATAAAGCTTCTTTCTTAACGATAATTGTTCTAATTTTTGGTGTGCATAGGTGACCATTTATGGGGAATGCAAAGAACGTATTGAAAAAGCAACTGATTCTAAACATGTTACGGTAAATGAACTGCAATTATACATTTACACACCATGCCTCCCTGTGTTTTCGTTAATTGCTTACTCACAGTTCTGTGTAAGATAATGTTTTTGTATTACGCAGTTCCGGTGTAGCAGCGATGTGTCATTGGCTGCAGTAGAGGGGGTGGACTATCTTGACGTTCAGTTTCAGGGTTTCACTGCTGTCTGCCAGTACTATGACCTCTTTGACGGCACTGTGCTGGAGATGCCAAGATGGCTGCAAGCAATTATTTCGGCTTCACACATGGTGCCGGTCCGCAATACAGGTAATTCAAGTAATGCTGGTTGGTGTCAGCATGTCTATTGAATCACGTTTATTAGCCACTGGTGTATAATGGTCGGTGTTTGGGATTTCGCTGCGTGGTGGTGCTGCTGAGACAAGCTACACAGCTAGCTTGTCCCGCTAGTTCGGTTAGCTAACGTTAGCTAGTGTTAAGCCAAGTTCGCAGGCCAGCTCTTCCCGACACGCTGCTTGACATTAGGTGAACCCCAGTACACTCATCGGCGGTTATTGATGGATCAACATTTTACCACTTGAAATACTTCGCTAAACGTCAAACAATAAGTTAGTTATTGCAAATATCACTCAACTGGTTTAGATAATCGAGCTGGCTGCAGCTGTGACGGGTGATATTTTGGCCGGCGTTTAGGATTAAGGAGGGCTAACCCTGGTCTAGCTGTACTGAAGGTCCTGTGCCTGACAAACGGTTTAATTGTTATGTGTAACACGACATGTTGCTACTACAGGGACATTTAAATATATTCTTATGTAAATGTGGAAGGCAGTGTGACAGGTAAATACATAAATTAGTTTTCACTGCGCTAAGTGAAGGTTTCCAGTTTTGTCTGGTATTTTGTTTTTTTGTTGACTAGCACTCAAGTCAACAAACCTTCTCAGTACATGTTTAAAGTCTGCACTTCTCCTGATTTGAGTTCATTGGTGACCTTAAATTCTAATGCTAACTCTTGTTTGAACATACTATCTACAGATTTCAGCAGACTGAATACTGAAATAAATGAACTTAGCGACTTTCATGCAAAAATCCTGAAAATAAATAGAGTATTGCCTTTTGCTGCAAAATTCCCATGATGACCTGACACATCCAGAGATATTAAAGGTCCCATGCCATTAAAAATTTCACTTAAGTTTTTGAACATTCATGAGTTCCCCCAGCCTGCCTATGGTCCCCTAGTGGCTAGAAATGATGATAGATGTAAACTAATTCCTGGGTATCCTGCGCTGCCTTTGAGAAAATGAAAGCTCAGATGGGCCGATCTGGAATCTTGCCCCTTATGAGGTCATAAGGAGCAAGGTTACCTCCCCTGTCTTTGATTTGCCCGCCCACAGAATTTATCCCACCCATGAGAGAGAGATGTTGTGGCTTTCAAATGAGCAAAGTGGCAGTTGGTCAATGCCACATCGCCAGCCTCCACCTTGAGATATGTTATTAGGGGACTACTAAGGTCTATATAAAAGCATCCAAAGAGCACCATGTCATGGGACCTTTTTTTTAAAGGTATAGCTTCAATATCATAAACATATAACTGTACAACACTATTTTGACCAAATACCTCTATCTATATTGCAACGATATCACAGTGTTGACTATTGGTGCGTTTGACAAAATATTTACACAATGAGATTTTTGATAAACCATTAGCAATGTGGATATAATGACTAGGTGGGTAAAGTCAAATAATATAGAACAGTTACAGTCTGGTAAGTTCATAAAATTACATAACTTTACTGGAATGCAGCCTTTAAAACCAGGAAAAGACAACACTTATGCCATTATGACATTACGATATCCACATACTAAGACAATATCTAGTCTCTAGCCATAAAACTGCATTCAATATAATCAGATACGTACAGTGGTGTGAAAAAGTGTTTGCCCCCTTCCTCATTTCCTGTTCCTTTGCATGTTTGTCACACTTAAGTGTTTCGGAACATCAAACCAATTTAAACAATAGTCAAGGACAACACAAGTAAACACAAAATGCAATTTGTAAATGAAGGTGTTTATTATTAAAGGTGAAAAAAAATCCAAACCATCATGGCCCTGTGTGAAAAAGTGATTGCCCCCCTTGTTAAAACATACTATAACTGTGGTTGTCCACACCTGAGTTCAATTTCTCTAGCCACACCCAGGCCTGATTATTGCCACACCTGTTCACAATCAAGGCATCACTTAAATAGGAGCTGCTTGACACAGTAAGGTCCACCAGAAGATCCTTAAAAGCTACACATCATGCCGAGACCCAAAGAAATTCAGGAACAATTGAGAAAGAAAGTAATTGAGATCTATCAGTCTGGAAAGGGTTATAAAGCCATTTCCAAAGCTTTGGGAATCCAGCGAACCACAGTGAGAGCCATTATCCACAAATGGCGAAGACATGGAACAGTGGTGAACCTTCCCAGGAGTGGCCGGCCGCCCAAAATTACCCCAAGAGCGCAGCGACGACTCATCCAAGAGGTCACAAAAGACCCCACAACAACGTCCAAAGAACTGCAGGCCTCACTTGCCTCAGTTAAGGTCAGCGTTCATGCCTCCACCATCAGGAAAAGACTGGGCAAAAATGGCCTGCATGGCAGAGTTCCAAGGAGAAAACCACTGCTGAGCAAAAAGAACATCAAAGCTCGTCTCAATTTCTCCACAACACATCTTGATGATCCCCAAGACCTTTGGGACAACATTCTGTGGACCGATGAGACAAAAGTTGAACTCTTTGGAAGGTGTGTGTCCAAGTATCTGGTGTAGAAGGAACACTGCATTTCATAAAAAGAACATTATACCAACAGTAAAATATGGTGGTGGTAGTGTGATGGTCTGGGGCTGTTTTGCTGCTTCAGGACCTGGAAGACTTGCCGTGATAAAAGGAACTATGAATTCTGCTGTCTACCAAGAGATCCTGAAGGAGAATGTCCGACCATCTGTTCGTGTACTCAAGCTGAAACGAACTTGGGTTCTGCAGCAGGACAATGATCCTAAACACACCAGCAAGTCCACCACCGAATGGCTGAAGAAAAACAAAATGAAGACTTTGGAGTGGCCTAGCCAAAGTCCTGACCTGAATCCTATTGAGATGTTGTGGTATGACCTTAAAAAGGCCGTTCATGCTCGAAAACCCTCTAATGTAACTGAATTAGGACAATTCTGCAAAGATGAGTGGGCCAAAATTCCTCCAGGACGCTGTAAAAGCCTCATTGCACATTATCGCAAACGCTTGGTTGCAGTTGTTGCTGCTAAGGGTGGCCCAACCAGTTATTAGGTTTAGGGGCAATCACTTTTTCACACAGGGCCATGATGGTTTGGATTTTTTCACCTTTAATAATAAACGCCTTCATTTACAAATTGCATTTTGTGTTTACTTGTGTTGTCCTTGACTATTGTTTAAATTGGTTTGATGTTCCGAAACACTTAAGTGTGACCAACATGCAAAGGAACAGGAAATGAGGAAGGGGGCAAACACTTTTTCACACCACTGTACCTCTGTGGTTAGCTATATAAGACAAAAAGGCCTGACCATAGCAACGGTGGATAGCAAGGGTCAATCAAAGAATTGCAATACATTTATTGACGGTCATACGTTGCATGCAGCTAACACTATGAAAAACAAAACATGGTTAATCAACTTGTGTGTTTTGATGAGAGGTGTAAAGAAATGGGTCTATTTCAACAATCTGCCTATGGCGGCTGACCTCATTTTTTGATTCCCCCCTGAAGATTTTTAATTGCAGTTGCAAGTGCCGTGTACTAATTGTGGCCCAGCCCTATCTGTAGTTTTTAATAAGCAATTAATGAATGTAAAGCGTTGTTCTTCATTTATTGTCATGAAAGTGCTGTCATCTTTTGTCCAAAACTTAAAATATTTAACATTTCACAGTTTTGGTAGCAGGAATGTGTAAGAGCAGACAAGTAGGTCAACAGCCCAGTGTTCAACCATTATTACATTGTGGATGCCCATAGAGTAAGGAAATTGCAGGCAATAATCTTGAGGAAATATTAGACTACTCAATGGATAATGCACAGAATAGTCAACCAATTTTCAGTTTGTTTGTATTAGTCAAACACATTTCCTGTATACATTTTAACGTGCAACTGTTTTTTGTTTACACCGGATCCTGTATATTTGTGTAAGGTAATATGCTGTGATTAATCTCAAAGCATTGTGAGTCTGTTCTTTTTTTGACATTACAGCGTCATTTAATTTTAGTCCTCTTGTTCTTGTTTATCCAGCCATTGAAAGCTTAATAAAGATGCTGATATCTTTAGTTACTGATGTTGTTGTCAGTTATTGCTGTCCCCAAACCATGCTAACAACAAGGCTGCTGTAGAATTGTCTCTGTATGTTTATACACAGTCAGAGGTCAATGCAGCACTGCTAAGTCAATCATTTAATAATAGTGATCACAATATTGTCCTCCATGATAAATTCATAGATAGATGTTTACATGTTGCATTCAATTTGTCTCCTTATTGTTGTGCCTGTCGTTAGCAATGCTAGTTGCATGACTCATGGTGGTCTGCTGGTTCGTTGGTCATCAGTTGGCCGGTCCACCACTGTAGTCTAGACTGAAATATCTCGACAACTATCGGATGGATTTACATGAAATGTTGTACTTCTATTTATCATGCCCAGACGATGAATCCTGCTAACTTTGGTGATTCCCTGCTTTTTTCCTCTAGCATCGTCATAAGGTTCACATTTGTGGATTTAAGAGTGAAATATCTCAACCACTATTGGATGGATTGACATGAAATTTAGAACGGAGCACTGACATTCATGCCCCCCTGAGAATGAATGGTAATCATTACTTTGGCAATCCCATGTTAGCATTTCGCTCAAAGCACCACTCTT
This sequence comes from Percina caprodes, assembly GCA_013375575.1. NCBI lineage: Eukaryota > Metazoa > Chordata > Actinopteri > Perciformes > Percidae > Percina > Percina caprodes. The sequence continues at coordinate 9,157,316 of JABXJD010000004.1, forward strand.
CCTAAGTAGAAGACTGTTTATCATGTTAAAATATGTTTTGTAAAGATGTCCAAAGAATCCGTTTTTCAAGTTAACCTGCTTACTTTACTTAATGCCCTTCTCCTCTCCTTCAGTACCCAGCCTCCTCCGGCCTACTCCCATCCCTCCACAGCCACTTACAGTGTCCAACAGGCTCCAGCTGTGGCTCATGCAGCAACTGCATCCTACTCTCCAGCTCCAGTCCAGGCAGCCCGGCCAGTGGTCACTGCCCCTTACCCTGCCTATCAGAGTCACCAGGCTCCCCCTGACTACGCCTACAGGCAGCCAGACCCTCCGGCACCCCCACAGCCCACCACCACACCACAGACGTACCAGGTATACTCAGACACGGTCAGTCGCTTTCTGCTTTCTTTATGATCCCTGCTTCTCGGTTTCTTGTAGCATTATGTGGTCATATTGGATGTTATGTAAAGGCTTTTGTTTTGAGTCATATAATCAGACTTTTAGCCACTAAAACATGGGATTAAATGCTCTTTTGGAAACACCAGCAGGACAACTATAGCTACGGGCGCTCTGCAGCTGTCACAACCTATGACAACAAACAGTACTACCAGACAAGTATAGCTTCAGCTCAGAGGACACCCACAGAGAATTACTACCAGACGGGTAAGTCAGTTTACTTTTACTATAATGTTGCGTCCAAAGCTGGAATCATTGTAGTGGCTGAGTGATTATTCAATATTAAAGGGAAAACAATTTTATATCAAAGTCCATTCATACCTGTTGATGTGTACTACTGCAAATGTGAAAAAAATGTATAAACCCCCTTTGGAACTGCAGGAAATTTGCTAAATTGTCTCCACTGATGTCACCTGTGTACACATTGGTTGGGGCTGAAGACGATTAGTTTGAAAATGGGGGAAAAAAATGGTGTTATGTTAGAAAGAAGTGAGCTTACCAGACCCCTGTGGCTTGCTCCTCATCTCAGCATAAGGCAAGCGGCTTAGCTTATGATTAGCTGTTATTAGCATAACACACCCAAATCTATGATCAAACAGTCGATGGTTTAGTTGTATCAGTCCTGGTATTGTTTACTCTTGTTAAGATGTTTTTATGTATGAATGTATATGTAAGAATGTGCCGGCTGTTAATATGCTTGTGAAATGAGGATCCTTTCTATCAAAATTTCTCGGACCAGACCCGGTCTCAGAGGATGCGTTAGATCTCTTCTGCTGTCTGCTCACCTCATTCTAATGCCCTTCCTCTCCACCTCTACCCCTCCTCTTTGCCCCCTACCCTTTCCTACATCAGTAGGCGTAAAGACTGCTTACAGTCCAGCCCCCTCCACTGTGTACAGCCAGCCTCCTCCTCCCCAGAGGCAGGTAACGGCCCTGAAGCCTCTGGCCCCCTCTGTGTCAACCAGCTACAACATTTACCCTGTGTCCACCAGTGTCCAGCAGCCCCCCACACCCATTTCATCCTACACCCTTGGCTCCACCTTCGGATCCACTGCTTCAGCCACCACCTACTCAGGTAACATAAGATGAGAAAAGATCATTTATCCCAAAGGAAACATTGTGCCCAACATGCACACTCTCTCTCTGTATACATACATACATACATACATACATACATACATACATACATACATATAGTACAGGACAAAAGTTTGGAACCACCTTCTCATTCAATGCGTTTTCTTAATTTTCATGACTATTTACATTGTATATTATCACCAAAGGCATTACAACTATGAATGAACACGTATAGAATTATGTACTTAACAAAAAAGTGTGAAATAACTGAAAACATGTCTTATATTCTACTTTCTTCAAAGTAGCCACCATTTGCTTTTTTGATAGCGCTGCAAACCCTTGGTGTTCTCTCAATGAGCTTCATGAGGTAGTCACCTGAAATGGTTTTCACTTCACAGGTGTGCCCTTTCAGGGTTAATTAGTGGAATTTCTTGCCTTATTAATGGAGTTGGGACCATCAGTCGTATTGTGCAGAAGTCAGGTTGATACACAGCCGACAGCCCTTTTGGACAAGTGTTAGAATTCATATTATGGCAAGAACCAATCGGCTAAGTAAAGAGAAACGAGTGGCCATCATTACTTTAAGAAATGAAGGTCAGTCGGTCTGGAAAATTGCAAAAACTTTGAATGTGTCCCCAAGTGCAGTCGCAAAAACCATCAAGCACTACGACAAAACTGACTCACATGAGGACTCTTGGAAGACCAAGAGTCACCTCCGCTGCTGAGGATAAGTTAATCCTAGAAACTTTTTTTACAAACTTTTGTGCGTGCGTGCGTGTGTGTATGTGTGTATGCGTGCGTGTGTGTGTGTGTGTGTGTGTGTGTGTGTGTGTGTGTGTGTGTGTGTGTGTGTGTGTGTGTGTGTACGTACACACAGAGCAAATCAAAGAAGAAAAAAATGAAGGGAGATGCAACATACAAATGCATAAATTAAATTGTGGGTGTACTAGTTACTTTGTTACAAATTGCAAGCAAAAGACTTTAAAGGTGCATCCTTGTTACTGTGTCACGAGCAAAGAAATGTACAGTAAGGAGAAGGTGATGGGATGTGGAGCATTTTTGAACATGTAGTATAAATGTTGCAGTATAAAACTGACTTGTGTATGGGAGAACTGTGGTGGAGAACACATCTTTGAGCTGATATTGAGTGGCAGGGACAGGTGTATAAAAATGTTAAATTTACTTTGCTAATTCGACACTTGTCAAAGACAATTTGGGGATTGACTTTGTCCTTCTTTTCTTCTCGCTTATAACTCTCTGTCCTCACTCTATTCCTCCTGCTCTCTAACCCTCAGGCATTAGCTACTCCAATTATGACTCAACTGGCTACACCTCTACATCCACCCCCTCCTATTACCAGCCAGCCCAGCAGACTCTTACCCAGCCGCAGCCTCCACCTCAGCAGCCCCAGCAACAGCCCCAGCCCCCCATCCAGCCACCACCTAAGCAGCTGACAAGCTCTTCCTGGAGCAACTCAGGCAGCAACATGGTGACAGCTCCAACTGTAAACACCTACAAAAAGCCCACGTTTCACCAGAGCAAGCTGCAGAAGCCCAAAGGGCCTCCCAAGCAGCCCCAGCTCCATTACTGTGATATTTGCAAGATCAGCTGTGCAGGCCCTCAGGTAGGAGTTAATAATGACAAGGGACAAGACTGTATTATATGAAAGCTTTTAACATAAAAGCTTTATTGTGTTTTGCAGTACAGATCTTTGAATTACACAAACGAATGCAAAAAAACAGCAGAACAAACAAACATAATATATTTAGGACCAAAAACCAATGAAAATTAACACACACACGTGTATGTGTGTGTGTATATATATATATATATATATATATATATATATATATATATATATATATATATATATATATATATATATATATATATATATATATATATATATATATATATATATATATATATATATATATATATATATATATATATATATATATATATATATATATAAAAAATTTGTATGTATGTTTCTTTATGTATATTTGGAAACTTCAACTTGCTTACTGGTTTGATTTACTGCATCAGACCTACCGGGAGCACCTTGATGGCCAGAAGCATAAGAAAAAGGAGACAGCCCTTAAATCTGGTGGCCAGACGGGGGCCAGCAATGGGCCCAGAGGTGTCCAGACTCAGTTACGCTGTGAACTATGTGACGTCACCTGCACTGGAGTGGACGCCTATGCTGCCCATATCCGTGGGGCCAAACATCAGAAGGTTAGCACAGCAGTGTTGCTTTATTTTCAAGTGTTCAATATTTGTTATTTAAGGAAATGTAGGCAGCTGTAGTAACATTGTTGGACATGACCCCATCAGGGATTTGGGATGGGATTAAGTATCATCAGCCTTAAATGGTTGAATCCCCCCCTCTGTCTCTTTTTTGTCAACCTTGGAAAGGTGGTGAAACTTCACACCAAGCTGGGCAAACCTATACCTTCCACTGAACCAGTGTTGGTGAATTCTGCTCCAGTTATCACAACCTCGATAGCTGGGAAACCTCCAGTCAACACATCCACTCCTGCCTCTGTCTCAACCACTTCAACGCCCACTGTGACACCCAAACAGGGTGCTGTAAACACCCCGGTCAAAATAACTGCACCAGTCAAGAAACCAGCTCCTCCCAAAACATATAACATTTGTAAGTTTGTTGAGTTGTTAGGTGATTTATGCTCACAAATGGAAGGTTTGGAGTTTCTATGGCTTTTTTTTATTTATTTTATTTTTATTTTTGGTTAAGCTTATGGTTAAGCTTCAGCTTTGCACTTTGGTATCTGTATCTACAGTGGTGTGAAAAAGTGCCCCCTTCCTCATTTCCTGTTCCTTTGCATGTTTGTCACACTTAAGTGTTTCGGAACATCAAACCAATTTAAACAATAGTCAAGGACAACACAAGTAAACACAAAATGCAATTTGTAAATGAAGGTGTTTATTATTAAAGGTGAAAAAAAATCCAAACCATCATGGCCCTGTGTGAAAAAGTGATTGCCCCCTAAACCTAATAACTGGTTGGGCCACCCTTAGCAGCAACAACTGCAACCAAGCGTTTGCGATAATGTGCAATGAGGCTTTTACAGCGTCCTGGAGGAATTTTGGCCCACTCATCTTTGCAGAATTGTCCTAATTCAGTTACATTAGAGGGTTTTCGAGCATGAACGGCCTTTTTAAGGTCATACCACAACATCTCAATAGGATTCAGGTCAGGACTTTGGCTAGGCCACTCCAAAGTCTTCATTTTGTTTTTCTTCAGCCATTCGGTGGTGGACTTGCTGGTGTGTTTAGGATCATTGTCCTGCTGCAGAACCCAAGTTCGTTTCAGCTTGAGTACACGAACAGATGGTCGGACATTCTCCTTCAGGATCTCTTGGTAGACAGCAGAATTCATAGTTCCTTTTATCACGGCAAGTCTTCCAGGTCCTGGAGCAGCAAAACAGCCCCAGACCATCACACTACCACCACCATATTTTACTGTTGGTATAATGTTCTTTTTATGAAATGCAGTGTTCCTTCTACGCCAGATATACTTGGACACACACCTTCCAAAGAGTTCCACTTTTGTCTCATCGGTCCACAGAATGTTGTCCCAAAAGTCTTGGGGATCATCAAGATGTGTTGTGGAGAAATTGAGACGAGCTTTGATGTTCTTTTTGCTCAGCAGTGGTTTTCTCCTTGGAACTCTGCCATGCAGGCCATTTTTGCCCAGTCTTTTTCTGATGGTGGAGGCATGAACGCTGACCTTAACTGAGGCAAGTGAGGCCTGCAGTTCTTTGGACGTTGTTGTGGGGTCTTTTGTGACCTCTTGGATGAGTCGTCGCTGCGCTCTTGGGGTAATTTTGGGCGGCCGGCCACTCCTGGGAAGGTTCACCACTGTTCCATGTCTTCGCCATTTGTGGATAATGGCTCTCACTGTGGTTCGTTGGATTCCCAAAGCTTTGGAAATGGCTTTATAACCCTTTCCAGACTGATAGATCTCAATTACTTTCTTTCTCAATTGTTCCTGAATTTCTTTGGGTCTCGGCATGATGTGTAGCTTTTAAGCATCTTCTGGTGGACCTTACTGTGTCAAGCAGCTCCTATTTAAGTGATGCCTTGATTGTGAACAGGTGTGGCAATAATCAGGCCTGGGTGTGGCTAGAGAAATTGAACTCAGGTGTGGACAACCACAGTTATAGTATGTTTTAACAAGGGGGGCAATCACTTTTTCACACAGGGCCATGATGGTTTGGATTTTTTTTCACCTTTAATAATAAACACCTTCATTTACAAATTGCATTTTGTGTTTACTTGTGTTGTCCTTGACTATTGTTTAAATTGGTTTGATGTTCCGAAACACTTAAGTGTGACAAACATGCAAAGGAACAGGAAATGAGGAAGGGGGCAAACACTTTTTCACACCACTGTATCTCTCCTATGAGTGTCAATGCAAGATAGAATTTATTTAACAAAATTAACGAATGTGACATTTTAACAAATTTAACTGTTGGTTAACTCAATTAATAGTTTACCAATGGTTAATTATCAACCTTTGAACTAGAGATACAAATTAGAGACTAGAAGGGGATTTCTTTTATTTATATATATATATATATATATATATATATATATATATATATATATATATATATATATATATATATATATATATATATATATATATATATATATAAAAAAAAAGAGGCATGTATTATTAGCCTTCAATAAATTCTCTAATTTGTAATATCTTGCCTGTCGCATAGCCAATAAGCCTGTCAGCACTCCAGCAGCTGCAGTGACAGCAGCAGCGGTGGTGGTGGCTGCCAAGGTGAAGGAGCCCATGCAACAGTCAGTTCAGAGGAGGGACCCTCAGAGTGACGATGAGGACGGTGACAGAGCTGGAGGCCAGGGAGACATCCAGCCAGTGGGACACGACTATGTAGAGGAGGTAAGCAGAAAATGAGAAGGACAACGGCCGACAGACAGTCTGTATATTGTAGGACTGATATATGTTGGTTAATATGCAAATAACAAAATATTCTCATCAGAGCCAGAAAGCTCTGTTGCGTTCGTGGTCATTCATGGTGTGTAATTTCCTAAACTTTGTTTGTTTCAGGTCCGAAACGTTGACGGCAAAGTGATTAGATTTCACTGTAAACTGTGTGAGTGCAGTTTCAACGACCCAAACGCTAAAGACATGCACTTGAAAGGAAGAAGGCACAGACTCCAATACAAGGTAAGTTAGTCAGAGCATCACTGAGCTAAGTCCTGTCTGACTGGTTATCCAGAGAGACATAATGAACAGCGTTGCAATGCATACTCTTTCCTCACTTCATCAAGCAGTTACGCAATGGGGTATTTCAGCCATTAACTGACAAAGAGTGAGGCTAACTATGTCAAAAATGTGGCCTCTTAAAGGTACTGTGCAGAGTTTTTATTTTTTTAATTTATTATTATTTTTTTTTTAACCAATATAGTGGTTTTCTATGTTGCAAACACGTGTTCGATGTAATACACAATCTTACCAATGGTGCCACGCGATCGCACTGATCAACAGGTGGCGGTTACACGCCAAGACACGCAGAGAAGAAGAATGCAAGCTAGTAAACATGTATAGATGGAAGTAAACAATGCTGGATGTAAAATACTTTAATATCTGTTTTACAAATGTTTCATGATGAAGGAAATGCACTAAACATGTTGTTAGACCTATAGAATACACAAGATGCATTTTAGTGAGTAACACTAAATGTAAAAATAACTTAGATATGCAATATGAAACTGAAAGCGCAACACTCAGATCCACGAACCTGCTGTGAGAAAGCGGAATCGCGACACACCCCTTTCAACTCCCAGAGTTATCCTTCCCGTCCAGATCACAGGATCACATCTCAAGTTGCATTTTAAGCTCTTCCTTTTTCTGCTTGTGGATAGCTATGTGACACAAACTATATAGATGAGGACCGGCAAGTTAAATTGGCCGTCCTTGTGTATACCAGGCAGACACACAGCTGACAATCTGCAGGTGGAGGTGTTGAGATGGGCTCGGACATACACGCACGCTGTGGACTTGTGTCAGTCCCGCAAGCGGTTTCAGGAAAGAGACTGCATGTGTCCAACAAAGCACAGAACATCTACACCGGTACAGGCCTACAGCTGCCCGCAGACATGGAGTGCGGAAAGTGTGTCAGAGCCTTCCGGATGGGTGAACTGAGACTCTGCTTCCTGTGCTTTCTTTTGGAAGGCTGGCTGCCAAAAATCACACCTTACTTGCTAATTAATTAGCGTGAGTTAAACACTAGCTATCAATAAACACTAAACAGAAGTCTGTTTAGTGGCTGGTGTGTGTGCCAGTGTTAATGCGTCGTGTCTCAGCCCACCCCCACATTTGGTGACTGTTGAGTGTTAATTTCGGACACTTCACAATACTGTGAAACAGTAGCCATTTATTGGACTTTGTAGATGTAAGAGAACTTGATTGAAGAATTTTCAACATGCTCAAATTCTCTCGCAAAGTAGTTTAGGTCTGTTTGCTTTTCAATTCCGGCTTGGAGTGGATGGAAGACCAAATGGAAAGAAAGGGATTATTTTAAGTTGTATCTGGACTAGTTTGAGAATGGCCCGAGAGTGTGCAGGATCCTGTGTGGACTGACATTACATTCTTCTTACATTGCCTTTACATTTATTCTGTCCTCCTCTCTGTAGAAGAAAGTGAATCCAGAGCTTCCTGTGGAAATCAAGCCCAGTAACCGGGCCAGGAAGCTGCAGGAGAGCAAACTAAAGAAGCAGAAACAGAAGGCGGTGCTGAAGAGAGAGAGAGATGATGAGCAGTGCTGGCACATGGAGATGAGGTCAGACTCATGGCCAAAGTTAGTAACTTAAACTTCATCCCACTTTGACTATAAACATGTTTCCTTGGTTGGCACATAATAGAAAAATATGCATTCATACAGGTAATATCAGTAAAGGGGAAGTCCTAAAGCTAAGCTGAGTATTAGTCTGACGCATATACACATGGAAAAAAGGAAATTTCTTGCCTCATTTAATATTTTTTTTTTTCCTGTTTTCTTGTCAATCACATCAGATTTCTTGCATTTGAAATATAAATGCAGTTTCAACAGCCAGAGAAAGTTATACAAATAAGATAGTTGTGAGGATTTTATCATGAGAACTGTACATCCAGATTAAGGACTTAATCAGTGCATGTAACCTAATGCACAATGAAATGTTGACATACCAGGCCTGTGCTTTAATTGTTGATTTACATGGGGAAATGCCATTTTTATAACCAAGGATCAACTAAGAGTACTTTTGACACTAAACCTCTTTATAATAATTATCTTATATCATCAACGGTGGTTTGGAGTATGTCTCAGTTAAGTGCTTGTTTTTATGGTCTACTGTGTCTCGTTAACGGCAGCCATAACATTCCCCTGTGGGAGTATATGACTTTTAATGAATGCCATTAAAAACTTCTCTTGCAGGCGATATGAGGAGGACATGTACTGGAGAAGGATGGAGGAGGAGCAAATGTATTGGGGAGAGCAGAGACGCAGGATGGCTCCTCCACCGTTGATGAGCCGCCCTGGAATGCCAGTACCCCCTCTACTGGTGAGCGCCACAACTGCAGTTCTTTTCTGTGTTTTGTGTTGTATGGGAAAAATCTTGAATTCCAAGTGTGATCAGTCACTTTATTCCCTTCTCCCCCACAAGACATGTGTGCGTCGGCCAGACTCTCCCGACGACCGTCACATCATGGCTAAACACTCGACCATTTACCCAGTAGAGGAAGAGCTGCAGGCTGTTCAGAGGATTGTCTCCCACTCTGAGAGAGCCCTAAAACTGGTGTCAGACTCCCTGCTGGAGAAGGAGACACCAGCTGTTGATTCAGCTGCTACTGAAGGAGAAGATGAAAAAGGGTAAAGAGTGACTTTTGGCAGATGATTCACAATTTTCTTTGGGCAGGATTGTAATAAGGATTAAGGTAGTTGAAGCCAGGGTAACATACCTTTTTTTTGCTGAGCAGGTTATAGATAGATAGAGAGATAGATAGAGAGATGTTTCCTGCAAGCAACCCCAGTTCAGCTGAACTATTTTTCTCTTGACAGTACTGAGAACTCAAGACGGCTGCTAAAAGGTGTGATGAGGGTAGGAATCCTGGCCAAAGGCCTGCTGCTTCATGGGGACAGAAATGTTGAGCTCATCCTGCTGACTGCTAAGAAACCCACCATCTCTTTACTGAAGAACATCGCCAAGCATTTGCCCAAAGAACTGGAGGTAAGGAAACGTCGCCAGTTAATTTAGGACATTGGTCGAAGCTGAGTGAGGGAAGACTTGTGGTAAACTTGGAATTTACGTTTTAAGTTTTAAAATATTTTATTTGGTTTTATTTCATGACATACCTGGGTGTGGTATCAAAAATAAATTGTAAATTCTGACAAAAATGGCATGAAACAGTTTTCTTGCCACTTGTATCACTATTAGTCTAATCAGCCTTATGACTTTTGTCATAAGAGCTGGCAACTGTGGGACTGAAAGGTTAAATATAATGGGAACAAGAGGTTCTCTCTCTCTCTCTCTCTCTCTCTCTCTCTCTCTCTCTCTCTATCTATCTATCTATCTATCTATCTATCTATCTATCTATCTATCTATCTATCTATCTATCTATCTATCTATCTATCTATCTATCTATCTATCTATCTATCTATCTATCTATCTATCTATCTATCTATCTATCTATCTATCTATCTATCTATCTATCTATCTATCTATCTCTATCTCTCTATCTCTCTATCTCTATCTATCTATCTATCTATCTATCTATCTATCTATCTATCTCTATCTCTCTATCTCTCTCTCTATCTCTCTATCTCTATCTCTATCTCTCTCTATCTATCTCTATCTATCTCTATCTATCTCTATCTATCTATCTCTATATATACACACACAAACAAATGAAACCTTGTGATAATTGCACTCTCATGTGTTGCAACCAAAATACCAACCCAAAAAAAATATTCTTCTGTCGAGTCACTTCATCCTACATGGGTTTCTTTCATATGCTAGAGCATCTCATTTATAGTGAACATACACCGCTGTCTTTTACAGTCAGAAACAGCACAGCAGTTTGTATTTGTATGTATTCATGATTAGAATGATTAAAGTAAAATCAGTAGAGTAGACTTGTCATTTTAGCTTGCTGTGAATATGCACTACCACTGTTTTGGTGTTTCAGAACTGCCACTCTGTAAAATTAATCGTTAGTAGTCTGATTGTTGTTAGAGGACTGTTTTCTGCTACATCTTAGGAATATGGTGTGGTTTCTAGTTGTTCACAAATTACTAAACTGTCCCTAGCCTAAAGAGAGATTTTTTTTATTAATTTGCTGGCATTTTCTCCACAAGAAAGAGGATTACCACCAGGTACAACGTTGTGATGTGTTGCAATTGCTCACTCTTCCTCCCTCCTGCTTTAGCTGTATTGAGTGTTGCATTAAAGGTGCTTTTGACTGATCTTTAGATTCACTGCCTGGTTATGACACCTGAATCCTACAGAGTGAGATGGGGCTTTTATCTTCTTAAACTTCCCCCATTGTTTTCCTAAATATTACAATTCCAAAGATTTAATAAACTGTTGGGAAATATATTTATGGTAATGTCACAGTCCCTGTGACTGAAGGTAAACTACTTTGAGAGAAAATAATTTGCACAACCCAGAGTTAAATACATACTGTAACAGTATTGCCCTGTAACCACGCCAAACAAGGCTATTATTTGCCTCTACACCCCTCCTCCTCTGTAGGGAGTAATCCCAAGTGTCCTTTTAACCGGCAGACATTTTCTGAAGATCAGTATGAGGTGCAGGCTCACCCTGAGGAGGCGAACATCGTGATATTTTCAAGCAAGGAGCCCAAAATGCAGGTGACCATTTCTCTCACCTCGCCGCTGATGAGGGAGGACCCTGCTACTGAGAAGGAGAAGCAGGCAGGAGGAAAAGCGGCTGAGAAAGGTTAGAGAAGCCAAAGCTTTCAGTACCAGATGACCAAATGTAAGCGATGTGTGTTAAAACAAAAAAAAAACTTGCTCCGTCTTTCCAACCACAAAAAGCCTACATTTTTAGGCTGAAAAGCTCTTACAATTTCACAAAATAAGAGGTGGGACTTGTAACCAAGACCACGTTTATAGTATCTTTTATTCTTTAACCCCTGAAATAAGTTTTAACTCGCACATTCATTTGTCCCACTTTTAATTTTCCCCATTTTTTGCAGCTACAGTAGTCCCAGATTTCTTAATTTCTTTATCACAACTTGGGAATCAAAAGCCGGGCTCTCCGACCTTTCTGTGCCACTAGGGTGTGTGTTTATCTTGTGAACACGTGCTCAGATAAAAACTTTGGGAAACTATAATAATAGACTGAAGGTGATGATCAGTGTTTAGATAATGCCCAGGGATAAAAATGCTTCAAATGGTGATACAACTTTGTTTTAAATACTTATTTCTAGACATGACAAAAGTTTAGCTTCTTGTTGTATTATGGTCATGATACCTACAGTATGAGGGGATTTTGAGGTCCAGAGACTTCCCATTCCCTCGTCTCTCATCCCTGCGTCATACTGTGGCATTATCAGTGAAGAGGTGTTGGAGTGTCATTTTATTGCCTCACAATGATCAGTATTTGAAATAATAATAAGATGATATTAGTATATCCATTATCCAAACCCCCCCACCACCATTTAACAATAAAGGTAATTTTCAAGATCATTGTGTTGCCAACACTCCTCCACCTGCTGTAATAACTCAGTATTTTAATGTATTTTTTTTCACATTCAGAAAACATAGAAATGTTTTCTGTGGCCGTTGTCTTATATTTTGTAATTTTTGTTTGGGTTTGTTGATCAGTGCCCCTACTTCTGTATCAGCAGACCTAGGCAAGTCAATGACTGATCTGAAGACCACACTTATTTACATACCACTAAGAATAGTAACATCAACACCAGGTTGCCCATGTTTATTAAGCTTTTAGAGGAACACCCATCTTTCATTTTCAGGGGCTCACATGCTGCTAAATAAGTCACCTCTTTAAGAGGCATGATAAATATGGGTCTTTGATTCTAAGTGGTATGGTAGTGTAGACTTCAAAAAAGTGGCTTTGTTTTTGTTATGCATTTCCCCTGTAAGAAAGCTAATATAATCTGCTGTTGCTACAGTTCTAGTGAACATAGAAGTGTGGAAAGTCCAACGGCTGATCTTGAGAAATATTGAACATCAGTCATCAGTAACCACATTGAATGTTTTGGACAAACCTGTCATTTGTAATTTGTAGGTGACTTTAAAGTCTTGTAAATGTCTCTTAAATTTGTCCTCAAACAGCCCAAAAACTATTTAACTAACATCTAAATCCAACACAGACACAAGCATTATTTTTTAAACAAACAACTTTTTAATTTACCTTTTTTAGCACTACTAATTAGGTTAATCTTGGGCTTTGTCATGTAGATCTGACTTTCATTGGTCTGCTTTTTGATGTTGATATTGTCTCTAAATATGAAGGCATAAAGGGAAAGAAGTATCCTTGCTCTTGTGCCCTTATCTACTTAAGAAGTTTCCTTTCAAACATCATCGCAGAGGAGTAACGGGAACCATCGCTATCTATGCAAAGTAGGGTCAATCAAATGATGTGGAATGAGAGCATCAAAAGGAATAAAGTCAATGTTTCATGATCAAAAGTTGTAAAAAATCAATTTTTGCATCTGAAGTTCAGCTGCTCAAACTGTTTCAGTCAGGCTCTTGTGCAGTCAGCTGCAAAAAAACAAGGAAATCCACAACACTGAGTTTATCATAGAAAAGGTTCCAAGTCTTAATAGAAGTTTTTTTATTTTTTTATTTTTATTTTTTTATTATAGAATAATTACAAATTAATAATTCCCTGCATAAAATTATTTTAGTGGCGTGAAGGAAGCCAAATCTGACATGGTTTAGATTTTTTTGTGTTAATTGTGGGTAAGAAATGTCAATAGATGAGGCTCAATGATAAGTTCCTGAACTGGAGAAATGTTACAAAATGCTTTTAAAGATGTCAAGAGTGACAAGACAGCATTATAGGAAGAAGGAAACGAGGGATTGACGTAGTAGATATTACGGTCTTTAATGCACCTTTTCTCAGAGCACACATTTTCACTTATATTACGTTACAGCAGGAAAATGAACGATTGCTCCGTTTTAGATTTTTAAGTGTCCACACCAGTGAACCAGCGAGCTCAGTACCAGTAAATGGACATTAGTCATGTTATTAGTCACACACTTAAGTTTAACAAGTCAAAATAACTCTTAAGAGAAAGATGCACTCAGGCAAATGGTAATGGTGTCCACATTTAAAGACACTATAAAAGCAATAGGTCTTCTGTAGTTTAGTCACCTTAAACTAAAAATTAAATATAAACTCCACCATTCTTCTCTCTTAATGCCTTGGATTTCCTTATTTTTTTTATTTGCATGTTTTTGTGACCTCCAACTCAAAGAATACCTCAGTAATTGCGTGAACTTCCATGTTCAGTGGTCAAATGTTTTCTCTCATATTTTCCTCCATTATTTTTCTCACAAAACAAACCAAAGAGTCTCAAGGTCATGTCTGGTCAAATGGACATCTACAGTAACAACACTAATTATGTGTTAGCCATCATTTGGGTTTTGCATTAGTTTGACTGTGAGTCATTAGCTTGTGCATGTTATCTCCTCCAGGTGTGGCTGAGAAGGACCCCACTGATCTTCTGAATAAGAGAAAATGTCTGGAATACCTGGCTTCTCTCCGTCACGCCAAATGGTTTCAGGTAAAAGCACCACATGCATTTGAAAATGTCATTAAAAACAATGTAGAATAATGAGCACACAAATCCTGGTAGGACTGGTTTAAGTTGTATGATAAAGATTTCTAAAATCAGCAATAGTTTTGAGTAGATTCACAAATGTTTTTACTTTGCCTTTTTTCAAACACACATTTTAAGTCACCAGTTAAATTGTACAGTGATATTGTCAGAAGTCCAGCCTATCTAAAGTAATTCAAAAATAATAATACAACTATTTTTTTCTTCTCTGAAGGCTCGTGCCAATGGGCTGCAGTCTTGTGTGATCATCATTCGGTTGCTGAGAGATTTATGTCAGCGGGTCCCCACCTGGGGGAAGATGCCCGGCTGGGTGAGAGGCTTCACCTGTCTGTTGTTTTGACTTTTTGATTCTCTTTTATTTTTTCGGGGGGTGAGGGTTATTTAACCTTCTCCTAATAAGGCTTTATTTAATGTGTATGTGTTGTATATTTGATTCCCTAAATTTCTGTCCTCTTTTTGTATGTCTGTCTCTCCTGGTGCCATCTATTTGAGAACAATAACCGAAACAGTATATTCACATATTGTACGTTCAAAGCTCTATCAGCGTTGAGTCAATGCTGTATCTGTATCTTGTGTGAGGTAACTTTTATACACACCAAATATCTTTTAAGGTTTTTTTCCAGTCAGGACTGGTAGAGGACTACTGTTGCAGCTGTAACCAGTCCAACAAAGTGCTGAGATACATAAACACACTGTGACACGCTCTAGATTGTATTTTAATGATTTATTCCTCCACACGTAAAATACAACTAGCACTGCAGTTACATAATGTATAATTACTTTGTCAATATGTGTGTCAGTGCGGCGGTCAACAGAAAGTGTTGTCTGCCACAGCCCAAAAAACACGGGTAAACAGGTGAAGCAAACACAAATGTTATGACTTCCGCTCAAACCGCGATGAAAAAATATAATATACAATATAAATGCACAATATAATAATCAATAAATAATATCAATGAGTCCATAAACAACATACAATAAGTGGAATGAAATCTGAAATGTCTTCTCCCTCCAGGCGATGGAGCTGCTGGTGGAGAAAGTGATCAGCAGTGCTGCAGGCCCGCTCAGCCCAGGAGAGGCCATGCGCAGAGTCCTGGAGTGCATATCCACAGGCATCCTGCTACCAGGTCAGGAAAACCTGTTAATGAGATTTGATCACATGTATTATTTTACAGGATACAGAACTTGTATGACTTCGGAGAAAAAGATACTTGTTTCATGTCATTTTCTTGTCTACCGTCCCTCTTCTGGTGCTACAAAATCAGCTTGTGTCAAACTTGAATCTTTTGAGAGGATTTACTACCTCTGATTAATTTCTATTATTACTCATTATATTAATCACAATACATACATTATCAAACGTACATGTTCACTTGTTTCTCACCCTCTTCTCAGATGGACCAGGGTTGATGGACCCCTGTGAGAAAGAGACAACAGATGCTTTGGGAAGCATGATGCTGCAAGCCAGAGAGGACATTACTGCCAGTGCACAGGTACCCAGACACAGCATGTATGCCATGGCCACTGAAAAGTCTAGATTCTGATGGGGTGGAAGGTGTGGTTTCACTTTTAGTAACTGGACAGCATAATGGGACACACTTGTTTGTTTTAGGTGTTTGCTTTCAGTTATGAGTTAATGAGCTAGTATTTAACTGTGGGTGAAGACGGCAACAGTGCGAGGTTAAGCTAATGAGCTTGGTCAGGGTTATTTGTGAAACCACCACCAGAACCATGCAAATTTAATTTCAAGCGTCAACGATCAGAGGAGAAAAGAGAGGACTTCTAAAAAAAACAATGCTATCCACAGTGAAGCTGGTAGTCGGCTTCTGAGGGACAGCTGCGGGGGAAAGGAGAGGACCACATCCTTTTGTTGCATGTCATACTCTCTGCATGTCTCTCACCTTGTTTCCTGTGTCCCTCCTATAACGCTACAAAACAACATTTCTCATACCTGTTTCTTCTGGTTCCAGCATGCTCTGCGGCTACTTGCTTTCCGCCAGATCCACAAGGTCCTGGGCATGGAGTCTCTGCCAGCGTCCAAGGCCAGCGCTCGCAACCGTAAGCGTCGACGGGACGGCAACGAAACGGGCGAAGGGGAGGGGGAGGGCAAAAAAGACAAGAAGGAAGAAGCAGAGAGTGCTTGACCTCTGAAGGCCTTTGCTTGTTGGTAGAATGTCACAACTTTCAACTTTTCTTATCTTGAAAACAATCCTAACACGCAGCTATACACATATGAATATAACTGACTGTACATGTTACATGTCTACCCTTGAATTAAGAGGAGTAATGTGGTGGGGGGGGAGAAAACAGAAGCTTAAGAATCTGTACTGCAAATCCTCGTATAGTAATTTCCTGCAGATTAAGTGTCTTTTAAAGTTTGCAGAGAAAATTGGCTTGGTGAGAAATCATGAAAATGAATGATCGCATCATTCCATTTCAGTATGATTGCACACTGTAACTGACCACTCCTCATGTTTATTCCCAATAGTTAAACCACCATCAACTACAGTATTGTTTTATAAGATGTTGCAAGCCTCCAGTTAAATCATCAGCACCTTAGCACACTTTCTTCCGGTAGGGTCAGAACTAGACTGCTTGAGTCAAGACTCGCTGAACTAACGTTGGTGCATGACATTTGTACACTAAACTGTTTTTCAGTCCGTGTTCAACAAACAAAAAGATATGGGTTCTGGTTTAGAAGCTTTGAAACTGAAACAGATCACAGATTACGGTTTAAGATCTACATACTGTTCTGTGATTGTCATTGTGCCTAAGATGAAACCTGAAAAAGTGTGAAGGTCCTTACTGCAGTAAACACTCCCTCTAAAGTCTCCTGTTTCAACATTTCCTCCACATTTTGAAATTGTGATAGGTTTGAGTTGTGAAATTCTTCTTTAATTCATCTGAAAAGGTCTTGCATTCCACCTAAAATACGCTAGACAACACTGACATAAATTCCCCTTGAAAACATGTCTAAGGTTTTGCAAGAAGTGTACAAAGAGAGATTATCTGTTTTGTAGAGGTCACTGGATGAAATCTGTCTCTTGAGGAGAGAGAAGTCTTATGTAGTCTGTAGCATGCTGAGGGAATGAAGCACTTAAGAAATGACAATGTTACTGTATGCAGCCATAATTTTATAATTTGAATAATATCCCTGGTAACCTTTTTTTTTCTTCTTCCAGAGTATGGTTAGCAGAAGAGAGAAGCTTTAGTCGGACTGAATATCTACTGTTATGATCATGTAGTCCTTTGACTTTCTTCCTTGTGCCTGCATCACTTTGTATTACAGAGTAAGGGGTACATTTGTGTTTTTTGTCAGGTTAATATTGTAAGGAAATTATTTCACAAAGATGTAGGACAGGGAAAGGACAGTTGCACAACTCTTTGGCTTAAACGTTGATGTGATGAGAGCATTATTTTGCTTTTAAGTTTGATTTTCATTTATCAAGAGCATCATATAAGTATTGCTTATTTTATTTCTGAAGGATTTTGCAATCTATTTTGTATTGTTTAAATGGAAAGTGAACGTTGCTGTCCTTATATGTGAATGTCTTTGTAGTGTTGCCTAAAATTAGGGGAAATATATTAAAACACTTTTAAGCCATTTGTATCCTGGGTTGTGTTGTCTCTTCATCACTGCAAATTCAAAAACAGATGCTTTCTTCAACTTTAAGAAACACTATTTTTAACAGAACACATGTCACCTACAGCGTCACTTCTTGCGTCGCTTCATGAAATATGAACCGCGTTTTCCATAAACATTGAGGAAGTGGTCTGACAATGTCAGCGCTCACTCCACAGCTCCAGTTCATGTCTGCGGAATGAATATCCACAGGATTTAACTTTTAGGTTCCTGCCAAGTAGTTTTAATAAAGAACTTGGAAAGAAAATATCACCGCTGTAGGAGACAAAGATGATTTAGAAGTCTTCCTCCAGTTTAGGAACCCAGCTGTCATGAACAGAAAAACTGTCAGCATCTGTCCAGAGAGCCGCAGTTAATGAAAGATTCATGACGACAAGAAACCAGACTGAACAAGCTGTCCGGGGCGTTTTACTTATGCGACAGGAGCAGCCAGAGCAACGCTGTCAACATCCTGCTAACCGCTAACAATTTATTTAGCTTTTATAGTATTTTTGGATCCCTGTTGCCTCGGCAACAGCTACTCTAGGTCTCTTTTTTTTTTTGGCATTCATTAGCAATTTTATTATGGTTTTATTTAATTTTGATATTGTTCTGAGACATTTCTCTCCTGGACAGGTGTTACTCCAGCTCTGCTCATAGTAAAGGTATGTACTATGATTCAGAGCACGTCCATGTACAGTTCTCATTGGTCAACCATGCAGCATAGTCTTGTGAGTGCAGTTCTACATGTGAGCACTGTATAAACACCATTACTGATTAAAGGATAAAATGTTATGGCTAAGGAAAAAGGTTTTTCTTTCTTTTAAATGTGCCAAATTAAAGAGTTCTTTAAAGGAAACTTTAAGAAATCATGTAAGGAATAATGTATAGTGAGCGAGTTGTTATTGCACATTGAACCCTGAAAGGATAATATTATCTTGCTTATTACACAGCAATAATCTGACACAAATTATTGATTTAAAAAAAGATTTTATTGATAAAAATGGTCCTCTAGAGTCTATTATCAGAACTGCATCCATAGCCGTAATTGAGCAATCAGAATGGAGAATTCAACAAAGCCTTCACATAATAGGTAGTTATAATAACCGTCTGGTAAAATAAACCATAAACAATATTTGTCATGTTTAACTTGTTGCTTATATACAGCCAGCCAGTATTTTAAGATCCATTATTTCAGACAGACACTGAGGTGTTTTAAGGCCGGTGCCTCGCTTATTATTATTATTATGCTTCTGCAGATGAGTTGGGCGGCCAGTACACAGTGTGTAGCCAAGGGGGACCACAGGAAACCAAAACCTGGAGAACTGACTTTCTACAAAGGAGACATCCTCACTATTGTAGACACAAGCACGGTACTGTCATGTTTAAAAGCAGCTATAGATAGTGTTTGGTCAGAGTCCTTGTGTGTTTTTTTTTTTTTCTACCATTTGACCCAACACTTTGCTCTTTACTAGAAGAAAGGATATTACAAGGCCAGACACAACACCACCGGAGAGGAAGGACTCATAAACGGCTCCAGTGTTCGTGAGAGGGAGGCTCTGCGTGTCGACCCCAGCCTCAGCCTCATGCCGTAGGTTTCCTCTTCCTCTCAGTTTTGCACTTTTTTTGCATCAGTAGAACACAGCTATGTTTGCATACAATAAACACAAGCAGTGTGACTGTCACATGGGAACACACTAGTTTCTGACTTTAGCTGCTGCCTTGGTCAATCTTGAAAACGCATCTTGTGACTACACAGTGTGTGTTCAACGTGCTAACAAACATTGTCAGTATTAATCACTCCAACTTCCTTTTTTGGTGTGTAAACTGCTGACATGTTTTGTCTGTTAGAAAAAGATATTTCAGACTATTTCTAACATGTTTTTTTTTTTATGTGTGTCACCCTGTGCCGTCTTTCACTAGTTGGTTTCATGGGAAGATCTCGGGTCCAGATGCGGTGTGTAAGCTGCAGCCGGCCGAGGATGGCCTGTTCTTGGTTCGAGAGTCCATTCGCCATCCTGGCGACTACGTCCTGTGTATCAGTGTCTCCGGAGATGTCGTCCATTACCGGGTCATTTATCAGGACAACAAGCTGACCATCGACAACACACAGTATTTCTACAACCTCATTGACATGATAGATGTAAGAGGCTTTTGGTTCTTGGTTAGATTCAATCCAAGTTATGTAATTCTATGTAGCCAGGAAAAAATATAGCTACAACGTGTACAAAATCTCTGAAGATCTTTCATGTGAAGGTGAAAGGAAACCTACACATATTGCTCTAAGACTAAATGTACATTACGTAGCAAGTCAGCGTCATTTAACAGATCCACCAGTACTTTCTTACTCAGAATTCAGAATTTCTGGCACACCTATTTCCAAGAGGCATAGGCAAGAGAAGAGCAGCGCTTTACTCCAGCAGCGCTTTATAAAGCATTGTATTATAAAACATCTGCACTGTGTGAACAAAACATTTCAGCTTGTGGCCTTCATCAGGTTTATCCAAATGAAGCCCACAAGCTGAAACAAGTCGGTCTTATAATAAAGTAGGGCTGGGCAATATATCAAAATTATATCGATATCAGACTAAATATTATCTTAGATCGCAATGACGAACCAAGCTGCAATATAACCTAATAGGGCAATTGTGGAGCCTTGCTTTTTAGATTTTTTTTGGGAGCATTTTTAGGCCTTTATTTGACCGGATAGCTGAAGACATTAGAGAGGGGGGAATGACATGCAGCAAAGGGCCGCAGGTCGGAATTGAACCCAAGCTTGATGCATCGAGGAGTAAACCTCTATATATGGGCGCCCGCTTTACCAACTGAGCTGACCAGGCGCCCGAAGCCTTGCTTTTTGTCTAATGAAAGTGTTGTTTTTTTCTGGTACTGACAGACTCAGATTGTTACTAAGTGTCTGACAACATTATCAATCTCAGGACTTCACTTTTTGTCCAAAGACAGCAATGTGGAGAGTGGATTTTTACTTCAGATTGAAAAAAGGTATCCTTACATGGAGTACCATCCATTAGTTTTCACTAAAAACCACAAATGTCAACCTCATGGTGGCGCTGGTCAGAAAAAGTCAGGTGATCACCATAGTTAGTAGGACCCATCCTCTGGGGATCATGAATTGACCAAAAGACTAGCATTTTGACCAAAAGACTAGCATGGCTAAAAGTCATATTAATGTTCACACGTATGTCGTAACTTGTGATGAGATGTCACAAATAGACATTTGAACCAAGGCACTCTAATACCTGCTATATGTATAGTCAACATGTTTGTCAGCCTTATAACCCATCAGCATAACTGACATACAGTGTAAAAATACATAATTTATTTGTCAAACTTAAGCAAAGACAGGAAAACACATGAAGCACAGCCGTTTTTATGGTTTATCTTTACTTGGCCTGTGATGGTGCATTATGCTTTTCTGCAGTGAGGTTTATAGATAGGCTCCACAGAGATGGCCAGCTTCCGGTCAGCCCTGTCTTATCAGCGAGCCACAGATGGCTCAAGGCCTGGGTCAGACTGGCTGTTATACTCCTGCAAGGAAACAGAGGGAGGACATCTAGACGTATATTTGGGATATATCATGTTATAGATGCTCATTTGTCTTAGTGCTGGCAGACTGCTGACAGTCTAAAACCAGGCTCTGATGTGTCACTGTATCATATTTCACTTGTGTAATTTAATTCAGCTGTCGATATAACCTATATTTAGCTATTTCATGAGAAAACTGCACCACATAATGTCTGTATAGGTACTTTTCAGTGTCAGTTTAATGTCTGTTTCCTGGCGACAAAACAGAAAGCTTCAAGGGCCAGTGTTATTTTCATTGTTGTTTCTGTCAAACCACAGTCTTTAGCCTTCCTGAGTACTGCAGAAGTGTTAGTTTCAATGAGCTAATTATTCTCATTAGAGCTAGACAAAAATAATAATTCATTAGCCATGTGTTTGTTTGCTAACCTTTACACAAAGAGTGTGGAGAATGGACATACCAAATGAAATTACAGATATTACAGATGTAAAAAAAAAACCTCATCTCTGCTGTTGTTGTCAGGGCTTGGCTATATAAAGAAAATCAAATATCACAATATTTTTGACCAAATATCTCAATATCGATATTGTAGGGTTGACAATTGTGGCTTTCACAAAATATTTACACAATGAGATGTGTGATAAATAATCATTAGTAAAGTGGATATAATAACGAAGAAATTCAAAAAAAAAATCCAAAATATCCAAAATCTAAGACGATATCTAGTCTCATATCAAGATATTGATTTTATATGGATATATTGCCCAGCTCTAGTTGTTGTATGATTCCATCTTTGCAGTTCTACTCAAAGAACAAAGGCTCCATCGCTACAACTCTTCTGAAGCCCAAACAAAAACAAGGAACCAAGTCAGCTGAGTTGGAGCTGTCTAAATGTAATGTCAAGAAAACTTTAACAATACAGATCAAATATAATAATAATGATGATGCAAGTATCTAGTGTTATGTGTCAGGTTTACAGTTCATGTCCCTCATCTCTCCAGCTGGATGGCTGCTGGACATTACGAAGCTCAAACTGGGAGAAAATATTGGAAAGGGGGAGTTTGGTGGTGAGCTTTTATTTCATTTGACCTACTTTCCTTATTATCGTTGTACCCTCACAACATTTATAATGAAAAAGTTTCATCAAACCTATACCAAAAATAATAATTCTGTCTTAGTACAGATGTATTCTGATGGGCAATTACTGTGTGATTCTCACCTCCAGCTGTTTATGAAGGAGACTATATGGGCCAGAGGGTGGCAGTAAAGACCATTAAATGTGACGTCACAGCTCAGGCCTTCCTGCAGGAGACCACAGTCATGACGTGAGTCTGAAGATTTTCACAGTGTTTTCCCTTTTTGTTAAAACACCTGATGAACTGCAAATGAATTACTAATAAAACCAGCCCTTAATGAGTTTTCTCAATGAATTGCTTCCAGGAAGCTCCAGCATAAAAACCTGGTGCGATTGTTGGGGGTCATTCTTCACAAAGGCCTTCATATTGTCACAGAGCTCATGGCTAAGGTACGAACATATCATTCAACAGTGGTTCTCATTTGGTAAACAAAACGTGATTATACTTACAACTGGTAACAAGAAAAAGAAAAAAGGTAACAGGGAATGAATAGAAGACGCCTTGTTACATCATGCAATGAAGCAGAAAATAAAAGCACATGTGAAACCACATTGGTTTGTACAATATGCTGTGTATATATATATATATATATATATATATATATATACACACACACACACACACACACACACACACACACACACAGGGTCGCTGGTTCAATTCTACATACGGACCAAAGAATGGTGGTGGACTGGTAGCTGGAGAGGTGCCAGTTCACCTCCTGGGCACTGCCAAGGTGCTCTTGAGCAAGTGAGCAACTGCTAGAACTTATTTCCTTTGAGTCGATATTCATGAAATGGGGTCGAATTTTACTCTTTCCATAAGGAATTTTTCATTTGATATCACTTAATTTGTAGCTGTGGATAGAAGCGTGTGGATGGAAACATAGCTAGTGGTGGCCGGGTTAGCTCAGTTGGTAGAGCAGGCATATGTATACAGAATAGAGGTTTACGCCCCCTCTTTCTCCCCTTTCATGTCTTCATCTGTCCTATAAAAGTAAAGGCCTAAAAATGCCCAAAAAAATAATCTTCAAAAAAAAGATGAGTCATTGGTGGGAAGCATCTCTAAACAACAGCGAGGGAGCCCTCTAAACGGAAAGCCTGACTCACCAGCTATGAATACATTATCTGTTTTTTTTTCTGCAAATTCCCCACCAGCAGCCAGTGAGAAAAAATAGTTAATTAGTTTACGAGGGATGTTTTACCTTCTGGCTAATCAAGTTATCTGGACAACTCCTGGAGGATAGACCGAGGGGAAAGGAGGCACTCAGATAACTACAGGTTTTCACTGATTGTGCGTTTGCTTGTAATTTTTGTACTACGGTGTGGTTGCTTTGAGATGTATGCCCTCAAATCTTAGTAGTGATAGTTTTTACCAGAGTAAATGGCTTTGTCATGGATTTTCTTGTTTTATCTCAGGCTAGTGTTCACAATTACAGACTGCCCTGCTGCCACTTGGAGCCACTACTGATGCAATGGTATGCCAATGATGGCAATGCAGCTTTAAGGAGGAGGAGTCAAGAATTCCCCTCCTGGTTAATGACATTAGGCCACAATCCAAAAGTTTGTCATGGTTGCTTGTGGTGCTTAAACAGTAATTTGTTTAGCTCTGGCTTAACGCATTAGCAAACCAAAAAGGAATTTCTGTCTACGTGTAGTTTATCTCATAAAAATAAAACTGAGAAATCTTCTATTAGAACCGTATTCAAGTATTGTCTACATATGTGTTTGTGTTGCAGGGAAACCTTGTTAACTTTCTAAGGACACGAGGACGTTCAGTTGTGAACTCAGTTCAGCTTCTTTGCTTTGCTCTGTGAGTTCAAACTTTTATGAATGTATTGTTCTGTATAGCAGAAATAAATTACACATAGGACGTTGGGGCTGGGATCTGTGTGTGTGTGTGTGCGTGTGCGTGTGCGTGTGCGTGTGCGTGTGCGTGTGCGTGTGCGTGTGCGTGTGCATGTGCGTGTTCAATCGGTAACTGTACAAAATGACAATTGTTTGTGTGTGTTTACATCCATGTGGTTAGTGATGTGTGTGAGGGGATGGAGTACCTTGAGTCCAAGAAGTTTGTTCACAGAGATTTGGCGGCTCGTAACGTACTGGTCTCTGATGACAGCATGGCCAAGGTCAGCGACTTCGGCCTGACCAAGGTGGACTCAAAGGTGTCAGATAATGCCAAACTGCCGATCAAATGGACTGCCCCCGAAGCTCTGAAAAAAGAGGTCGGTTTTGAGAACTATGGTGTAACTTTTCATCTACCTGGTTTTGTTTTTGTTTCTATATCTGTTCCTGCCCCTCTGTAAGACTTAAGAGTTATCTCTGTCTCTCCAAGACCTCTTTTTGGTACTAATATCAAATGTATAAAGCATTCATAGGTTTAGAATACAGCTTTATTAATGGTTACCAAACGTTTTAATACCTTGTAATCCATCAATAAAGGTTGGTATAAGGACATGATGCATAACTTTCTCTAGCATAGTTTCTATTTACTTATTTAATCCACCAGGATGTGAGTACTTACAGAGTTTATAATAACTTGTAAAATATTAGTATAAGTATTCCCTATTAGAAAATAGGTTCTACATTTTTTTTTGTAATATATGTTTATATATTTGCTTCCATTATGCAGAAATTCTCCACAAAGTCAGATGTTTGGAGCTACGGTGTTCTTATGTGGGAGATCTTCTCTTACGGTCGTCAACCTTACCCTAAGATGGTATGTAGCACCTGAACATGTCACTATTATACTGTTATGTTACAGTATCGGTGAATCACTAGGCACATGGGTGTGTTACAGACATGTCAGGTCCAGCCAACCAATAGTTTGACATTTTGGAAAATACTTTATGTTAAATATGAAGCTACAGCCAGGCAACGAGTAGTAGCTTAGCATTAACACTGGAAAGGTGGAAACAGCTGGCTTACAATGACAAGTTGTGGTTGTATGAGGGGTTATGTGAAATAGTCCGTATATCTTGGCCAGGACCAGTTGACTTCATCTTCTCATCTAACACTCATCAAGCCGGCAAAGAAAAAAAAGGCGAACTATTCCTTTAAGTCAATCAAACAAAATCAATCTTCGGTCTGACATCTATAGAAGATTTGTGCCTAGTAATGTTTTTACAATATATTGTACTTCAGATTAATATGACTTAATATGACTTTATTAATAATTGTTTGACATTTTGGCAATATCAAACTGAACACAGCCACTATTTGTCTGAGAATTTGCAGGCCTCTATTATGTCTGTATCTCTCTGTTTACACTCTCTCCATGAATAAAAAAGTAGATTTTGAGAAAGGACACCCTATAAAGAATCTGCAAAATTAGACTTTAGATACATCTTTCTACATTATTTACTTTCCCGCAACCGACAGGAAAGAGAATCAAGCTTGTTAAGTTACTTTGTTGCCATTTCACTGCAAGGTTAAAACCTGACTAGGTCAGATGGTCACTAGACTGTCATCTTCTGGATTGACTTACTGTGCTTAGCAGGAAACGGTTTAAAGGTCATACAGATCATGGTAGTAGAACAGAAGGGATAGAGGTTTACTGTACGTTGTGACGGTACAGTATATATAAATAATCGTATTGTTCTCAGTTTAACTAATCTACTTTATTAACTGTTAGGGTTTGGAGAAGGTGAAAGCTCCTCTTGACCTGTGTCGTACACATAGACGTCAAAGCAGGTGGAAATAGGTCAAAACGAATGTTGACGTCACATGAGGACCAGATTATGTTGAGGCTGTAAAAAAAGAGACTCTGGAAAGGAAAAAACAAAGCTACTTAAACACAGCTCTGTTAGTCACTCTAGTTGTGCTCTGGTAATCCATGCTCCCTTACTGCTGAGGCCAACTGTTTAATGAGGACAGCAGGATAAGGCAACATTAATCGACGGGACAGGTAGCATGTCTCTTTTGCGTCTTACAACAGGTGGTGTCCTAAACGCTGTTGATTACCCCCTAACTGCAGCCTGTTTGTAACCACTTCAAATGCATTCATATTCATATTGATTTATGTGGGTCAAGTTTATGTTCCCTGGTAATGTTATCTGTTGGAAGAGAGACCAAGACCAAGTGCAACCACCAACGCTGGCTCAGTGGTTAGCACTGCTGCCATACCAGATCCCATGAAATGACAAAAACCAACAATGCATTATTCCAATTTACCGTAGTTGGATTAGTATTATCTGTGTCGCCAAAACCTATAGTGAGTGGCACTACAGCGTCTTAATGTTGGAAACATTGAGTTTAAATCTCCTGAATGACGTGTTGATGTTTGAATGGGTTCCATTCCGTCCAAGATTATTTGTTCTGGGAGATGGGTCAATCCTAAACGGGCTAAGCACTGCTGCCTCACAGTAAATAGGCACTGCTGATCCCCGGTCAATGGCAGGGCATTTCTGTGTGGACTTTGTATGTTCCATAAAGACACACCTAGCCAGTCCAAATGTAACCAGGCCAAATTTACCACTGTCAAAGGGTATGTTAGATTTGCCGGCTGAGAATGTTCAGACTAAACCTAACAAAATGTGACAGAGAATGATGGAATATTAAAATATGATAACTTATCAGGACAAAGAGAGCTGAATGGACAATTGATAGGATTTCTCTCAAACACTCACTATTAAGGTTGGGTACTGTTCACATTTGTTTCGGTATCTAAAATTTGGTTGTAGTAGCCTATCCAGTGGTAACTTTTTGGGTACTTTCCCGCTGTAATAACAAAAATTATTTTCATTTGTAAAAATAATTCCAAACCTATTTATTTTATTTACTTGGAACATTTTATTTATTTAGAAAATTTTACAAACCACAAATCTACACCTCCCTCTTCCCTCCCTTTACCAGCATTGCCATAACTCACTGTGACTTGATCAAACTGCATGAAGGGTTATTGTATATGTAGCCTACAACTGCTCATGTATGATAAGTAAATATAGCGCTGTGGACACCTGGCATTGTATGGTCAATGTTGTAGAAGTGTAGACTCTCCGTTCAGTTGTCTGTCGAGTCTTTGAGCTAACTGGCTAAAATGTTCAAGAAACACCCCTAATTAGTTAAGAAAGGGAACATGTAACAATAAAATGTCCAAATAAAGATAATATTAATATTATTATAAATATTATAAGAGAAAAAGTGTGTGAGTATCTGGGCTTTTAACATCTATAGGCAATTATTAGTGCCTGAAATCTTTGTTTGAGGTTGTAATCAGGATTGCTTTTGCAATCTTGTGTTAATAATTTACAATATTTGTCTCCTGTTATCTTTGAGTTTGAGTTTCTTATTATTATTTCAACACAGCAAGGCTGGTAAAATTAATTTGAAATGTTTAATTCGCTTATCAATATACACAATATTTCAGTTTGTACCTTATCCCCGCTCCTCCTCTTCCTGTTCATGCAGTCGCTGAAGGAGGTGAAGGAAAAGGTGGAGGGGGGTTATCGCATGGAGGCTCCAGAGGACTGTCCCCCCAGTGTTTACTCACTGATGAGGATTTGCTGGGAGCAAGAGCCACGCAGAAGACCTGGTTTTCACAAACTAAGAGAGAAACTTGAGCGAGAGATGGGTAAATGCAGCCCAGGCCCTGGGTCGGAGGATCGGGATGGGAGCACGTCTGGATCTAGATGCTGATCTTGGTTGTGAATCTTGAACTCACAATTGTGGGAATGGAGTTACGGCTGATGGACAGATAATACACACATAGTTACTCACTCCTGTATTGGTGTACATCACACAAAATGGCCAGCTGGAGTTCCAAATAGATTCCTTTAACCTAGCAGATAGGACAAGACAATCATTATTTAACTCTGGTGATCATGTAATGCTGACAGCTGGCTCTAACCAATTTTGTGCCTTGGGCAAGATATCAGCTGTTGCCCCTTGGATTGCAGCCACTTCCATCGTTAATCAAATGTTCATACACTAAACAAAAAATACACAAAAAACAGCGTACAGCTTTGATTTACAATGCAACATCCTTTGGCTGTGCAGAGGTGGAGGGAGCAGGAGTACTCACAGATGTCCCAGCGATATCGGGATGGATTTAAATATTTAAATTCATGATTTTACCATATGGTGTAAAGAAAAGGAAAAGCTGCTGTAAAACCTAGTTAATGATTTGACCTTAGCTTAATTACTATTATTACTACTGTATATACTACTACTATTACATTAACGTTTGTGTTTTGTATGTTGTTAATGTTAATCACAAAAAGATCTACAGTTCTGTATGAAATGTAAACACATTATTTATGTGTGTGTGTGTGTGTGTGTGTGTGTGTGTGTGTGTTTACAGCGTAAGAATACTTTTATTCAATTCATTTAACATATACTTACTGCATATTCTATATATCTATTCTTATATAGATACTCTATCAGTCTTTGGTTGTAATTCAGTAGCCTTAGGACTTCAAGGATAAAGTTTGACCTTTTCAAATACAGATTTGTGTTTTAGCAACCAAACTACTATTTTTGACTCTCTGGCTGTGCACTCCACCAGTCAGCATCCTCGGAGCGGACTTTGAGTCAATTCATTCAAATATAATTTGGTTTGTAAATCTAAATCTATGGGAAATACGGCATCTATTTCTACTTTCTCCTCTCTGTGAATGAGGATTTTGAGATTATAAGAGTGATTTTGTGTTATCCATCAACAGTTCTCTTGGGATTTTTGCAGGTGCAAAATATTTTCTGTTTTCCTAATCTTTGGGCTGCACATGATTATTTTACAGTTTACTATGTATTATGTGTCACACTGTATGTAATTGTCAGCGGCTTTTTAATAGAAATGCAATGAAGTTTTCATCTTTCAAAACTCAGCATAAAATTAAATCTTTTTTGGATTGTTGTCACGTCACCAGAGCATTTGACTTAAGTCTACACAAGCCTGGTATTTGTCTCTGTCCCAGGCGACAGACCCCAAATTGAGGCTTGATCCTCCGACTCTCTTTATCGTGCAGTGCAAGCAAGGGTCCTCCACGATTTGCTCAATCTGCTGTTTTTTCCTGAAGCTCTCTAATATGATGAGCAGCAATTTTCTGGTCTAACCCAATGTCAAAAAAAAAAAAAAAAGATAATAAAAGATTTAATGGCAGAAAAATGGTTATCAAACTTGTTTATTTTATCTCTAGTATAATATTTTATATTATTTGTCACAGATTTTCATTAGTAGTTCATTTGAATGTTAGTGACAAGCTTACTTTCCATTTTTATTTAACGTCAACCGGTGTTCCGTCTATTTATTGTATATACTCTGTAATAATGTATCACTGCTGGGTGCCCATGTGGAGGTTTGCACCTTGACACAGTGGGCCTGGGTTTGACTCTGACCTGTGGCCCTTTGCTGCATGTTGTTGCCCCCTCTCTCTCCTTTTCCATGTCTTCTGCTGTCCTATCAAAATAAAACCTGAAAAATGCCCAAAAATATAATCTAAAAAAATTGTATCACTGCTTTCCATGCTTATCAGTAAATTGTAGATAAAACCAATCAGCCTCTTTTTTGTTGTTGCTTTGCACAGCATTTTCTTTAATTTAATTAATATATTGTTAACCACGGTCTGTAGATTGTACACATTGTAGATGTGATAGAAATACAGAAAAGCAGAAAAGTCACCTTTAATACTAAACTTTTTGGAAGGCAAAAACTAACCTGGTGAAAAATGACTTCAGGGATGCACAGTAAAATATAAAAATGGTAGGCCTAGTATAGACAAAAAGAATTGTCATGATGTCGTAATGGCAGTCAGTTTTTTCTCTTTGTTTTGTGTGCCTTGTCTGTTTCCCCTCATGTTATTTCCCCCTCCTGTGCTATCTGTGAGCTGGGTGCGGCTTAGCTGGCAGGTGGTGCCAGGTGAAGCTCATTGCCTAATCATCTTGCTGCAGTACTTAAGGCTGGCTCTGTCATCCACTCGTGGCCACATTGTACAGTCTGCTAGTGTGGTATAGTTGCACTTCTGGGCTTCTAGTGTTTTAGCTTGTGTAGCTAAATGTGTTCTCTCTTGTTGCAGCCTGCCTTGATTACTCATGCTCATGCTGCCTGCCTGCTTCCACGCTCACTCCATGCTGATTAGTAGGATTGGATTCAGCCTTGAATTGTTTGTTGAAATCTGGAAGATTCCTCATTATCACGAAGTCACTGGGCATTCTCTGGAGGGCACGCTCTGGAGAGCGCACTGCCACCATTCACCACTGGCTCTCCTCAATGCACCCCCCTCCTGTTGTCACCTGCACAATTATTGTATATAGATTCACAAATTAAATCACTTTATCGTATATCCTGTGTCGTTATCTGCTCTTGGGTTCAACCTCCAGTGCCATTCCGTAATAAGAATGAGACAGAACAGAGAGTGATGTCCACAGCTTACAAAAAACACATACATAGACAGACACAAGACAGGGGACCAACCACACATGCAAACAGAAGTAAAAACTGTAACACAAATTCACCGCATGGATTTCAAAGATGAACAGATAAGTCATGAGGTGGTTTCCAACGGGTTGCAATCATCCTCTTAGCAGCTGTAAGTCCAGCAAGCACAGCATGTTTTTGAGCTTTAGAAAGCTGAAAGGCTTACAGGTCATTCAAAACCAAAACATTGATAGTAATTTTAATTTTGGATGCAAAATTGTTCCAAGAACAACCAGAACTGACCAACAGGATAACACTCCCAGAACATGTGAAAATATACCTTGAGCTTTTATTGGGCAGAAAGGGCACAAAGGGCTGTTAATTATTTTTATGTGAAGCATTTTGACAGAGGTGAGATATGTCCTATAAACAGGGACGTGCACAGACATTAGGAGGGGCCAGCCCCCTCTCCCCTCCCCTGTTCAGCCTTCAAAAATGGAGATGTCTCCAAATGAAACATAATTCTGAATAAGTTCTACAGTATAATGTACCTTTAAGTTAAGAAAACTATTGGCTGCAGCATCTATCTTTTTCCTTATCGCACGTTTACTGACATGGCCCTTAAATAGGCCCACTGACCATGGATTTGTTGAGTAATGCTCTGCATGCTCTCCCTTACTCTCTAGTCTGAAGCCTTGTGGTAGGCCTCATCTTGAATACAATTATTAAAATCCTCCTGATTAAAGTAAATTATAGAGTATACTGTACTTTTCACTGCTAAAAAATTTAACAATGACACTGGTGCTTCCAGTTGACCTTTAGACTGGGGCTGCACTCAATGATTCTGGTTGAGATAATTAATGTTATAATTTGGCACCATAAATAATATTTATGTGTATATATACTATAAAGAACAATTACAACATGACTACAGCTAGTAAAAGTATTTGACTCAACTTGAACTTTTGATATACATAAAATAACTTATTCACAATGCTATACATGGCACTGACACAATAAATTGTACATTTATTATTAAATGAAACATTTGTTTAATGAGTTATTAGCCTACTCCAACTTAAAGAAAATGCTTCTGATAAAATAGGCCAACTTCACATTAAATTAATAATGTGGGATGGTTGTTTGACATTATTAAATGCTTTTCTCACAGCTTGTCAGCCAGTTTAGCTCTGCAGATCTTTTAGCTAGTAAAAATGCAGCCACCACAGAAAAAAAAGATTAAAAAAAGAAAGAGAAAAAAATGTATTTAGACTCTTTCACCAGAGGGGCAGCTAAGCCAATCAGGGCAAATGGGCAGTTGCCCGGGCAACAATAGCCAGTATCTGTGCACGTTCCTGCCTATGAATGAAATTGTAGTGAATTCTGATGGTCTGGATTGCGAGACACTTCTGGGATGCTAGACCAGACATCATGCCAGTCAAAATTGACACTCTGGCAATCTGGGCATGCCATTGCCCAGACCTAGTAAAAGAAAAAAAGAGGAGCGTGGTAGATTGAATGCATTTTGTAAGTCAGAGAAGGGTAACAAGCCAACCTCACCAAAAATGTCTTTTAAACAACAAACTCCCCTTTGTTCCCATTGTGGAGCTGTTATAGGCCTCCCACCAATCAAGAGTGCTGTATTT
>JABXJD010000004.1:9192500-9215000 GCA_013375575.1 Percina caprodes
CTATCTATCTATCTATCTATCTATCTATCTATCTATCTATCTATCTATCTATCTATCTATCTACCTACCTATCTACCTATCTATCTACCTATCTACCTATCTAATTTACGCCAGTAGCCAGCAGGAGGGGAGAGAGGCAGCATAGCGCTCACAAAGTTAAAACTGGGTAATACTTTAATTTTAATCACTGAGATACGGGCTTGAATAGACATAGGGAGACCTATCCACTTTTCCATATCTTTTAAGACGTTGTTCAGATGACAGAATAATTATGTTTAATAATCTGGTTTAAGCAAGGGAAAACTATATAGAATATTTAAATTACTTAACAATAGAGATGTTAGCAGGGATGATTCAATTGCGAGCAGAATCATTTAAATTAAGTAGTGCAGATTTTGACCAGTTAATTTCAAAGCCTGATAAGCTTTCATACTCCTCGCAAAATGATAGAAGGTGAGGGAGAGACTGAAAAGACCAAAACATTGTCCGCAAATAGTGAGAGGTGGTATTTGACATAATTTAAAGGAAATACAAGGAAGTACCATCTAAGCCTACCATGGAACAGTTTTATGGAATTCTCAACAGCCATTCACAGCAAAGTGTTCTCCCCTTCTGCATGCGTGATTTTGCATGACATAGAACCAGAGAATCACATGAATTTACTTTCCTTGTCGCACCACCATCAACCTTTCTCTCCCTCCTTCTCTCCCTTCCTCTCTCACTCTTCCCTCAGTAAGCTGACACTGTGCATTTACACGTTAGCTGCTTTTACCTCTAATAGGATCAGAGGGACTTACATTGTCATCTGATAAAACTAAGCAGCTTGATAACTGCACTACTCCTTCTTAACCAATTTGTGTGCAATTAGGATAACAGAGAAACAGTGGGAAGACAAAAATGTTTTAAAAATATCATAAGGGTATAAACGAGCACCTTAGCTATAATCTAAGGTGCTAAGGAATGATACTGTATTCTCTGTAAGCCTGTTGGCAGTGAGCTTGCAAACAAGCGACTGGTGACTCTAATGTAGCTCAGCGTAAATTCTTTCAGCAAGACCTAACTTTTAATCCTTTTAATCAATTCAGCTGTTATCCAAATAAATCTATATTTTATCATCCTGTGTATAACTGT
Organism: Percina caprodes; assembly: GCA_013375575.1. NCBI lineage: Eukaryota > Metazoa > Chordata > Actinopteri > Perciformes > Percidae > Percina > Percina caprodes. The sequence continues at coordinate 9,193,632 of JABXJD010000004.1, forward strand.
CTCATATCTACAACTAGTCTCTCCTGATTGAAATGTATCTCAGTGGAAATCCTTTCAGGAAACCTTACTCTTAATCAATGCTCTACCTAACTCCAATCAGTAGTTGGAGGCGTTCACCTTCCTGCTAAACCAATCAGAATTGTGCACAAATTGCAAGGGCCAATCACAGAGTCACAACCCTGCTTTAAATAATCTGTTTCTCCCTTTGCTATTCAGCTGTCGTTGCAGGCAAAGAGTGCAACCCTCCACCTTCCCTTCCACCTCCAGTCATCTACTCCAGCTGACCTGGTCTGGAGCCTCCTTCGGTCTGGTCTTGGGCTCCTTTGTCTCCACCACCGGTGTCTAGATTCCATTGGGGGGTTCTCTACCCCTATACATACATACGAAATATTTGTATAGCAATGGAGTCTAATCTCCAAAGACTTTGTACATTTTATTGAGCTGTACAATAAACCTTATTTGCATATCTGCAAACATGTCTCTCCTGATTGAAATGGGAATATAAGATTGTTTCATGGTGCTATACTCTGGTTTTCTGGGCTGAAACGTGGATGATTATTTAAGATGTTCGATTGTATATTAATTGGTATTAAAATTGTATTTGGGAACCACAGTTTGAGTGACCTGGATTGTATATCCACCACTGTCTGCCTTCCACTCTTTTTCACCCTTTAAATTACTCCAATGATGTCTAAAATGTCTAAAAACAAATGTCTAAAAATGCCTAAACACACGTTACAGTCTGTTTGTTAAACCACTTATCATCCAATGAAGCTAAAAAAGCTTAAGGACTCAATATTATTATTTTATATTTTATTTTTTATTTTTTTTTACAAATGCACCATTCCATCAGGTAAAAATATTCCAGATGTACATCATTTTATGCGTGTTTCCTCCCAAAACTCAGCCTGGTACATCTGGTATCTATGGAAACTAGGATCTCCACCAGAATTAAAAATAAAGTCTGGTAAGTGTGAACAACGGTTTGGCAGCACAACAGAAGTTCATACTGACTATCCCACCACCAGGCTGTATTGAAGAGGTTTAAGCATTCACTGCAGTACCTCAGTAGCATGTTTTTATGTATGTGATGGCTCCTAGGCCTATTAAGTCCCTTTGGTTGCTGGGATCTGGGGATTGGCTAATGAGGACTGATGATTGACACCTGGATCAACTGATTGCTCACGTCTTTAAAAAAGATTGTTTGGGCAGTCGTTGGCCCTCTCGTTTCCTCCTCATGGTTGCTTAGTCTGTTTGGATTTTGAGTTTTAGTTACTTTTGCGTTCTAGCCGTAATACATCTACAAACATACATACATACACTACTCACATCCATGCATTACACACATTACTGATGAACTGATTGGACATTTATCTTTGTTTATTTAAATAAATTGGATTTAATTGAGCAAACGTGTGTTCTCCACCTTTTTATCGTACCTTTGAGCCAAGTCATGACAATGTTTATTTGTTTTTATTTGTTTTTATAAATAAGTTGTCCACCAGTTGGCATGATTTAAGCCAGAACCAGTACACAAAAGGGATCTTGTTTGTGTGTTCAAGTCAGATATCTTTGTAATGGATTAACTGGTAAACTCTAAAGTAGACATGTCATGGGTGAATTTAATAAAATGAAAATAGACCAAACAAGATTAATGAATTGTGTTCATGGATTGCCTGATCTGAAAACCCCCACGTTGCATTGTATTTCTGAGCATTTTAATTTAAAATCTCCACTTTCTCCATTAAAACCCTGTGTTACATTGTCATTTGTGCATGCTCCCAATAGTAAAGACTGCAACTGATCAGCTGTTAAATCAATGTTTCTCTGTTATCTTTAGACATGTTTAAGATCACAGGTAATCACTTAAGAGTCCCAGCTGATTACTGTGACATTAAGCTGAGGTCAACTCCACTGCTTTAAAGCTGCTAACAGACACTTTCATGCTCCAGAACACAAAGAAACAATATCCAAGTATACATGATGATAATGACGCAGCAGCAGAGCTTTTGTTTCAAGTCAACATAAAGCATCACAACCTTTTATTGTCATCATGTGATTGTCAAAAGTAGTTCACAGCAGCTCTAAAAGGGACATGTTAAAAAGCTTCCCAGTACAGGCCTTGAAAAAGTACTCCACAAGAGGAATCTTACTGTCCAACGTGTCCAGCCCACTTTTCACTGACTGGGCTGATGCACTGAACAGGTCCGATTTACTGCTGCATCCCCCTCTCCTCCACCAGGCCAGTTGGTCCATAGCTGTCACCTCATGCCAGAATAATGGAGGTTCCTCCCAGAGCACAAACACTTCTTTTTTTTAATTAACTTTATTAATTTAGTTGTTTGTTAATTTGTTGTTTTTCTTAAAGTTTGAAGGTGTATTATAGAGATGCACCGATCAGATACAGATATTTGACTCAAATATCTGGATCTGGTATTGTGATAATATGGCTAATTAATTAAATTATACTATATGTTCATATACTACATACATTATATGATGGAATTTTTGACCAATTTGTGACTGCATTTCAAAGGTTTACACTTTTTACCAACGGTTGCTGGTGCAATACTTATTATGGTAATAATAAATCAGTAAATCGATATCTATGTATTTATTTGTTACAGTTTGTTTTACAAAGTTAGGAAAGGAATGTTTAAGTCAAGCCTGATGTTGCCTTATACATGAAAGAAGTATTCCACTTCCACACAGTGAGGCATACAGCTTATTGATTTAACACTGGAATAGGATCAGTTCTCTATATCGGCCTATACCCAAAGCCTAGGTATCAGTATTGGGGCAGCAAAAGTTGGATTGGTGTTCCCAATAGTCTTTTTGACCCATCAGGCCTGCTCCCTGATGGGTTGCATTTCCTTTATATGACTGAAGAACAGTTACTTTTGTATGAACCATGGGTTGTAATGTCATACAAATAGTGTATACTATACAAATAGTGTAAGTGAAAAAAACTTTTCAAATATCAATTCTGGCTCCTATTTTCTTGTTCACTAGAGTAAATAAAACATTCTCAAATAAATGCATTTATCCCTGTACCAGGATGTCTGATGAGAGATTGAACCAAGCATGCAGGAAAGTCTCAGAAACTAAAATATTTAGTAGTGTAATTTATTATTATTATTAATATTAATACAAAAACATTTTATATATATATATATATATATATATATATATATATATATATATATATATATATATATAGTTTACTTTTTCTTTTTTCTTTTTTCATGTAGCTCCACATAATGGAGGGCTGGGTGTGTTTAGTGAAAACTTTCAGTGGGTCTTTTGTCTTTAAAACAATAAATTAATGAAAGAAAATCTTGTCCAGGCTCCATTAGCCTGGACCCCTCCTGTGGGGGTGAATGGAAATGACATTAAAAAACAATTACTTGAGCAAAAAACTGCTGCCAATCACTCTTAGGGGAAGGATTCCAATTAATAACCCTCTCCTAATCCCTTCGTTTCAACTCCTACGCCCCCTCAGCTTTGTTCACCTCTCCCTCTCTGAGCTGGAGTGCATGGCGTCTGAATTCAGTTGTTGAGCGCTCTTTGCACTGGGTGGCTTTATTCAGTTGCACTTTATTGGAGTTCTTCTGTCAGGACTGTTTGCTACATAGAGAAATTATTCAGAGAGATGCAAGGTAAGCAAATAGTGACTGCAAGTGGTGCACATTAAGGATCTTGGAAGCGTGAAGTTGGAGGCTGCCAAGAGGAACAGGTGGAGCACTGGCATCAGAAACTTTAACAGTTTAACGTAATTACTTCCAAAGGTAAGCTCTATCACGGTCTTGTTTTGTGGATGTCAAACTATTCATTGACATCAAACTTTAACTGTGATACTTGCCATGCAACTGTGGATGTGTGGGTCCAAAAGGATAGCGGTGTGCTCAGTAGGTAAATCTCAGGATGCACTGAGCAAACACGCTGTTGAAACTAAAGACTTTTAGTCAAAATTCGATACAACCACTATTTTACACAATACTTTAAATCAATTCACTTTACTTAACTTCACTAACTAATGTTATATGTAAGTGTATATTATTAACACTAATGGGATGTATTGGATGTCCTAGATTTAACCATCTTTTTTGCAGACATATCTTCTCCAACACATAAAACCTAATTGTTCTTCAGCAACAGGAATTACTTTCAAACATTATATCATCTGTGAATGAATTGCTGCATAGAAACAGCCCATAATAACTGCATGCATACTGCATACTTGTAATTCCTAGAAATGATTTGTTGCTCCTCCAAGATTTGGATTCTTGATGCTAAAATCTCTAACAAATATTTAACATATTAACACCAATAAGGCGTTTTTGGGAGGTAACATTAACAGTAGAATGTCAAGATATGTACCATTGGCATGCCTAAAAAAGTCTTTTATTCCAATAGAGAGACTTGCATTTACACAAATAAATCTGGGTTTGGTTTTTATGAGAAATGTCATTGTTTTATATAAAAGGTGGAAATTGAATGTAAATGACAATGTTTGCAGAGGATAAGTGGGTTTAGATGGATAGACAGAAAGTTTCATTTAAGGTAACCAGGTGATCTCTGCCCCTCTCCTGTATCTTAAATCCTTCACTTAAACCCCTTTCCTCTGATTGCAGGGCCCAGACGCTCGAATGCATTTATCACTGGATACCATGAACATGGTGGACGACAGCTGCCTCTCACCCAGCCACTTCCATGAAATGGCGAAAGGTGGGGGCGTCACTGTGGGGGGCTGCGTCCACAGCATCGATGTCATACTGGGTTTCAGTAAAGACCAGGACCCCTTGCTCAGCCCTGCTGGGGCCCCTGGGAGGCAGCAGGAGCCCTCATCACACCCAACCTACAGCGGCCACATTTCCTCCCTCAGAAACGACAGCACAGAGCAGCAGCAGCAGCAGCAGTACCATGGTGAGTCAAGCTGCTGACTTGCCAAAGTTTTCTACAGTAGTATCACCTTTAAGAGCACATCACTTTTAGGTTGGGTTACTTCAGATCTTGCTTCAGAGTTTGTCATTGAGGATAAAGTTTATGAACATCCAATATATTGCCTCAAAACAAAAAGAGATGGTCAAGCATATTGAATAAACAGCAGCGCCTCTGGTCTAGGAAGGCTGTAAATGTGTGAGCTCTTGGTTTAGTGCTTCAGAGATGTGAAATGGATTAGATATATAATTGATTTTGCTGCACTGAAGTTAGGATATTGACGCCTATGAGCAAACATAATAAATCTTACATAACCACTGACTATAACATTTTCTGGCCACCAAAACATGGTTCAAATATATTAACATGTATACACATGTATTATTAAATATAATATAATGTTTACATGTTGACAAATCTGCACTGTTTAAAAACTGCAATGGTAATGAAAACAGTTCATTTACAAAAAAATGCATCATCATTTTGGGATAAGAGCCTATGTTTGACACACTGCCAATAAGAAATCTGAACTATTTAAATGAGGGTTAGGTACCATTGGATGTGTTGGTGCAGCATTCTTTTGCAGTTGCATCCATTTAAAACATCACATCATGCCGATTCAGAATTACTGTGTTACACGTTGTTGCCATGTGTAGCCTGTTGCATTAACTGTGTGGGCTGAGATTGAGAGATAAATCACAGGACAAGATGGTGTTGGGGGTTTATGTCCCCAAGCCAAATCCAATCCCCTTGTGGAATTCCCCTAATCTTCTCTTCTGTGCAGATTAGATTGTACAGTAGTTCATTCGTGTTATTGTTATCATTCTGCCTCAGAATAAAATTCATCCTATTTAATCTGAAGCTATTTTCACATGCAGGATCTGGCAGGTGGTTGATTTTGTGGCACAAGTTTTTTTGAAGTGATTCAAATTCTGTGGACATTCTCATTTATCTTGATTAACGTATATCAACGACAATTACATCAACCTTTTGTATGTAACTGTCCTGTGAAGTCAGCCCAGTTCCCCCTGATTGAGCAACTTTTCTGTGTTTGGTGTCAGTCGGCCCCCTCCTCTCTAGGCTGAGATGTTCTGCTGGCTGATAAACAGTGGGCAGCCTTCAGACCAGTGGCTGTGATGGGCTGACAGGCCAAGAGCTGGTCATTGAACCAGACCTGACCTCTGCCTTTGTCAGAGCCTGGCCTTTGTCATAGCTGCTTAATGAGAGGTGGATAAATGAACCCCTAAAAATCCTACTTTGCCTCTGCTCCCATTTGCCAGTTGAAAGAGCACAATGACACCTCCCCCTTATTACCATCAACACATCACAGACACAGAAACATGCTGACATTTGTAAACTGTCAGCAGTATTACTGAAGCAGTGACAGGTGGATGGCAACTTGACAATATGTTTTAATGATGCTGCGAATACCCTAATATACAAACTACTATAATCAGTAAAATTAACATTCAAAACAATGGTTCAGAGTAAATTTAACATAAAAACTGTAAATTTTCAACAGCTATAATCAACATTTTTACACTAACAATGTATGAAATGGCAATGTGAAAGGTGTGGCTCGTATCAATCAACCTACAGCGAATTATAATCCAAATCTCCAGTTTGGAGCTTTACAGTGAGTTTCTGCTCCTAACTCTCTGGCCCATAAATGCTTTTGTTCACTCTCATTGTTGTTTTTGGCCGCAGTAGGCAGCTGTTTTCAGTGAAAAAGCTTTAATAACCTAAAGTACCATCCTCAGCACCAAACAGCAGACAGTTGTTTGTGTTATCCGACTAGTAATCAGTTAGCTGGTGAACATAGTGGAGCCTTTCTTTGTTAGTTAAAAAGCAAGATATTTCCCTCAGGAGTTGGTGGAGACCAAAAACAGAGATAAAAGATAGTGATTATTGGACTTACATTCAACACATGGACACAAAATATGACTCAAAATGAATAACAATGTTGCTTCCTAGCTCCTGGTTCACCATACCAACTTAAAAGGTGCTGATGTGTCAGTGTTGTGTTCACAACTTGTTCAACTGGCCAAATACACTAGCCTTTTCTGAGCAGGTGAGCAAACTCAATCCACTGAAGAAGACTAGTAAAAAAAACTAGTACATGGACCATGATGGGCTTTTTTTGGTCTAAATATATACTATAGGAGGGCCAAATCAGAACCAAATAATTAGTAATATTAATATTCCTACTGAGATGCAAAATTTGCACTTCTGCTACAAAATTCCATTGCAAATACTTCAACCAGTAAAGTAATTAAAGTCAATATAAAATACTTTTTGTAATTTACAACATATCCAACACAACCTAAACGATGATACCTGATTCAGGTTGATAGTAGCTGCTTCACATGAGCAAATTATCTAATCATCCAGATCATACCAGATCATCAACTTTGTCTAATTCAATTACTTGCTGGTTAGACAAATACAGTCTTCTCTTGACAGGGACTTGACTCTTCTCTCTGAAGTGTGATCTGTATATCTCTGGTGTTAAAACTGATAAAAAAAAAATATTATAGAAGATTAGGAATTAAAGGGAGGAAGAACAGTTGAGAGGAAGACTAAGAGAAATGATTTGTCTTTATTATGAAGGGGGACAGTTAAAGTCTTGTAGTGTCCATAAAGAGCTTGTCAGTGGCATTTTTAATGTTTAATGTTTTTTTGTGGCTACTGCTTTAATCACAATCGTCTATACTGTGGAAATTAGAGGTGGTTTTGCATTGCACTTTAAATACTAAATACTGTTATATATTGTATGTGATGCTGTGAAAACAGTACAGTTCAGTCCATAAAAAGAAATGGAACACTTTTTGTTGTTTCCAACATCTTTTTGAGGACAGTTTACCTTTGGAGAAGATCAACACTGAAAACAACATTTCTAAATCTGATTAGGAATGTTTCAAGCTTCATTGAAGTTCAGGGGATTGCTTGCTTCACTGACCTACAGTAGCCTATTGTTGCAAGTGTCAAACTAATATCTGCTCTACTGGAAAGTGGGCCCTGCATTCTTCATTTCAGCCACCCAGCTTTTGTTTTTCTTCTGTTTTAGGTCATATTTGTAATATATTGTTAATCACAAATTCCAGATTTAAAACGTATACAGAAAATATACACTCCTGATTCATTTTCTGCTTAACTGCTTGACAGATACCAGCTTATTCACAAATAAATGTGATGAGGAGCTGAGTGAGATGAGGACAAGTGTAGAGAGTGATGAAGGCAAGTCTCCAGAGCCATGCAAGGATGAACAGCCCAAGAAGAAGCACAGGCGCAACCGCACCACATTTACCACCTACCAGCTGCACGAGCTGGAGCGTGCCTTTGAGAAGTCCCACTACCCGGACGTGTACAGCCGTGAGGAGCTTGCCATGAAGGTGAACCTCCCGGAGGTCCGAGTTCAGGTAGGAGGAACCACAATGACTGTTTACATAAATAAGCATTTAGGTTTGCTTTTTATTTTATTTCTAATGTTGGGCCACTCCTTAATATATTACAGCAGTAGAATAATCAGACAGCCATATCACAAGCTGACCTTAAGAGTTCAATTGGTGTGTTTCCAAATGCTAAGGTGCTCTAAGGACAGCACAAACACGCCAAGCTTTTGCCAGCAGGGGTTGTGTTTCCAAGTGTTGCAATGGTTGCACAGTGTCAATGTCATATAGATTTGTGAGATCAAGAAGGTGCAGCCTATACATAGAATTGCTTTTTTAAAGAAGAAGCAGGTGGGTTCATCAGTGGGAAGTTGAAGTTAATTGCAAAGCCGAGCAATAAAGTTCTCCTAGTGCAATGACTGAACACTAGACATTTTCAGGAGCTTTTAGTCACATATCATTGCCTTCATCAGTGGTTAAAGTTTGCCCAGTTGTTTCAGAGGTGATGTTATCATATTGCATTCGGATGTTATCATGTAACTAAATATATGAACTAAATATGGAGTTTCTGTCATGGAGAACAGGTGGTTAATACATTTCCAGAGAGTGGACTGATAACAAAATAATAAATAATGAACATTCAAGCTAATCTTCTCAAGAAATGTTTGTTTAGTGCTCCACATTTATGATGACAAATAAACCAGAGCTAGAGGGTAAGAATGTGCAGGTCTTGTAGGTAACTCCAACTTGTGGATATATACAGTGTATTTCAATTTAAATAACTTTAGTCTGAGTGTTTCTGTGAGTGTGGAATTTGAAAAACATTTTTCGAATTACATTTAGAATTAATGATTGTGTCACCACATACTTCATGTAGTTGCAAGGCTACTCAGGAAAAAGAATAACACTTGTTTTTGTCCTCTAGGTCTGGTTCCAGAATCGCAGAGCTAAGTGGCGTCGGCAGGAAAAAATAGATGCTAGCACTATGAAGCTTCACGACTCACCCATGCTTTCCTTTAACCGCCCAGCACCAGTTCACACCAGCATGGGTCCGATGACCAACTCCCTCCCCTTGGACCCCTGGTTGTCCTCTCCCCTGTCCAGCGCCACACCGGTCCACAGCATTCCAGGCTTCATGGGTCCAGCTCAAGGCCTCCAGCCCAGCTACCCCAGCCACAGCTTCCTCAACTCCACTCCTCACCCTCATCCTCACTCTCATCCTCATCCATCCATTGGCCAGGGGATGCAGAGTATGGCGCCTCCTCCATACCAGTGCACAGCACCGTACCCTAATAAATATCCTCTGGAGGATGTAGACCAGCGCAGCTCCAGTATCGCTGCTCTGAGAATGAAAGCCAAGGAACACATCCAGTCAATGGACAAGACCTGGCATCCTATGTGACTAACAAACCTGGCGGTCCATGTGAATGACATTGGGAAAGGGAGATTTTGAAATTGTTTCTTGAGGTTCAGGGTCAACAGACATTAAGTACAATGTTGGAAACTATGGCAGTGACTTGTCTGATACCCACAGAGCAAAAGGAATTGGATTTTGAACTGTGAAAACTGAGGATTCTTCTACTTTGGACTTTATTTTTCCTCATCTCAAGGACATTAAGCAGACATGTGAACACTAAGGTCTTGTTAAATTGTTCATTTTAAACCACCAATTACCTGACATCTGTTCCCTCCCATGTAAAAGTGTTTAGCGTTGCCTTGGCTGCTGTAAAAGCACATCTTCTCAGTCTTCTTGGTGACCATTACACCCTGGAAGCAAGGACATTTCTTTCCTTATAACAAACTATAGTATCTTTACAGGCTTGTTTCCCTTTGGATGAATTCATAGTTCCATCAATATTCATGAACGGCTTGTCTAGTGATATGGACAGGTTTTCAGGGGTCACATACTTTGAACATATATATATATAAGTAATATATGTAAGTAAGTAACATGCAAATCTTTATTATTGTTCTAATTACTTTTCTCTTATTTCTGTCAACCATCAAAAATCAAATTGGACAAAACATCCTACATTCAGCTGTCCATTTTCCCACCAAGTTTGTGTTTTAACTAATTAATCCAACTGTTCATCCATTTTCATGGGTCAGCTAATCAGAGCCACAAAGTGCTTTGTGGATGAAAGTCCAGTCTCAGTTTAATGTGAGAGCAGCTTTTAAAAATCACAGCAGTGTATCTGACTGTGACTGTAAAATGCACGTCTCACTAATCTGTTGATTTATAAAAAGATGTGTTATTGGCTTTCAGCTAAACTCCAAATTAAAGCATGGTTTATGTTGCTACTTACTGGCTGCCCAGTTTATATATATATTGAGCATGTAGCCTAGATAACCTGTTATGACTGGAGGAAGATGACAGCAGAGGACCAGTGATTCCTACTGTTTTCAACATACAGGGAGAGGAGAATCTCTTAATTATGCTGATAGACTAGATAATTGTTTGGTGGGAAAGTGTACTAGAGTCAGATGTGATGGCACCTTTAAAGTGTCCACGACTGAGAATATACCAAAAATAATTCTGCACAGTTATAATCGTTTTTTCTGATTTGTGTGGAGATGCTTTAAAGAAGGAAGGAAGGAAGTTTAAAAGAAAGAAAAGCTAGGGAGCGGAGTAACCCTCTTTTTGCTTGAGTGGCTGTTGGAGGAGAAGACCTGTTGGCAGCTCAGTGTTGGGTGGCTGCGTGTACGTGCAGGGCAGCAGAAAGAACCCTGTGTGATGCGTCAGCCCACATAGTTAAGTCTTTGTTCAGCACAATTGATCCAAGTGTATCCTCTTTGTCTAAAATTGAAGGGGTGGGTGGGTGGGACTGTCTCAGGCTGCACTAAATAGGCCCTTGTAACCATTTTGTCATGGAAGTTTTTTTTGTTTATTTTTCTAAATCAAAGGAGGAAAAACATAGATTGCAGCTGCTATGGTCACTAGTGACACAATATTGGTCTCTTCCCATCTGTTACTGAGTCAAGCTCTATTTGTCTTAAAGATAGAAACGATCAAACCTAACCACAATGTGTTTTATATGAGCAGTAGAGCTAAATAAATTTGTATTTGGTATTGAGACATATACAAGTAGCATCTCACATAACAAAAAGTTATATGGTAACTTTTTGACTTAATTATGGAACAAGAGGGAGAAGAAAGTCCTTTATCTTAAAGTGCAATTTCAGACTCCTTTTAATTTTTAATTTAAAAAAGGAGACACTTGTTTCCCCTGACTATCTATTGTGTAGTTGTGATATTTCGATTTAATTTGGTGGGAAAGTTGTGCTGACAGCATGTCATACATCCACACTGACTAGAGCAGCAAGAACAACACTATTACGTAATTTCTGTTTTTATTAAAATACATTGTCGTACTGCTCAAAGAGGGAAAAACACAGTTATTCATCTGCTGCTCGTCATTAGTTCCCTTGAAATGTTTTTTATTGTTGTTGGTTAGTGATGTTTAGAATGCCTATTGGAAAATGCCAGGACCTCACAACATGGAGGAAATGAGGATTACCTTGCACATTAAGAGCTTCTTTAGGAAGCTACATACAGTAAATGTGATTTTGGATCAAGAATAAGCCAAAGGTTAGATAATGGACAAAAATGCACTAGAAGTTTGACAGTTTTAGTTATTTTTTATGGTTTTAATTATGTTCATGATATTTACCTGTATGTTTTGTTTCTTATATGTCCTAGTTATATCTGTCCTAGGGATACCATTGTTTTCTCTTTTGTTGATTTTGTCTGGATTGTTATTGTCCATAATCTGGAAAGAATGAAGATCTACTTAAAATAAATATAGTTTGATAGAATATGTAGCCCCACTTTCTCACGGAAGTGCTTTCATGTTGAACTGTGCACTCATTCCCACACAGTCACTGTATATATTGTTTTACCCCAGTAAGTCTAAAGAGTGGTCCAAGATTACTACAGTATAATCGTTATCATCTGACATACATGGGCATAGACATTTTTCTTCCTTTTTTCTCTAACACTTGTGCCCTGTCTCTGTCATTCAAGAGCTCTTTCTCTCATTTTTACCCCTCCCAATCCTTTCTGCTGTTCCATGGTTTGGTGGCAGGGTGCCAGCCTGTTAGGATGATGAGACTCCAATCAATCAGGGCTTCCCAGGGGGGCCTCTGACCACAGGGCCCGACTCTCTAATTGCCCCCAGGCAGGCAGGCAGGCCAACAGGCTCAGCCGCTGCAACACATGTTCACAGAGGGACCGGTGCCGCCGTGCTAGCTGGCCTCCTCTTCATGTGAAACACTTTCTTGGACAGATGGAGACTTAGAAGGACCTCACTATAAGGACCATATGTAAAGGCCAGTGCATGTAACAGAGAAATGTTTTTTACATGTCCTGAAGTGATTAGATACTGAATTACACACCAGTGGTTATGGATTACTATTACATCCAAGTCATAGAGCTAAGCATCTGATTTTCCAAAAAATAACTTTTTGTAAACCTGGGAGGTCATATAACACTTGCTGAAGGCATTTCCAGACTTTTCTAACCATCTGTGTTGCACAATAAAAAGGATTTAACAATGTTTTTTGAGTTTTTTGTATTTTCATACAAAACAATTATGTTTATATTTTTGTGTCGCAGAGGCAATGTCATAAGTCATTCCCAGCTATATGAATTAGGAAAAATGAGTTGCAATTTAGGAAACAGCTTAAAAAATGTTTTTCTTGTGCAGCAGACAGAATATTTTTTCATCCAGATGTTTTGAGGAGTCAGTGTGTTTTGTTAAATAACTTTCGGCGGGTATCAAAGATTGCCGGGTATATCTTTTTCAGAAAACAGGATGCTTGGCTCTGTGACTGCAATGCAATTGTAAAACATGAAAATGGAGCAAAAGTAAATGCGAATAATGACTTGTGACAGAACTCGATCTGTGAAGAAAAACTAAAGAAAACTCATATTTAAACTCAAATTTCAGGGATTACACAAATTGCATTTAACTCTGAGTGTAACAAGTCCACAGGACTAGACTAGATCGATTTTTTTGCACTTTCACGTGTATTTTTTGTTTATGAGATCACGTCTTGATGCTCCCAAAGAGATAAACAAACATTACGCTGAAACAATGAAAAAGGAAAAAAAAATGCTTTGGACAAGAAAGGATGAAAGGAGAGACAGAGAAGGTGAGGAAGTCAGAGTGTGAGAGAGGAAAAAGAGAAACATTAAGAAAGAGATTAAGCAGGCAAAAAGTGAGAGAGAAAGAAGGAACGACAGAGGGAGTAAGAGTGGGGAGGAAAAGGGAGGGAGGGATGGCTGCTCATCGGAGTTAATGATGTAGAAAATCCCCCAATTAGAGCGTTTTCCTGTGTTGCAGGATGAGTTCAGAGCAGGTTCCTCTGACAGCCCGAGGATTAGTACCCGGGCCGGGCCGGGCCAAGCTGGGTCTGAACAGACACTTACTAACTGCTGGACAGCTTGGCACTGCTCAGCTGGGGCCGGGTCGGGGCTGTAGCCACAGTCAGGGGCCCTGGGTAGGCATGCGTTTAGCTGGAGTTAGTTTCTCAAAGAAATGCATGGGAAAAAGAGCAGCGGCAGATCAACATGGAGAAAAAAAGTTCTGGTGGAAAGTTATTTTCTACTCTGAAAAATCTCAAATGTTTTCAAATGTAGCCAAATGAAATTTTCGCTGATGTTTCTGTAAGTTTCTCTCTATCTTACCTCTTACGAAGTCCCTGAATTTCTCAAAAATGTTACTTATTTTCTAAAATTATTGAATGTTTTGCACATTTTTGCCTGTGTTCTGGAGTGCCAAAAGAAAAATGTGAGGACTACCATATGATGTTAACATTGCCTCAACTCACTGCTTGTCAATGCATTAATTTTCTAACAGCAATATATCCAAAACATATTCTCATCTAATCTGAACATCTGGATTGCACTATAAACCAATCTGTCCACATGCTGCTTGATGTCAAACAATAAATAAATCTCAAAATGGCAGAAGTCCTGAGTATTGTGTGGTTGCTGTAGGAACACAGCCCTTAATCCTCCTGATCTGGTACAGGACAATACATCTGAACATAAATCTGTCACTGAAACATAAGCAAGAAAGGATTTTCCCTTTTATAATATAGTCACCTTCAAGTAAAAGCAAACAAATACATAGAAGCAAAGATATTGGATTAAGTAAGACTTATGTCAGAAAGAATACAGACTTGAGACTTGAGCATGGAGATTCATTTAAGTAACATTGTGGACACTAATTTAATTTAATTTACTTAGCAATTCCTGCAGCTTTGACAGTGTACCATGGCCTTAGTCAGCAAAGACTTGAGACTTGACTGCCTGCAGATTTAACCTGATGTGAGAATTAAAAACTTTGACCAAAAAAAAAAAATGACATGCCTTGCACAACTTTGCAGCTTGAATATTAAATTATTTGGTCTATGAATTGAAACTACTGTATTAGCAATGAAAAGAACACTAATAACACTTATTCATTTAAATGCTGTGTCGTTTTAATGGTTAACATTCAGTGACTTGAGAAGCAGGAGGTTAATATTAAAAAAGTTCCTCCACTATGCAAAATCTCAAAGTTATTGAAATGTGAGCTAAGCACACTTTGAGTTATTGTATTTGGAAGTAACTCTGAAAGGCATGAAATTGTCTCGCAGTTTACTTATAAAGACTTGAGACTTAACTTAGACTACATTAGCACATGCTCAGTGCTCTTTTAACTGTAAAGTTCACAAAAATAAAGTCTTCAAAATTAAAGGTTGTTGACTAAGTTGACAAATGATTTTGAGGAAGCCCTAACTCACCTCACACAGTTACTGTGTCCATTAACAACAACTAAGTCCCTAATGACTAATTGATTAATTGTGCAGTCTATTATTTCGCTCCTGCAACCCAGTAGTTTTGAAAGGGCCACGGCTGGAGTTAACAGTCTTAATGGAGAGACGCGTTCGTCGCATAGGACAATAAGGGAAAATAGCGGAATTAATTGGGTTTGATTAAGAAAGCTTTTCAATGGGACACAGCTTTTTCGCATGACATAATTAGAGGTCAGTTAAGGGGGGGTAGAAGGGGGGATTTGCCTGTTGGCGCCAGTATTGTGTGGGTGTGTCTGTGAGAGAGACATATAGACAGACAGACACAGAGAGAGAGAGCGAGGGGTTGCTTCCTTAACACTTGTAGAACTAAGTTGTGTGTCTGATGTGGTAAATTTCTATAGGCTCACTCACCAGAAAACACACAGTGAAGTTCACAGGGGGCCCTCTGTGTGTGATTATTATCACTACACTTGTCAGCATTAAAGACACAGTTCTCAGTCTTTTGTTATAGCTGCATGCTCATTAGCAGTGCATTGCAGAGACAATGGTATTGTAGTGAATAGGGTGGCGACAGAAAAGACATTCAGCAGTGTTTTTGGATGAGAACTAAACATGTAAAAAAAAATTATACATTATAATCATGTTACTGTATAACCTAAAATATGAGGAAGGCCAACAGATCTAAAAATACATCTGAACTGTCATGACCCAAAACCAGGCTTCACACCTGATTAGATTAACAAATATTTCATCACAAATCTGCATCTACAGTTTTTCTCAGAAAAGTCATGATATAACTTTTCTGTTTTACTGGGGTTTTGGACAAATTACAAGCCCAAAACTGTTCAGTAGAGTGAATTTTTCATCCCACAGAAAGCATGCATCAACCTTATTAAAGTGTACTTCATTAAAGCATTACACTACAAACTACATGTTAAGTAAATCTGGTCTGACAATATGGAAGGAGAATCTTTCCTTTGGGCAGTATATCAAATTAGCAGTGGTGGAAGAAGTACTATGATCCTTTACTTTAGTAAAAGTAAAGACACTGGGCGGCCTCTAGCTCACCCAGTGAGAGCGTTCGCCCCATGTCCACTGAGTCCTCCAGAGGCCGGGGCTCAAATCCAACCTTTGCTGCATGTCATTCCCCATCTCTCTCCCTATTTCATGTCTAGCCACTGTCACTATAATAATAAAAAATAACTTTAAAAAAAAAAGACACTGTTGTCTATAAATACTCAATACATTTACTTTAAATGTTACTTAAGTAAAAGTACAGAATTATTATCAGCTTAATGTACCTAAAGTATCAAAAGTAAACTCATTATGCAGAATGGATCATTTCAAAGTGTGAGATTATTATAAAATATTATGTTACTGTGTTTCTACCACTAACACATAGTAAGTTGTTTATTGTTGTAGTTTGTCAATCTGAGAAAAGCAGTGGCAGCATAATACTGTCTTGTCCTGTTAGTAATGTCCTTAGGAGTGTCCAGGGACAGTCAGACACTGTCCTGTAACACCCAGACACTGTCCCGTGTCAACGAGACACTTTCTCAGGACAGTCAGACCTTGACAAGTGTGTGCATGTGCTTAAAAAATGCAATTATAATTTATCCTTTAAAGTTGAGCTGGCACAAGGAATTTCATCACTTATAATTCCCTTTATGAATACATGACAATAAACTACTTGAACTTGTAGTAATGTTGCTTGCCGAATATCAACAATTTACATTTAAGTGTTTAGTAAATAGGTATTTGTATACACACAACTTGAACATAAATAAAAAGCTAGAAAATGGTGAAAGGTAGCCTAACGGCCTGGGTTGCATATGTAGCAAAACATTTCTTGACATTGGAGTCACAGTACAGTGTCCAGGAAAGTGTCTAACTGTCCTGGGACAGTCATGGAAGTCACAGGACAGAGTACGAGTACAGGACAGTGTCTAACTGTCCCGGGACAGTCATGGGAGTCACAGGACAGAGTACGAGTACAGGACAGTGTCTAACTGTCCCGGGACAGTCATGGGAGTCACAGGACAGTGTCTGATTGTCATTGTCCCAGGACACTCCCCAGGACACTACTAACATGACAGGACAGGTTTTGCTGCCACTGCTGCTGCAATGTGGAGCCAATTTAAGATACTTTGTATAGTAGTGGTTATTATAGTAGTAAAGTACAGCATCATGAAAGCGTCAATTAAATGTAGTGGAGTAAAAATACAATATTTCCCTCTGAAATGTAGTTGAAGTAGAAAGTAGCATAAAATGGAATTATGTGAATGCAAGTAAAGTAGGCTACAAGTATTTCAGAAGAGTACTTACAGTACTTGAATAAATGTAGTTAGGTATATTCCACCATGGCATATTAACTATTACTTTTGTTACTTCACTTGTATTTCCCTGCATGGCATCAATACAGTTGATCTCATTCTATCTTGTTTATTTATTTATTTTTACATGAAACTTTGATATAAATTTTCTGTATTCACACAGAGATCAACTTGTTTCAGCCATTGCAGCAAAAGATAATGTGTGTTTCTCAGACTTTGCACGGATGGGGTGTCAAAAGACAAGCAATTGTTCAAATAAATGAATATAGGAAAAAAAGCAGGCATGGGCTGGGTTAGGACTTGGGACATTTAGGGCTTTGCAAATAATCAAAATTTCAATCGCAATTACGATTTTGGCTTCTAATTATAACAAAGAGTAATCAATTACGTTTTGCAGGTAATCTTTAATTTTGTCTTGTGATCTGAATTTAAATTGTTTTTTCAAACGGTTTAAGCATGACGGGAAATTTCTTTTCTGTTCAAGGTGTTTTTAATGTTGATTTGTTTAACTACGTTTAGAGGTTCAATATTTGCAACATCTTTCCAAAAGCCAATGAGTAATCGTGTTAAATAATCTTGATTTCAACATCAACCAAAACAATTGTGATTATGATATTTTTCCATAATCGAGCAGCCCTGGGACAACTTCATTGTATAGAGATGGGTCTGGAGTGTTTGAAAGTAGAACCAGCACGCCCTCTATGTTTGGTACTTTGACATGACAAGAAACTCAACCACGTAAACACAAAACATAGGCTAGGCCCACTACAGCCTACCTGTTCAACCTGTGCAGTAGTCCAGTTTGATCTACATCAGAGGTTCCCAAAGTTTTACAGTGACTTCCTTACAGTTAGACCGCTACACTCATTTGATCTATTTAGCTCTGTATCTGATAAGATTTTTACTCATAGATATGTAGGCTATATTGTGAGTGGAAAAAGTACCGTTTAATATATATTGTAGGCTATGTCTTGGATGTGAAATACTATTAGGCTAGTTAGTTGCTTCCACGTCTGCCTTTAAAACGAACCTTGGAGCGTTTGGTCGGATAGTCCAGTTCGTGTGGGCTCATCCGAACTCTGGTCCGCTTGAAAACGGGTCTACGGGTCGCTACCAACTAGGGAACTAGAGTTCGGTTCACTTCAGGTGAGAACGCGATCGGACCCAAATACAGGAAGTGAACCAAAACAGCAATTTACTAACCTGCAATTTCAACCTTGCACACAATTTATGGACTTATTTAAGGGATGATAACTTTCAGACTTTTCAGTCTTTATTAGGTGTCATCATCATCATCATCATCATCATCATCATCTAGGCTATCTCTCTCATTTACTCCATGTCTGTCTGCTGCTTATTGTTCGCATTATTTTACAATATTCGAAACGCTGAAGCAGAACCGGGTGCTGCTCCATTTTTTCTGCAAAGCAAACCGAATCAAATGTAAAATGCAACAGTGTTGCAACTTCTCCCCCGAATCGCACCGAGTCCACCGAACAATAGATGTGAAAGCGCCCGCACATCTATAGACAGTTAAAGAAACACACCACACTCCCATTGTCTACAAATTTAGCATTTCCGTGTTTTGATTTGAACGGTATACGTCACGGAGTTGACAAAACTCCCACAATGCAATGCCATTTTCACCTGAGCTAAAGTGAAATACATTACACATCTGAGCGTGAATATCTTTAAACCCATATATCCATCTGATATCTCCGTGAATTGTTGTTCCTGTTTCGCGTTTGTGTGCTGAAATTCAGGGACTGGCTCGCTGTTGTATGTATGTCGTCTTGTGCAGATATGATTAGATTAGCATCTAGCTACATTAGCTAATGCTAGTTATTAACGTTACATAGCTTTACATTTTCAGTGCAAACACAAAGAAGCACATTCAGTGACATTTAGCCACGAAAAAGGCTCTCAGGATTGTCACTGGTTGCTTTGAACTGGTTGAAAGTTTGTCGTGTCGTTAACGAAGTTTGTTTGTTCTATCTCCAAATCAAGCATCAACTAAGTTTTAAGATTAACGTTAAATAAACGACATCCTGTTGTGATTATTAATTTGATACACAAAAAGCATCTGTTTTTTTACAAAGCAAGATAGGTCTATCTTTAAAAAGTGCTGTGAGATGTGTACTAGGTTGTAAGTTTCTATCAACATGCAAGACAGAATTAGCTGTAAATCCTACCTTGGTACCTTTCTGGTTTTACAGGTTTAAATCAGTATTTTCAGGATACTAGCTAGCCTACATAACCCTTTGGCTAACTGTGTAACCTTGCATTTTGAGAAGCCGTCCAGAGGACAAACAATAAAACAAAACAAAACAAAAACAAATAGCATGTTGAAATCATGTTTTTGTGTGTTGGCCAGATCTCCAACCTCCCAGCCTGTGGCTGTAGGATCAGGGTTTCAGGTTAAGATGGATCCAGAATATGAACATCGCCTCCTTCGCCAAATCAACACTCAAAATGACAACTTGAGTCCTGTTGTGAGTCGTTTAAATGTTGTAAACCTGCAAACAACACTGCACTTGTGGTATTATAAATTAAATGATCAGAAAAGTGACTAAATGTCCATAAATTCATAAACGTATACAATTTTATAATAATATATTGGTTTTTCAGAAACTGACGCAGAGTCTGTGTGGTGGGACACCCACCAGCTCCCCGTTATCTTCCCCCAGTAAGCTTGGAGACAGATTCATTCCAACCAGAGCGGGGGCAAACTGGAGCATCAACTTTCACAGGATCAATGTATGAACAGTTTGTGGGTACATTTGTTGAAAAGTGTGTCTGTGCTTTTGTAAGAGAAAAGTAATATTTATGTGTGTAATACAAGACAAAAGTCTGAAGGTAACAGTGGGTTTGGATAAAGTTGATATCTGTATGAATTTTCTGTCTGAGAAAAGTTTGTATTACAAATTAATGACAGTATCTTTGTGGTATTTAGGAAAATGAGAAGTCACCAAATCAAAACAAAAAAACAAAGGATGCCTCTTCTGATAACATGAAAGGTAAATAAATTTAAAGGTTATTTTGCTAATTCTATTACTTGCTTATGTCCACCCAGGATTGTCATTTTGTGCTTTTGTTGAGAAATTATTTTTTTGTGCATGCAGCAGACGGACTGGCCTACTCTGCTCTGCTGAAGAATGAGCTGCTGGGAGCAGGAATAGAAAAGATCCAGGACCCTCAGACGGAGGACAGGCGTTTACAGCCATCAACCCCAGAAAAGAGATGTCTCTTCACTGTATGGACATTTAACCTCATACTTCTTGTGTATTGAATTATATAGCACGTTGATCATACAATGTTGGAAAATATGCACGTACAATATGATTTCGAGTGGGGGTTAAAAACAAAAACATAAAGTAGAATACCACTATTCAGCCAGTGTATAGTTTTTCTTCAATGTTTTATGTTAGTTTATTAAAGCTGGTAGAGAATATGATGGTTTCTGCTTGTGTACTTTGCAGTATTCACTTAATATCAAGAGGTCGTCACTAGACGATGGCACCAACATCTCCCCCTACTCTCTATCACCTGTCAGCAACAAAAGGTAGAAGCTCTATTTTTTTATTTTAATTTTTTTAGATCTGTTATTGTTGATCACACTGCAAACAAAGAAACTGTACATTTTGGCATTTGTTGCAGTCAAAAATTGCTGCGTTCACCACGAAAGCCAACTCGCAAGATCTCAAAGATCCCTTTTAAAGTCCTGGATGCTCCAGAGCTGCAGGATGACTTTTACCTGAACTTAGTGGACTGGTCGTCTCTCAATGTGCTCAGTGTCGGGCTGGGTACATGTGTTTACCTGTGGAGTGCCTGTACCAGCCAGGTACCGTAGAGTGTTTAGGCAACTGATTTTGAAACATGAATTTGAGTTTGTGTTTTCTTGG
>JABXJD010000004.1:9220000-9245000 GCA_013375575.1 Percina caprodes
ATTAGAAACACTCACACACATTCATGTGTCGATGGCGCAGCATCGGGCTAAATTCAGTGTCTTGCCTGAGCACACTTTGACATGGGACTGCGGGGCCAAGGACTGAACCACCAACCTTCCAATTGACAGGCAACCGCTCTACCACTGAGCCACAGCCGCCCTGGTACCTCAGTAGTACTGGATTAATCTTGAGTGATCACACTTTAGATTCACTGAGGAATGTTTAGTAAGAAAGCCACAGATAAACTAAAAAATGTTTTGCTTTTGCGTGTTCAGTTGAAGCAGGCTGAGGGCCAGAGTGAGGCTGCTAAGCAGAAAGAGCTTCAGAGGAAGATCGAGCAGCTCAGAGCTGAGATCGCTCACCTGGACTCTCAAATCAGTGGAACAGAAGAACAACTGGCTACACAAGGTTAGTCCATCATATGCAGTAAGGGCTGGGTATCTGATAAGACTACATTATTACTTTGCAGAATAAGGAAAGCCAGCTCATTGCTGCTGAGCTCAAACAATATTTAATGATCTCCCACACCAGCGATTTCTGCAATTTACCAATAGAGCAGTCCATCAGCCGTACCTGGGCCGAGATGGAGGACAGCCGGCGCAGAGAGCTGCTTCTGCAGGCCTTCAGGCAGCGCTGCATCTTGGACCGCAAGGTGCTCTCTGATGACACACAAACGCTCAGTGAGCACTGCCAGGCATTGGAACAGATGGCCAGGTAAGGCAGAACATTGAAAGTTAAAGTAATATAAACGTTAAAGTAAGATCAGTTACACACCTGTATTAATCATGTAGTGCATAAATAATAACTGTATTGTGTTTTGCAGGAAAGCAGAAATTGAAGTGCTGTTTCATAATAAGCCTTCCAGCAGCAGTGATGGTGACAACCTCAACTCTAAAGTTGCAGCAGAGGCACAGGTCCTGGTAAGAGCTGTGTATAAGAGTATAATCTTTATCTTAAAGATTTATAATAATAGATTTTATTTGTAATGCACTTTACATTTGGAGCAAATCTCAAAGTTCTACAGTTAAGATCACAAAAGCATGGTAAGAACGTCAATATAAAATACAAATGGACATAGTGCAACGACTTTCAGGATTAATTAAATTCTGCTAAAAAGATGTTTTTAGTTCTTATTCAACCCAACTCAACTCGAGTAGGGTGCACTTTGTGCATCTATCTTTGTGTATTGCCATCAGTTACCTACGTGTTAGTCACAAAAATAAAGAATAATTAGGCAAATTGACAAAATGCTACACATTGGTGTGTCCAAGATCACATCCTATTTACTATATAGTGCACTAATTTAACACCCCTGATTTTGAGTGTCTGAATTCCTACATGTACACTACTCTCTGCTAACAACTGCCGTTATGCGACTCTTATTTATTTAAAGATTATTTTTTGGGGCATCTTTAGGCCTTTTATTGACAGGACAGCTGAAGAAATGAAAGGGAGAGAGAGGGTGGAATGACATGCAGCAAATGGCCACAGGTCGGATTCGAACCCTGGCATGCTGCGTCAAGGAGTAAACTTTTTATATATGGATGCCTGCTCCATCAACTGAGCTAATTGGCGCTCAGTTATGCAACTCTTAGTCTCGTATTGCCAAACCTATCTCCACAGCGAAGTAAGTCTGGCTACACCACAGCTACATTCTGGAATAGCAGAGGAAAAACGCTCTGGGTTGTTTGCATTTCTTTAAACCAATCACAATCGTCTTGGGCGGCACTAAGCTGTGGAAGTAGTGATAGTGGCTCTGCAAAATTGTACTTCGTACACAGCAATCTCCACCAAACGCTCCCAAAACGTCCAAGATAGATAGTCAATGCCGAAAACATATTCTTTGGAAATCTTTACAATCATTCCCCAAAGGACCAAGCAGGCCTGCCTGGTTGCACGATCCAAATTTTCTTCAAAACTTTTAAAGTGTTTAGCTTGCTAGCTCAAAGTTTGTTTTCTCAAAACAAAGAAATTTTGTCAACGTCGCACACGCACAGAGTGGAAGCGGAGGGCTCATATGCCGGATGTCAGGCAGTTATCCTGGAAATGTATTTTCATTGATCCAGACTATCGGACTCAACCTGTCAAAGACAAAATCTCAATTTCCAACTTACTATAGAGGCAACTGAGTGCATACAGTATTGTTTAGGGTGCAATTAATAAGGGGGATTGTTGCTGGTTGTTTCATTATCCTTTTATGCCATCTTGTGTGGTAGTATTATAATTCTACAGCTGGTGGAGATATACACAAATTTTATGTTTGCCAGCTGCATATTTTAGAAGTTATACCGGTTGATCTTAAATCACAAATCTGACTAATGTAGACCAAGAGGCCTGTAATGCATCAGTTGCAGACCGAAGGAAAATAATCCTGTTTCTTTTATTTTTTTTCCCCATTAGCGTGAAGTGAGACAGCTGTGTGATGACAGGGTCCACTTCTATCAGTCTTTACAAGAGAGTGAACTGAAAACATCGCTTTCTGCAGCCAAACGGTAAGGATTACAGTGATACAGTATTTGAGAAATCCACTATTCAGAATGTTGTCAACTTCTTCTTTCTTATCTCTGTTTCCTCTCAGTATGACTTCTGAACAAAGGACTGCTGTGTTTCAGTACTGGCTGAGTGCTGTGGAGGTTAGTGCATATTGATTACATTTCACTTACTATTTTTATTTACTCTTATGTACTGTACATTTTCACTCTGAAGTAACATGTTGTCATGTCATGTTATCAGAACTTGTTGGATGATTATCCGCCAAACCACATCCTCTTAGCATTGGAGTATTTAGCTTCAAGAGAGCAGAACGAACTAGAGAAGAAACTCTCTTCTCTGGATGTGACACATGATGTGACAGCTCTACGGTAAACTTTAACCTTATTATTATATTGTTCTCTCTCTCCCTTTTTAAGACTATTAAAAAAAAGTTCAGTGTTTGAGTATTTATGTAGCATTTTAATTGCAGGTACCGCTATGAAAGCAATCACCTACTGGACATGTCAACAGAAGATAATGAGTTGCCATCCGTTAAGAGCCTCTTAAAGGTGCTATACACAAACACAGACACTGTAATATTCAGGAAGTTCACAGTAGAAGACATGTCCATGCGTTTGGAATTTTATATATATATATATATATATATATATATATATATATATATATATATATATATATATATATATATATATATATATATATTTTTTTTTTTTTTTTTAAATAATGTAATTTCTAATTTAAATGTAATTTCTAGGATGCTTGGGAGGAGGTGGAGCAGAGTTTGGTAGAACTGGCCCAGACCCGGTCCAGAGTCCAGCAACTCCAAAACCAGCTAGAGGCCCGCAAGAAGGAGGCGGAGCAGGAGGTGTCTGGCATTTCAGATGAGCTCCACGTCGACACCTTGGCACTGTAAGCAGACTCACTGTAGAGTTTGTTTGAGGTTCTCACAAGTCATGAAAAGAGTGTATAATCCCAGGAATAATATTTGGGTGGTGAAATTTCAGACTACAAACATCGGGAGAAGGAGCGGAATTATTTTGTAGTAGAAGCTCATTATTGTCAAGCATTTTACATTAAAGATTGAATGATTTCTTGTCTCATCCTTTGCATGTTTTCTGTCTTTGTTATTTTTGTGTTTGCATTTGCAATTAATGTGTTGCTAACACAAAGAGTAGCTAATCAATTATTCAAATTACAGATTTGACCAGGGCAAATGTAAAACGTGTTTTAAACCATTTACTTAGTTTTATTTCTTTGTTGCTGTCAGGTCAGCCTTGGACGTGGAACTTCAGTGTGTGATGCAGGCAGCAACCAGGGATCATATCAGAGACAGCTGTATCCAACTTGACCAGCATGCCAGAAGCCGTCAGGAGGCACTTAGGAACCTCCACAGCCAGTGGCAGAGCATCCTTGACTTCAGACAACTAGTGGTGAGAGTCAACTTGCAATATGAGACCTCTCATAACTTTTGCCAGTGCTACTCCTGGATCAGGCATTTTCTAAATTGTTTTCAAAATATATCAGTTATACTGTATATCCATAATTATTTAGGAAAATGTGATTTATAGGATTTGATAATGTGTGTTAACTGCCTGTAGATAAACATTTTGATTTGCCGAACCTTTATGAATTTAAAACGCAGGTGCCAGTTTTTCTCTAACATATCATTCAACATGGTCTGTTGTGTCTCTCCAGGTTCTCAGACAGGAACATATCAAAGGTCTGATTAAAGGGAACTCCATGGCAAAGATGGAGCTGATTCGTCTGCACACAGAGGTGTGGATGTTCTCCATCTATGACACTGATTTAGAGAGATTTGCTTCATTGTGGTCTAATACCTGTTTTAACCTCAAGTGTAAAAAAACAAACAAAACCTATTTCCACAAAAAAAAAATGTTTTGAACATCTCTTGAGGATTTCTATGCCTCTGTCTTGTTTCAGTTACAGGGATTTGTCAAGGGCAAACTGGTGCCACAGTTTGAAGTTGTCACCACTGCAGCCAACAGTCAAAGGAACTCCATTTCCAAGGAGGCCCGCCAGTTGGGAACAGTTTTGCTTCTTGCTTTAGACCGTAGGACTGTTGATGGGTAAGAATAAGTTGACTGGGGTTTACCTCTTCAGGTATCAGGCACTCAGTCTTTCTGTTTTTTCAGAATGCAAAGAATCCCAGCATCATGGTTGTCCATCCATCGCTTGCAGTCCCCAACCTTTAGCAGCTTGTGTCAGAACCTGGCCTTCCCACAGCACAGGGTGAGTATGGGCATATAATGCATCAGTCTATTGTAAAGAAAACAAATTATCTCCTTGTTTCTCTTGCCCAGAGCTTAGATAGATAGATAGATAGATAGATAGATAGATATAAAATAAAAGTTTTACTTCACAAGGGCACAATAGCCTTGTTGGGAATTAGCTTATTTTTTAAAGACATTAAAGGCATTTCAGCCTTTAATGGAAAGGACAGCTAGATGTGAAAGGGGAAAGTGGGGGAACACATTCAGGAAATCGTCCAGGTCGGACTTGACCCCTGGACCTGCGTCGAGGCATACACCTCTATACAGTGGGGAGAACAAGTATTTGATACACTACTGATTTTGCAGGTTTTCCTACTTACAACATGTAGAGATGTGTAATTTCATCATAGGTACACTTAAACAAAAATCCAGAAAATCACATTGTATAATTACCTGTATAAAAGACACCTGTCCACCCACTTAAACAGACTCCATCCTCTCAACAATGGCCAAGACCAGAGAGATGTGTAAGGACATCAGAGATAAAATTGTAGACCTGCACAAGGCTGGGATGGGTTACAGGACAATAGGCAAGCAGCTTGGTGAGAAGGCAACAACCGTTGGCGCAATTATTAGAAAATGGAAGAAGTTCAAGATGACTGTCAATCTCCCTCGGTCTGGGGCTCCATGCAAGATCTCACCTCATGGGGCATCAATGATCATGAGGAAGGTGAAGCATCAGCCTAGAACTACACAGCAGGACCTGGTCAATAACCTGAAGAGAGCTGGGACCACAGTCTCAAAGAAAACCATCAGTAATACACTACACACTACAAGAGGCCCCTGCTCAAGCCAGTGCTGGTCCAGGCCCGTCTGAAGTTTGCCAATGATCATCAGGATGATCTAGAGGAAGAATGGTCTGAGACAAAAATAGAGATTTTTGGTCTTAACTCCACTCACCTTGTTTGGAGGAAGAAGGATGAGTACATCCCCAAGAACACCATCCCAACTGTGAAGCATGGAGGTGGAAACATCATTCTTTGGGGATGCTTTTCTGCAAAGGGGACGGGGAGACTGTACTATATTGAGGGGAGGATGGATGGGGCCATGTATCACGAGATCTTGGCCAACAACCTCCTTCCCTCAGTAAGAGCATGGAAGAGGGGTCGTGGCTGGGTCTTCCAGCATGACGACCCGAAACACACAGCCAGGAGAACCAAGAAGTGGCTCTGTAAGAAGCATCTCAAGGTCCTGGAGTGGCATTGCCAGTCTCCAGACCTGAACCCAATAGAAAATCTTTGGAGGGAGCTGAAAGTCCTTATTGCCCAGCGACAGCCCTGAAACTTGAAGGATCTGGAGAAGCTCTGTATGAAGGAGTGGGCGAAAATCCCTACTGCGGTGTGTGCAAAACTGGTCAAGAACTACAGGAAACGTTTGATCTCTGTAATTGCAAACAAAGGTTTCAGTACCAAATATTAAGTTCTGTTTTTCTGATGTATATACATATGTCATGCAATAAAATGCACACCAACACAATGTGCTTTTCTGGAAGTTTGTTTTTGAGTCTGTCTCTCACAGTTAAAGTGTGTGATTAAAAAATTACAGACCTCTACATGCTTTGTAAGTAGGAAAACCTGCAGAATCATCAGTGTATCAAATACTAATATAAAAAAATATGTATTCTCCTTTGCTTAATTCTGATTTTCTCCTCTTGTCTTACGCTTCAGGCTCCAGAGGAGTTATGTTCTCATGCGCGCTCCCAGCAGCTTGAGTTGCGTTTTCTCCAACAGTTACGGCAACTTCATTCTGCTACCCTGCAGAAAATACAGAAGGAAACAGAGTTGCTGCATGCATCTGATCAGAAAGGTAATCAGGAAATCCATCAAGAGAATCTTTTATCATGGTTAAGCAATGCAAATGAATGCAAAACACAAGTTTTAGGAATTATTATAAATTTTAGTAACAACAAAAATGTGTCCCCTAGTTCTGTTGTCCAGAGTCGAGGAGGAGGATCAGAAGCTTCTGGAGACTCTGGTACCGAGAGTGAGAAGCCTCATCCAATGTAGCGACCAAGGCCTTTCTTATGGGGCACAAGTCAAAACTGCCATTTCTTACTGGTGAGGCACATTTCTGAAGTAGATAACCTATTGTAAAACAATAAATGTACCACGATTTAGCATTTTTATAGTTTAATTTCTAAAGTCTGTCAAGGAGAATTTTTGTATGTTAACATTTTACCAACCAGCTTCATTGCTGAGATTTGGGGATGAGCCTGCTTGACACAGCTCTGGAGTGGAGTGCATGAGGGCAAGCAGCACAAGCAACCATGCAGGTTTTAAACAAGTCTGTCTAACCAAATTACACATAAAAGTGAATGTTACAAGATATCACTGAAACAGCCTGTTCTGAACATCATTAGTTTCTCCTTCCTGGTTCAACTTTAATACTGTACTTGCATTAACTGTGTACACCATTTACAATGCAATGAATGTTTCTGATTTTGCTTTCCAAATAAGATGACTGTTAAACTGCAAATATGTTATCTAATAGTCTGACTACTTGGCTTTTTTTTTTTTTTTTACCATAACAAAGTCCATTATCAAGGCTAAAAAACATGAGATTGACAAGTTAGGGCTGGTCAATAATTCAGTTTGTATTTTTGTTTCAATTAAATCATTGTTTAACTAAATGAACACAATTTTGTTCTTCAATGATTCTCAGCAAATTGTGATTCTAAACTACAACACCGTTGTATTTGTCTGATCTAGTTAATAACAGAAAAACGCATTAAAGATAAATTTGTGTGATTTTTTTCTATTTGTGGTAGTTAGATATTTCAACATCACCCAGCCCTAAGCCGATTCAAATTTGTTCAATTTAAGTTTTGGCCAAAACCATGAAAAGACCCCGTTTTCTAGTTTAAACATTTGCTGCTTTGATTTGCTTTATTTTTCTACATATGGATGTTTGTTATTTTGGATTCATACCTTCAGTCAAGAGTAAAAGGTCTGGTTTGCTGGTTAACTTTTTCTGTTTTGTGTGTTGAAACATCTAGGTGGGATCTGCCAGCCCAACATGTCCTACCTGAGGTCAGTAAAGGAGGACTGACTTTTCAACAATGGCTACAAAGGTGGAAACTTGCTGCCAAAGCCTCTTAGGGGACACCACATAGTTTCAAAATGCAAATAAAAGCCCTTACTGCACCTTTCAGTGGAAAAATAACCATGCTACATTGTTTTTCATGCTCATTACTTCTTTTGTTTTACTATGTGAAAGTCACTCACTATTAAATACTTTTAAACCGAATTATTTCTCCTGTCTTCTTTGCAATGCATACCAAAAATACAATAAAGTTGTTGAACGAGCTTAATCGATGCTGCAGTTTGCTAATATGCCCAATGAATGCTGCAGGTATCTATCATTAGCCGAGTATTGATTTGGCTCACAGTTGGTGCAATCTGTCGTTGATTCTTGTAGTGGGTACAATGTAGAAGTATGTAGCTATCGTTTCACACGGAGCAACATTGTTCCTTTTGTAGCAATAAAGGGGGAGTGGAGCAATCTGATTCCTGAGGACTCGACTCCTCCCATGGTTGCGGCTGCGCAGTTCAATTTTTCACTTTTTTTTTTTTCTTCAATTTTTCACTCCTACTCTGGCTTCCGGACGCCAAGACAGACCGCTGCCGCCGAATTTAAAGAGACAGGCGATAGTTATTTTAAATACGTTAAACGGCAACCATTGTCCCTTAGCTTATTTCCCGACGCTTCTCGTCTCAGCTTGTTTAAATCAATGGGGATGTTTGATGAAAGTCGCAGCGAGTAGCAGCTTGTCTGTCATCACCCTCCACTCTGCTGGATTTTCCGTCCTTTTGCGCTGTAGCGAGACTGTCCAGCTAGGCAAAGTAGGGTTGCTTGCTGGCAGGCTGGCTTCCCGACCGAGAGGAAGGTTTGTCGGGTAGCCAACAACTGGAGGTAACACCGAAGCTTCCCTCTCAAGTTGTGGTAGTGGCTCTCAAGCCTCCTGTCGCCGGGATAATGGCGAAGATTCAGGCGCACAGCACCGCGAAGCAAATAAACCAAATTCAAGACAAGCCTTACGTTATAACACAAAAGCAAGTGCAGCAGCAGCACTTCCAGAAGCTGAAGGTAAGAAGACAACGGACACGACAAGGGAAAAGTCCCTCAGAGTCAGAACCATTTTGTTCGTCGGATCATTGCATTGGATTTGAGGCTTTTCTCTTTCTCCCCTAACGTCGAGAGAAGTGAAAGGGACGGCTGGCTAACGTTAGTTAGCTCGCTGGCCTATTAAAAGTAATTCATTGCTAAACAACCGAAACATTGGCATTTAAGGTTAGATGTGGAGGCTGTATTTCATTAATGAATATCTGAGTGATAGTCGAGTGGCACAGTTAGCAGTAGTTTCTTATTTACGATGTCAATAACAGTCACTGAGCAAACGTTAACTCAAACCTCGGTTGTGGGAAGTTCCTTCTTGTTCGTTTTTTTTCAGCTCCCTGAACAAAGTGGAGGACGTCAGCCAGGCCAGCCAAGAACGGCTATTTCAGCTGATTAGCAGCTTCATTACACATTTCTTTGTTATCGTATTAGTTGAATATAACATGCTGTTTTTGCTAACCCTATACTGTTAGCTAGGGACCAGCTGTAACTAACTTAAACGTATTGTACAAACGTGTAACGTTATGTGGGTTACGTTAGGTGCTGTAAGTGTTCGTGGAGTTATTATCGTCAGTTGACTGTGTTGGCTAACGTTAGCTTAAACAACCCTTTTTAAATATGGACTGTTTGTGACAACGCTTTGTGCACACGTTTTTTTTAATCGTAACCTATCCTAGCTTGGATGTTGTGAATAAAGAAAGCTACAGTCTAGTGAACAAAAGACGCTTGGTGATTCTTGTATTCGCCCATTTATTTTTAAGCGCTTACTTGTGCAGCTATGTACAGCTAACGTTGACTAGTGCATTTGTTGATGTAGCACTTCAGCTGGCAATGAAGAAAGCAAACATTTAATATTTATTTAACTTTATATGAAAATAAAATGTTCACATAATATTGAGAAATGTAAATATTTCGGTTTGATAGTGGCACCCCTTGAAATTTGACAGTAGTACTTGTCAATAAATACAATTATTATGAGACACAATGTAGACATGCCATTGTCCAATATGTTCAAGAACTGGATTGACATTCATGTAAGATCCTTTTTCGTCAACAGCACAAACAGGGTATTTGTTAAAAAGCTTCTCCACAGGTCCAGAGTGATTTGGCTTTGTGCTGCATTCATGATTTCTTCTTGTATGTGTTTAGGTTGAAGATGCCTTGTCATATCTGGACCAAGTCAAAATTCGTTTTGCAAATGATCCTGGAATATACAACAAGTTTCTGGACATCATGAAAGAGTTCAAGTCACAGAGGTATTTATGCAAGATGTTACTTACTAAATGAGTTTTAGAAATGCATATTTAATGACTGTATTTTCCTAATACAGTCTCTTGAGATACTGAATGGTGGAGCCTTTGTGTAGATTTTGATTACGGTGCAAAGTTTTAGTACCAAGGAATCAACTGCACATTTTAAAGCATTATCAATAAGTAAGAAGTTGCAGATATTATCCAACTTTAATTATCCAGCAGTTTTATATTCTCTTGTAATTTACTTGTGGGATGACTTAAATTATTGGTTTCTTTTTAAAGTAAGCAGCAACACTATTTTTGATTAGAAGTTGGTTGTCTTCATGCAGCACATGGGAGAGAAGGCACATTTTTATTTGCCTCTGTCATCCACACCACTAATATGCCTGTTCTCTTAAATAGCATTGATACACCAGGGGTGATAAACCGCGTGTCACAACTCTTCCATGGACACCCAGACCTAGTCTTGGGCTTTAATGCCTTCCTACCACCCGGGTATCGGATAGAAGTCCCAAAGAATGGGGTGGCTTTTCTCCAATCTCCGTTCTCCACACAGGTGAGACTCTACAGCTTAAGCTTTATTTATTTTCAAAGCTAGGAAACTTTTAACAGGTGCATCATTAGAAACTCATGGTGTGCTGAGCGGTACAGTATGTTTGAAATTTTAAATGCTTAAGAGGAACCAGGTGTGCTTCCTCCGCACTGAATTTCAATTGGGTGCACCATTTGAAATTGCAGTTCCCAAGTTTTTGAAAGATCCAAAATATGCCATGCTTAATTGTTCATGTACACTCAGTTGTCACTTTATTGGTCATAAAGTTGAATCAACACCTATTCAAACAGTTTCAACAAAAACCGTTGTAACAACTTTATAAAGATAGGATTTATTAAGAAGACGACCTACTTTATTAATCCCCTTAGATCACTCTGTTATTATATACTGTCTACAAATCCGTTCTTAAAACACATTTATTCTCAGGCTTTTAACACACTATGATAGTATCCTTTTTAAATTATTGTCATTTTTTTGTGTTTTGTTTTTTTAATCTTTGATTGTACAGCACTTTGGTCAACTGTTTTTTAAATGTGCTTTATAAATAAATTTAAATTAGATTATACATAGGCTCAAAATACAGACAAATGCAAACAGGACCTTTGTCAGAAAGTTGTAGTTTTTCTAAATTTCAGTCCTGTTCCTCCTCAAAGAATTAAGTAAAGGTTTAAGTGTTTAATTTTTTTTAGCATTAAAATAACCTTACCACCATCTGGGCTGGCTTTTACTGGCAGATATTACTCTCCATATCTAATTTGAAGTAAACCACTTCAGTTGCTTAAATTAATGCACCTCTTACCATGCAGCTTAACTTCCTTATCTGTCCAGGTATCCCCAGGCCAGCAGGGGAAGTGTGTCACCACCTCTGCAGTGACATTAACCTCAGGTAGTGCCTCTGCTGCCAACATTGAAGCTGGACCTGCCCAGACCAGTGAAGTCAAGGCGGCTCCATCAGAGTCCCCATCCTCCTCAACTCCAGCAGGACCTCCGGAGCCCCCCACCCGTCTTTCTCTTCCCCTGACTAGCAGAGAGAGCCAGAATCAGGCAACCACCTCGTCTGTATCCCCACCTGCCTCAGAGACAAGTCCCGTAGAGTTTGACAGTGCCATCAGCTATGTAAATAAGATTAAAAACCGCTTCCTGGATCACCCAGAGATCTACAGAGCCTTCCTAGAGATTCTTCACACATATCAGGTATTGTGGAGATCAATTGTGGTGATTTAAGTTGCTTTTTTGTTGGATATTATTAAATATAGGCAATGTAGGTTTTAGTTACTGAATTGAAGTTACATTCTTCCTTTTCCACCTTTAAAGATTTCACTGTTCTTGTTGGGTTTTTGCAAAGCAGTGGACTCTCAGCACTGTTATACTAGTAGTTCCTTTTTAAATGGCTCTCTGGTATTTTAAATAAGAATTGAACAAGTAAATAAATGTAAACTGTAAAAGTGTTTTTGTCCGGTATCAATTTCCTAGAGCAACCTGTTCCTTGGAAGATAGTTTGTGTCTCCTGCACCAAGATTTGGACTACCATGTGTAGCCAGGCCAAATAATGTCAACTTTTTTTAATCAGAGGTTTGATTCCTCACCTCTGATCACCATTTTATCCCGTATCACCCCTCAGAAGGAGCAGTTGGAGGTGAAGGAAAGTCGAGGCGGCCGAGGCAGTAGTGGGATGACCGAAGATGAGGTGTTTTCTAAAGTTGCCAGTCTTTTCAAGGGGCAAGAAGACCTGCTGGCTGAGTTTGGGCAATTCTTACCTGATGCCAAGAGATCATTGGTCAGTAAAGCAGCACACAGAGCGACATAATGTAATGTATAAATGGAAAAAGGTTGTGACCCAATCAATGGCCTATTTTATTTACATGCTACTGCTTAAAAGTTTAATTCTCGTATATTCTTAGTAGTCAATAAATTGCAAGATAAGTGTTTTTTAACTCCACACTCTTTGAATACAGTAATTAAAAGTGCAAGTCCAGGGGGGCTGTACAACTCAGTTGTGTGTGTGTGTGTGTATGTATGTATGTATATATGAGAGATTTACTCCTTGCCACAGCAGGCCCTGATTTCATATCTGTAGCTGTCCTGTCAAAGGCCTAAAAATGCTTGACAAATAATCTTAAATAAAAGTGCAAGTCCAAAGTAAAACTAACACAATTTAGTAGATTAGTCAATCAACCGAATATCCAATTTCCACTATTTTGATAACTGATTTATCAAGTTTAAGTAATATTCCATCAAAAAAGTCACTGGCTTTTGCTCCTTATATTTGAATATTGGCTGTGTTTTTTTTTTAAAGTCTTAGAGTAAACGTTGGTTGCACAAAACAAGCTATTTTATTGTGTCAACTCTACGTCGACTCTAGGAAATATTGTGATGGGCCTTTTTCACACTTTCCTATGTGCTTCATCTTCTGTAGTTTACAGGGAGCTCATTGACTGGAGGGAAAGAACCGCTGAAAAGGCCGGAGGAGGACGACACGATAACCAAACAGAACAAAAAGAGGCCCAGGCCCATACTACTGCAGCACATGTCACCACTGCTCAAGGTAAACTCTCAATTTAGAATAACTGCCTTAGGCAACGCACCAATGTATGTACTATTGTCCTTGAAAGGTTCAAGTCTTAGCGTTCCTGAAGCAACAATTCAAATGCAAACTACAATAACTTTAAAATAACTAATATAAACATAAAGATTATTAAGCATTCATTTCCTTTTTTATTTAGAAGAAAATGAAGTATTCCTGTACCAAAGATCAGTCTTTTGCTTCAGTTGGCAAACATGGAGTCTTAAGAGAATTCTCCTTCTTTGATAAGGTGAGGTTCATTTTCCATGGCAGTGGGCTTAGATTTCCTTCATTATTCTTGGTTCATACTGTTCTTTTGACCCAATGCCACATTGTTTTATTAATTCGTCTGACGTTCCTGTCAACCTAACAGGTGCGGCGCCTGTTTAAAAGCCAGGAGGTCTATGAGAACTTCCTGCGCTGCATCGCCTTGTTTAACCAGGAAGTAGTTTCGGGAGCGGAGCTGCTACAGCTAGTCACTCCTTTCCTGGGGTGAGTGGATGGAAAGATAGTTGAGCTGAATAAATGTTTAAATTGGTTGGATGAAATCAGGAACATTGATGTAGAAATTAATGGATAAAGTAGCTGCAGGGAGCAGACAAAGTGTAGACGCTATTGTCAGGTGTTGTAGAAGAGGCATACTGGTAATACTGAAGGGGGGGGGGTCCTGGAACCACTGTTCCAGGACCATTATTAAGAATTTCTTCTTTTCTTTTTTAAAAGAATGATATTTTTCAGCTTGTCTGCCTTATTGCATAGTGTTAGCTTGGAGAGAGACAGGAAAGGCAGGGGAGAGAAAGGGTTTGACATGTAGCAGAGGACCGGGCACACGCTCTACCGGTTGAGCTACTGGGGCACCAATATTAAAGAATTCTTAAAAATATATGCAAATGGAACTGATATGATCATTAACTTTGGAAATTAAATGATCATTCCAATTATGTACCAAAAGAAATAAAACTAACATGACATAATGCAATTTTGTAGGACTGGTAGGGTTATTCTGATAAGTG
The DNA here is from genome assembly GCA_013375575.1 of Percina caprodes. Classification (NCBI taxonomy): domain Eukaryota; kingdom Metazoa; phylum Chordata; class Actinopteri; order Perciformes; family Percidae; genus Percina; species Percina caprodes. Next base: position 9,234,284 of record JABXJD010000004.1, read on the forward strand.
ATCGTAACACTTGGTTTTTGATCAGCTGTTCTTCTGATTTATCTCTCGTTCATGATTTCATCCATCTACTTTTAGGAAGTTTCCCGAACTGTACACACAGTTCAAGTCATTTCTGGGGGACAAAGAGCTCTCTCATGCTGTGTCAGGGCTGTCAGATCGCTACATGGAGGGGGGAGGGGGCAGGGAGGTGGATTATGCCTCCTGCAAGCGCCTGGGATCCAGCTACAGAGCACTGCCCAAGACCTACCAGCAGCCTAAATGCAGCGGGCGCACTGCCCTATGCAAGGAGGTACACCCTCTTACATTTTCCTAGAGTTGTCACTAGATCAATGCATTGCTTGAAGGTGACGTGGCATTTTCTTGTTAACAAAGTTTCTGTTTACGTTCAATGTTACTCAAGAAGATGCTTTTACGATTTTACTTAAAAGTTTGAGACGTGCATTATTTGCATGCATACGTCTCCTTCTTCTTCCCTGCCTTTTGCTGGAATGTTGCTGTGTTTTTTGGAGTAAATGATAGAAATGCTAGAATAATACATCATTGTGAAATATTTTCCTATAGAAAGGGTTTTCCCGTTGTTGATTTTACACGTGTGTCTTTATGGGTGTAGGTGTTGAACGACACCTGGGTGTCATTTCCTTCTTGGTCAGAGGACTCCACCTTCGCCAGCTCGAAGAAGACTCCTTATGAGGAGCAGCTGCATCGCTGTGAAGACGAAAGATTTGAGGTGTGTATACCCTAACAAGGATCTATTTACTCTTGCAGAGCAGGGAGGTTTGTATAAACATCACAACTTGCTGTGTATGTTTTTATCTTTGTGACCTTGCTCTCGTAAAAGACAATATATTAAGCTTTAACACACAGAGCCCTTGGCACTATACTGTAGTTCAGTGGTTTCCAACCTTTATGATCTGAGGTACCCCCACAGCCCTGTCAGATTAACTCACGTACCCCTTTATCGATTCCCAATGTATGTTTTAAATGTAGCCCAAATGTGTTCAGGTGTGACTGTTGTCTTAATGTTAATATGTGGGTATATTTGCTTCTGTAACTTTCCACTTATAGTTGGATGTGGTTCTGGAGACTAATCTGGCCACCATCAGGGTGCTGGAGAGCGTCCAGAAGAAGCTCTCCCGTCTTTCCCCAGAGGACCAGGACCGATTCAGATTAGACGACTGCCTGGGCGGCACCTCTGAGGTCATCCAGCGTCGTGCGGTGTATCGTATCTATGGTGACAAAGCCCCTGAGATCATCGAGGGACTGAAGAGGAGTCCTGCTACCGCTGTGCCTGTGGTGCTCAAGAGGTCAGGACTGTCTTTTTATTTCAAATTTCCTCACCGGTAACACGTTTAATGTAAGAATTGTATGGCTGAATTCTTGTTAAGGACCTTGTTGTGCATACATTACTATTATGGTCAGTTAGACATATTGATAGAATGCTCTAATTTTCTTTGTGAACATCCGGAATATGGAAAGGAGATTGTTGCTTGCCATTAGACAGCACATTTATGTTAACAGCAGGGAGGTTTAACTAAGTGACGGTGTGATAGTAACATTGATTTGCTGACAGAGTAAGATCCTTGTATCAACAGGCAGTAATCTTTGTGCATCCTGCCAACCAAAGGTGAACTATATCAGCAACAACTGATTAAAGAATGCATCCTCAAAAACTGACATGTTCCCTCCCAAAGATAACCCATTACAACCCATACAAACAAACAGCATTGTGCCCAAGCACGATCAGGGGTAGGCATGTTAACGTAACATTTATATACTTGGCTGTATTTTATGAAGTATCTTTATTAAAGGTGTCTTTCCTACAGGTTGAAAGCCAAGGAAGACGAGTGGAGAGAGGCCCAGCAGGGTTTCAATAAGATTTGGAGGGAGCAGTACGAGAAGGCTTACCTGAAGTCCCTCGACCACCAAGGAGTCAACTTCAAACAGAATGACATGAAGGCCCTGCGGTCAAAGAGCCTTCTCAATGAGATTGAGAGTGTCTACGATGAGGTAAAAACCTTCTTCTTGTTTGACATCTCAACACTAGAGTTCTCATAATTTGAAAAGGTAATTGGGAGAAAATGTATCAAATTACAATTAAATTACTATGTTGTAGAGCCATACCAGAGGCTAGACACAATACAATTGTTCATTATATTTGTAACGACAGACAGACAGACATTGATCCTTTTGGAAATTGATCTTGCACCGTACAACTCATCAGATGAGCGAGTTAACATGGAATATAACTCCTTCACATTTTCAAAAAATGCATTCAATCCCAGAGTCCACCATACAATAGAATTGACCTTATTCTGGTGGTAATTTCTTTGTAATGATTGGGTTGGTTGATACCTAGTCTATATCCTTGACATTCCACTTCGAGGATTGTTCCATTGCTGCCAAAAAATATTTCGGATTTACTTCTTTTAGACTGGATATCCGTTGCCTTGGGATTCCTTTGTGTTGGAAACTTCGTTAGATTTGAGGAATATGGTTAACCATTTTTTTTTTTTTTTTTTTTAGATCTTTGCAAGGTAAATTTAGACAGCTAGCTACACTATCTGTCCAAAATGAGTTTTCTGTTGCATGACTAAAACAACTTTTAAACGTACATGTGTTCCACCGCCCAGGACAATGGTGGTTGGTTTAAAGAAATGCCAATTAACCAGAGCACGTTTTCCTCCCATCCCTGAATGATATGTGGAGTAGTCAGACTTCTTCAGTGTGCTTTGGAGTCTGGCAAAGATACCCAGCATTCATTTAAACAAATTAGTTTTTTCACTTTTTTTTGGGTCTCCTTGTATAGTTGAGTTTCACAGGAAACAGGACAAACTCAACTCAAGCTGGATCTGCCCAACTCAATCATAAGAATCTGACATTCATGGGCTTACTTCTGATGATTGTGTGTTACGATCTAAGCTCTAGAACAAGCAAGCAAATAAATGGACCTTGAATTGATATGGTTTTGTCATTTCTTTGTATGTTTTCTTTTCATCCTTCATAGCTGCGAGGGAAATGATCATTAAGTTTATTTAGGAAGATTAATCTGAGTTCAATGAAACTCCAGCTATTTGTCACGGTGTGTCTTTCTTAAGTTGCCTGCATTCATCTGTGTTTTTCTGTGTGTCTCAGCGTCAGGAGCAGAGCACAGAAGAGGGTGGAGTTGGCCAGCAGAATCGCAATGGCTCAGGTGCGACCTCGTCCAGCGAGCCTCACATGGTGTTTACATACGAGGACAAACAGATCCTGGAGGACGCTGCCTCACTCATCATCTACCATGTCAAACGTCAGCCCACCATCCACAAAGAGGACAAGGACCACATCAAACGCATCATCCAGCACTTTGTCCCTGACCTGTACTTCTCCCGCCGCGGCGAGCTCAGTGATACCGAAGACTGGACAGATGAGGAGGTTGAGCCTGAGGAGGGTGGAGAGCGAGCACTAGGAGTTGGAGCAGCAGCAGCACCACCACCACCACCACCAGCAGGAGCCGGGGGAAATGGTATTTCTAACAATGCATCAGGAGCAACAGCAGCCACAGGTAGTCAGTCTCAACCCCAACCTGCCCAGTCCCAACCTCAGCAGCTCAACGGTGAGTCCAGGCGGAGACGCTGCAGCCCATCCCAACCTGCAGACACGGAGGCCTCCACCACCTCAAGTAGCACGAGCCAGCCTGCAGGGACTGCCTCATCCACCCCTGCGTCTACGCCCATGGAGACGGGCTTAGGTGCACCCGGGGAGAAGGTGGACCTGCGCGACCCTGAAGCAGAGCACCAGAAGGAGCTGGACGGTGTCTACAACCTTTTCTTTGTCAACAACAACTGGTATTTCTTCTTGCGATTGCACCAGACCCTGTGTACACGCCTGCTACGGGTTTACCGGCAGGCAGAGCGACAGCTGCTGGAGCACCGAGCGGAGCAGAGCAGGGAGAGGCTGCTGATGGCCGAGGGAAGGAGAGAAAAAGCATGTGACCTCGCCATGGAGCTCCGCCTCAAACAGCCCAGTAAGTTCAGTAACTGGTTGCTTATGCAAATCCTAGAATGGTACACTTTAAAGTATTTTAATTTGAGTCGATTCAGCCAGCTGCCACATCTGACTCAACATGGACAATAATCTCAGTGTAGGACTGTTTTGTTTTAGCGTTGAGTTATAGTCACACTGCACGATGAAGGGAAAGGCTTGTTTAGAAATGATTCCCTATTCTTTTCTTTGCCTTGCCAACATTTTAAGTGGCATTGTGTTTGAAGAGTAAATAATAAATGTACTGTTCAGTGGGTGTGACTGACCCTGGTTATCAACACAGTGTAGTATTAAGTGATATTTTTCCTCAATTGGGCTGATCTGCCTTTGGGGAAGGAGGGGCATATCATAGTGGGGGGTCTGTGTGCTCCCTGGGGGAAGTATTGGGCATTAACAACCTAATTTCCTGTATTCAGATACACTTTTATGGACCAATTTACAGTGGAAATACCGTAATTTATCCTATGTGAAGAAGGAAAACACAGATGACAATTATAATGGAAAGTATGTTGCGTGTCATTGGGCATTTTTAAGTGGGTATGGTATATAGAAATCCTGGAGCTTTCTTAGACCTGCACAATTCGGGAAAAAATATGAATTACGATATTTTAGCTTAGAATTGTTTCTCTACCTCGATTATTTCCCTCCCACGAAGTGTAATATTTATTGCGCACATGAACCATGACAAAACGAGACAAATTGGCAGTACCAAATAAAGATTTAGTTTGGCACCTATAGCACATTGCACATCACCACAAAGCCTGTAAACATAGAGGCTTCAATGAAGAGAAGGGAGAACATTGAAAAAAAAAAAAAAAAATCAGTTATTTAAACATTTAAATCGTGAATCTAGATCGCGCTTTTATACCGATTAATCATGCAGGCCTATTTCTTAGTGGGTATACCTGTGTGTCCCGTAGACTACACCACTGCCAGGAGGTACGTGGAAAGATTCTAGTGTAGCTGAAGTGATTTAAAAATTTTTAGATCAAACAAATATATCTACAAATCATCAGCAACACCTGAACACATGTATAGGCTACATATAGAACATACATTGGTAGTTAATGAAGGTTGGGCACCACTGTTCATTAAACTCGAGGTCAACCAGCCATCATAAACCGTAAATTTGGCTATTTTAGAATAATTAATAAATTCATAATGCAAACACTTTTCCTAATGTAAGCCTTTTTTAAAGCAAGTGAACCACAGGTTCAACTGCTCTATAAAACAGGAAATGTCATCAGAATATTGTTGAGCACAATGGGACATCATTAAAAGTCTTGTTTAGTCCAACCGTCCAAAACCCCAACAATGAAATGTGCTATTCTGTAAGACAAAGACAAATCTGTGAACGATTTGATTAATAAATTATCAAAATAGTTGTTAATTTTTCTGCGATTGATTAATTGAATACATATCTGGCAACAGTTAGAATTAATGATACTGACCTCAATTTTTAAAGAGCTGCTTTTGGTTGACAACTTTATTTTAAATTTGATTTCATTCATGTTAGAGCAGAAGACTGGGTGTCCAACTTCAAGCCTTCCTGTCACAACAGATCCACATTCACCTCTACACAAAAGACTTGATTACATAAAGATGTGCTGTTATAACACATGTGACATCCCTTGCTTCCACAGGTGAGGTGGAGTTAGAGGAGTACTACCCTGCCTTTCTGGATATGGTGCGCAGCCTGCTAGATGGCAACCTGGACTCCACGCAGTATGAAGACACACTGAGAGAGATGTTCACCATCCACGCCTACATCGGCTTCACCATCGACAAGGTCATCCACAACATCATTCGGCAGGTAAGCATTCAGCGGATTACTTTTTGGCAACCAACATTTCTTAATTTATTTTGATTTCTTTTCCTGTTACTCTTTCAGCTCCTACTTTAGGGCAGGGTCTTTTTCTTTTTCCGCATAGGAACCCTTAGTGACCTAGCAACATCTGAAACACAAACAGTACATATTCTTCTGTCTGTTGCAATTTGCCAATGTATCTCATAAGACAAACATCACACATTCAACCAGCTAATTGTTTGCCTGTTGCGCTCTGCTTTTCTGTCTTCTTCCATCACATTTATTAGAATCATATTACGCTGGAGCCTTCGTCTTCTGTGTTTCTCTGTTAAGTGCGCCAGCCCTGTCTAAATGTTTCCGTGCTTGCGTCACTCCCTTACCCCTCTTACCAGTTCCTATGGCCACTTGGTCAGTGCCAATGCAAATGGAAAAACTGGTTTTGGGGGAGAGTAATTAGTAGAACTGTTTAGAAGTGGACTGTTCCTGTAACTACTTGGTCGGAAAGAGGCTATAGACATATCAACTCCCCATTTGAACCTACCTGAATCGCCATCACCCTCTTTAGACGAGATGAAAGTATATGACATCCTTGGAGCCCTTCAGGTAGCTCAGGTACTTTCCCCCATTGTTTAGTTGCAAACCGTTTGTATGTCATTTTTTCAAGTGCTGCTACTTTCGCCATCTCACAAGCCTTCTTGGATTGAAGGTACCCCTTCGTTCCTCTGTACTCTCAGAAGAATCTGTCTGGCTATCATTAAACTGGTTTGGACCTAACTTCTTGTGTTCTTATCTCTCCAGCTTAAAATGGACCCATCTCTCAAAAGAAATAATCTTGGGCTGAATGGATCCCTGCAATCCGACATAAGTTATCATGTATCCACCAACAATTTGGTGTCTCTCTTAATCCCAAATCTAAACAATTTTGAGGGAGTCCAATAGAAGTGATGCATGAATGAAACTGAATGAGGCGGACCCTGACATTGTGTGACAAAGTTTTTATATTCCTAGCAATTCTGTCCCACCCCTCATCATCCAGTGTAATACTCAGATCCCTGTCCCATGTCTTCTTGAGGGCTGACCAGGCTCCATCCCCCAGGTTCTGAATAAGCATAGGCTACTACCAAACGCATCATGACCTTTCCCAAAGTTCTTCAACACTTTATCTAAATTAAATGTGACAGTAAACTCTGCTTGCATAAGCCTTTGAAGACATTTTTCAACGTTTAATGTATTCTAATCCCCACTTTGTTTTTGTTTTTACTTCAGCTGCAGCACCTAGTGAGCGACGAGGTGTGTCTGCAGGTGGTTGATGTTTACCTGGCTGAGAGGAAGAGGGGGGCAGCGGGGGGTAACCTGTCCTCGCAGTGCGTTAGAGCAGCCTGGGAGACCAGCTACCAGTGGAAAGCAGAGAGAGTCATGGCTGAGGAGAACTGCTTCAAGGTGAGAACACAGTCCTGGTTACTGAAGTACTAGTCTATATTCACGATGTTCCATTCCCGGGATTGCTCCTGTGTCGCAGGAAAATCCGCCGGATGCATTTATTTTTGCCGAGTTCCATTTCCTTTTGCTTTCTTTGTATTGGAATATTTAGTGTTGCTGTTGTTTAAGGCAGTGAAACTATTTTCTTTTATCAGCTTCTATTTTCACTGCATTGGAATTTTGCTGCTTATACTTAAATCTTCTACAGTACATTATTTGTAGAAGTACGGAACACTACTGTAAATGTACCCAGAAAAGCAAAGCACATTACTAAGAAAAGAAACAGTGTTTTGATCAGAGAGTGCTGCTTCCTGATAATTTCCTTTTTTAGGACTCCTTTTCGTAATGTATGTTGTCTATTGCTAATGTTAGTTACAGTTTTACCTTTTATGTTATGACTAATCTGCATAATGATGTGGAAGCAACACTGCTTATATCCAGCCAGTTGTGCTACAGCAAGATGAACGTGGTCTCTTTGAATTCGGTTACATATAATCGGAGCACTTTTCTCTCTCCAACGCCTACTTTAGAGATTATTTTTACAGCTTTGAAGCTCGAATGCGGAACCTTTTTTAAGTCTCCCTCCTCTGGTAGTGAGAGTTACTACACAAACACTGTTAGTGTGCTTAACAAAAGAAGTGGGATTCATAATGGTCTCTGCCCCCTTCCTGCCTGTCAAGTTATTGGGTAATACAGTTAGACTGACATACCGTGTAACCAATCAGAGAGCTAGAGTAAACAACTACGCTGTGAAGAACTGTAAGTGACTAAGCAAGGTTTGTTGACTGCTCATGTAAAGACGTTATGGAGTTAATAAATTACTTAAATGATCGGCATTATTCTGGTGCACCACAGAAACCAGACATCACAACTCCAGTATTCTGAGAAATACAGAGCTTTCCCCGGCTGTGATAGATTTAATCTGCAGTTTGTGAACTTGTTTGGCGAATGCCTGAATGTAACGGACGTTCATTTCTATGTAAAAGTTCTGTACTAGCTGTAAACTCCTGGTTTGATTCAGCTGTTGTAAATTGATCCAAGGTGGTTTACTGATGTTTCTTTGTGTCATCAGGTGATGTTTCTCCAAAACAAGGGTCGTGTGACGATGACCATTGAGCTGCTGGACACTGAGGAGGCCCAGGCTGATGACCCATTAGATGTACAGGTAAACACACGTTTACAAACAAACTGGTGCAGACACTTTGAAATAAATAATATGATATAGTTACACATTTATAAATCGTAGTGTGTGTTGCTGTACAGTTATTAATGTCTTTTCTGCCTTCTCTTTCAGTGCCTGTCGAGTTACATGGAGCAGTTTGTAGGAACTGAGTCCAGTCTGTGTTCTCAAGCCGAGGGCTACTTCTTCAAACCTGTATTTCTGCCCAGGTATAATGGTTTTAACATGTTTGTAGGTTTAAACTTCACCAGACTAATTCTTATTTAAATCTGTGCAAATCATAAAGGTTTTCTCGTGTAAATTATACAGACCGATCAGCTTGTGGTCACTCGGTCCATGCACTTGCAACAGATCTCTGCTTTCTGTTTTTCAAACATTTTAGTCAGTGGACAAAATGTTCAACACCTGTTAGTACAGTGCATCTGCACACTGTCCTACGACTAATATTACTACATACGCTAACCTTTTGGGGTAAAATATTGTGCTGATATGTGTGATTACATTAGATTTTACAGGTCTTTTTTAAGCATTTTAAATTTTAAGCATTTTATCAATCTGCTTTAGATGGAATTTTTACATAAAAGGAAGTGTTAAACAAAATCGTGTATGTATGTGTATATATGTGTGTGTGTGTGTGTGTGTGTGTGTATGTATATATGTGTGTGTGTGTGTGTGTATGTACAGTTGTGGTCAAAAGTGTACATACACTTGTAGAAAATCACAATGTTATGGCTGTCTTGAGTCTTCAATAAGTTCTACAACTCTTATTTTTCTGTGATAGAGTGATCGGAACACATACATGTTTGTCACAAAAAACAGTCATAAAGTTTGGTTCTTTCATAAATTTATTATGGGTCTGCTGAAAATGTCACCAAATCTGCTGGGTCAAAAATATACATACAGCAACAAAATATGTCAATTTTGGTGATGTAGCGAGTTGTGTCAATCAAATTAGCTTCATGTCATGGCCTCTTCACTTCTTCTAAGTGATTCTGATTGACTACAGCTGTTGACTTCTCATGAGCCCATTTAAATAGGGCTCATTTGACCCAGTGATTAGACTCAGCTACAAAAGCTACAATGGGAAAGTCAAAGGAACTCAGTGTGGATCTGAAAAAGCGAATTATTGACTTGAACAAGTCAGGAAGTCACTTGGAGCCATTTCAAAGCAGCTACAGGTCCCAAGAGCAACTGTGCAGACACTTATACGCAAGTATAAAGTGCATGGAACAGTTGTGTCACTGCCACGATCAGGAAGAAAACGCAAGCTATCACATGCTGCCGAGAGGAGATTGGTCAGGATGGTCAAGAGTCAACCAAGAATCACCAAGAAGCAGGTCTGCAAGGATTTGGAAGCTGATGGAACACAGGTGTCAGTCTCCACAGTCAAGCGTGTTTTACATCGCCATGGACTGAGAGGCTGCCGTGCAAGAAAGAAGCCCTTGCTCCAGAAAAGGCACCTTAAGACTCGGCTGAAGTTTGCTGCTGATCACATGGACAAAGATAAAACCTTCTGGAGGAAAGTTCTCTGGTCAGACGAAACAAAAATTGAGCTGTTTGGCCACAGCACCCAGCAATATGTTTGGAGGAGAAAAGGTGAGGCCTTTAATCCCAGGAACACCATGCCTACTGTCAAGCATGGTGGTGGTAGTATTATGCTCTGGGGATGTTTTGCTGCCAGTGGAACTGGTTCTTTGCAGAAAGTAAATGGGATAATGAAGAAGGAGGATTACCTCCAAATTCTGCAGGAAAACTTAAAACCATCAGCCCGAAGGTTGGGTCTTGGGCGCAGTTGGGTGTTCCAACAAGACAATGACCCAAAACACACATCAAAAGTGGTAAAGGAATGGCTAAACCAGGCTAGAATAAAGGTTTTAGAATGGCCTTCCCAAAGTCCTGACTTAAACCCCATTGAGAACATGTGGACAGTGCTAAAGAAACAGGTTCATGCAAGAAAACCATCAAATTTAGCTGAACTGCACCAATTCTGTCAAGAAGAGTGGTCAAACATTCGACCTGAAGCTTGCCAGGACCTTGTGGATGGCTACCAAAAGCGCCTAGTTGCTGTGAAAATGGCCAAGGGACATGTAACCAAATACTAATGTTGCTGTATGTATATTTTTGACCCAGCAGATTTGGTGACATTTTCAGCAGACCCATAATAAATTTATGAAAGAACCAAACTTTATGACTGTTTTTTGTGACAAACATGTATGTGTTCCGATCACTCT